>JACSYO010001218.1:72500-195000 GCA_016806645.1 Ophiodon elongatus | reverse complement strand
CACTTTACACTCTGACATTCAAAAAAGATAACTGTACAAATGGCATACAGCTATCTGAAAATATTGGTAATAAAAGGATATTACAATGTAAATCAGGAGCACGGGAGTTCTCAAAAGGACAGTTTCTACCTGCTCGTAGATTATAAGGCCATATGTTTCTGTTCTAGAAGCTGCCTGGGACAAAATACAAGCTGCAACAATGTGAAGCAGGGAAGTGGACTGTAAAAAAGGTTAAAAAAAACTAAAAACAGGAAGAACTGTGTGTGGCACATGTTTTTTTTTTTTTTTTTTACGAGAGCAGGGTAAACGCACCAGCATGTTCCTGCTGAAAGTCATTGTCAGAGTGTTACAGAGCACGGGAAAAACAAGATCTTATACCACACCCACTGGAGTGACAGCTGATTACAGGTGTGTCTGATCTGAGCAGCAGCAAAAGCAAAACCCAAGTATTTTTTTTACAAAAAAAAAAGAGAGAAGATGAGAGAAAAGTCCAAAGTCCGAACCAGCGATTAACAGTATCAGATGGAAACACGAACAAGAAAACAAAGTGGAGAAGGAAAAAATATCCCAATCGAACCCCTTTGAGGCTCGTCACGCCAACATCTAACATAGCGAATCCTATCCATTTCAAGGGAAATTCCCCAGTCATGCGGCGAGATAAATCCAGGGGAATTTTTCACATTCAGTTAAATTCCATTTAATTCTTGATACGCGAACAAAGATCTGTTACATTCCCGAGCTAGCGAAGCTTGCTTGAAAACTGCCGGTTCAAGCCAGCTAGCTTAGCGGCCTAAAGAGTGCTGCAGGGATGACGTATTTTCGGAGGTCACCCCCAGAAGTTAGCGTCGCACTAGTTCTCTCGAAAAAAAGGAGAGATTTTATTTTAGATTATTGCAGGAAATAAGGTCTGTGGCAAACAAATGTTGATGATGTTTACATGTTTGTTCAGAAAGATAATTTTCACAAATGAACACCACTTTTTTTTTATTAGAAACGTAAACACAATCTCCAGGTCACCACTAAGCCAAAGGCGGACTAGTGATTGTCATGATGACGTTTTGTAGTCTCATTAAGCCACTTGCTAGCAGCCGCCTTTTCTAAGACACGTAAAATACATATTATATGTCGTAGAACAAAACGTTCAAATCTCTCATTTTGCCTTATTTTCCACCAAATAAAATGTGTCTGGTTGCCGCAAAAGCTATTTGATATCACAGCTTATAAAGTTTTATATATAGTCATTATATATACAAAAACAATAGTTTGTTGTATTTATGAAAATATAGAACAAGAATAAAGACACTTCTTGACATTGTATTGCTATTTTCCCTGTTATATCAAACTCTTATGAAGAGGAGAAAAAAAACACACTTGCATGAGTAGGCGTACATTGAGGTCAATTAAACACACATCTCATGAGCTGCCACAGAACCAGCAGCAGGAGTTGAGTTTGGAGACTTGATCCACTTTGTGAAAGTAGATTTACTTTGGTCAGTTTGCTGCAGACGTTGACAAATTGCTCTCATCTCCAGCTGTACTCTTTTCAGCAGATGCTGTGTGCTTGTGTCTTTCAACCAGTGGCGGCTGGCCAACAGAGGGCCATGGGGCCTGGCCCCACCTTGAGCCACAAAAAAAATAAAAATAAAACTAAATTATTATTTTATTTCTTTCATTTATTATTATTATTATCATAATAATAATAAAGTATACAAATTGTCAATATTTGTGTTGTTGAAGTATGGAATAAACCCAGTAATATTTGTAAAATAGGATATCTGCGCAAAATATATGCTTTTCCTGCACGTCCTCTCCGCCTGTCTGCGTGTCTCATCTGAGGAGACCGCGCAGCTTGGGGCCAAATTGGTTTGGCCCAAAAGAGGCGGGTCTAAGAAGCAGTTTAGCCAATTACTGATTAAAGATATAAATGAGTGACATACAATTTAGCCAATCAGCGTCCTAAAATAGATTCAGCTGTGGGCCAAAGTCGTTTGGCCCACAGCTGCGCGTTCTCGTCAGGGCTAGTCTCGCGAGGCGCCATTTTAGCGACATGACAATGGCGAGTGCGTCTGTCAGAAAACATGCAGGTTTCCTCACCACACTGATTGGGTGTTTCCCCAACAAACAAGGTTTATAGGGGCATCTTAATATATAAACATGTTCTATTAGAATATATATATATACTGAATTGTATGAATAAGATGTCGTTATTATGTCAAAGTGTTTGCTGAAATTGATTGAAAGAAAAATTCCACCAGCCGCCACTGCTTTAAACATAAAAATCTTTGTTGTTTGCTAATTTCTCGCCACATATCAAGCATACAGGTAAGCCAACATCGTTGGCAGTAAAAGCAAATTAATACGTCCGCGGAGAATTAAACTCTTTATTTTCCTCCGTGGCTTTTCTTTTTTTGGATTGAGCCGTTGATAGTTTACCGAAGGGGGCGGGGCTCTGCAAATCATGACTAGCCACCAGCAGGGAAAGACGCTCGACAGAGACGTAATAGGATGTGACGCACATCTTAGTTAAAAAAACATATTACTAATTTTTTTTATTTTCAGTGACACAGTATCACCTCAAGTTCCAAGAGAAGAGGTTTTACCTTTTGAAAGATCCGTTATTTATTTCCATGTTATTTTTTGTGAAAGCCTCAGGGAGAGAGAGGGGCTGAAGAGCCGCATGCGACCACGGGGCCGCGGGTTGCCAACCCTCGTGTTAACCACACACACCTTATTTCAGGCAGCTTATCAAAAACCCCATTCCAAAAACACACTGACTTCAAGACTTGGAACTGCAAAAAAAAAAATCGCTGACTCATTTCCAGGTTTTTAGGACTCCTGTCTGGAAATCCTTGAATCTTTGAATATCCTTTACTACTTTTCCCTGCTCTTAATGCCAGAGCTAACATTTCCTCCCTGTTCAGACTTTATTTGTCTTGTCTTTATCTCATTCCTCACACTCACTTAACTATAATGGAGACGGCGTTTAACTTGATTGTTTAACCTGACAAAGAGAAACACTTTGCTCGTGATGAACTGTGAACCATTAAACTCACCAGACACAACCGCGATCGGTTGCCATGATTGCGTTGCTTTGCCTGCAGGTGTGGCCTTTTTTTTTTAAGGACATCTGCGTTTCCTGTTCTGTAAAGGAGCCAGCGTGTTGGCGGCTTTTTTTAATTTTTTTATTTTGTTGTTGAGCTCGCTAGTAAACTCGCACATGTGCCTGGTAGGTATTAGATTTATGAACTCTTAAAAAAGCCAGAGCTATGTTGAGCAAAAATGTTTGGAAATAATTTTATTTCAAGTCTTGAAACATTGAAAGCGACGTTTGAACAAGTTTCCGCGATGTACTGTTGGGAGGAAACGCGTCGCTCAACTCGGAGAAACTGGAGCAAAAGCGCTCACTCTGAACACCACCACCTCTTTTCATGTCGACTTCATCCGCTCCGGCCCAGCGGGACCTGTGGACTTGTTAAAGATCCCGAAGTACTCTTGGTGTTTTTGTCTTTTTTTTTTTTTTTTTTTTTTATTATAGTGAAGATAAACGAACTAAAAGTGCAAACAAACACTGCTCCTAATGAGGCAGTTAACAGTCAGAGACGGAACAAACGCAACGGTTGAAAATGGAGCTGGGGTTGCAGTGACGTAATTGCCAGTTCAAAAGCAGCAGCAGCAGCAGCATGGGCCTGTCAGCTGTACGGGGTTTATGCTCTTTTCGTAAATATAAAGATGCCTTTTTAAATGCCTTCCCTAATTATCAGCCCTTTTATTCACACAGAGAAGACACCAGACAGCTGTGGTGTCCTCTTATTGTGTTGACTCTACGCCTGCTGAACACCGCAAAACAATCTTTCTCACCAACAATGTTTGTATATTCAGAGTCCTAAAAAAAAAAAAATGTAGATAGATGCTGTAGAAATAAGGAAAATTGCATACATTTTGGGAAAATGTTGCAATGATGTAGATTGTTTTTAAACCTTTTTTAAAAGGAGATTTTAGTACTATATAAAAGTGCTTTAGTGCAGCAGCATCTTTTCTGCTCAGGAAGCCAACTGAGTTGGACAAATAGAAGTGCACGATTTTAAAAGGAATGTTTTCACATTTCATAACTTTAATTGGTGTTTACATGCTGTCATTAACGGAACACATTCCCCTTAAGAAGACACAACATTAGCAGTTCAGAGGCTTTTCAGTACTTTGGTCCTTTTCTTTGGTGTCCCTGACATTTTCACCAGCAACCATAGCTACAGTATAATGTAAACACAAGCTCTCCACAAAAGTTTGTATTCATTCTGGATTTTTGAGAGGTCGGTACTTCAGGCCTTTGACATACCTTACTTTCACTGTTCAACAAAAACCTTGGATGTATTTCGGAAAATAAATCGCTGCAGACTTTCTGCCTGAAAGGCTTAGTACAATAATGTTTACACGTTACCATAGAAGAAGGAACATGTGATATGTAATAAGTCAACAGTTCTATCATAGTCTTTCCATGTAAAGCTGCTTGTAGCCATTCAGGATATAGACTATAGAGTACTACATTCACGATCATCATGTAAGCAATGAGGAATGGTTTCAGGGAAAATGTCCACATTGAGCGCACACTATTTGTACAAAATAAAAATCCCTCCTACCCCTCAAGATTAATAAAAGTTATTTTCTAACTTCCGCAGAGCAAGAGTTTTTATGTCTGTAATTATATTATAAAAGATTTAAACGTAGTCCTCATTTCTCATTGGTTGCAGATAAAGATGAAGCTATGCTAATATTATTAGCATAATACTATTTGTAGAATTTGATTCCAGTGGGGTGTAACATTGTTTCTGACTCATGTGATCCAAACATCTGAGTGTTGGAAAGTCCAAAAGTCAAAATGTATAGAAAATAGATAAATGTACTAAATTCCAAAATTCACAATTTATTTTTTATCTAATGCAATATTCTGCCTAATTCCATATTTCTTGACGTTTAGTCTTTGAAAAACTACACTTCAAAAAACTGCTTGCTCCCACTTGCCGCACAGGAAGGCAGGCACGCCGGCTCTGAAGAGTTACATTTATGAAAGAAAATGTATTTAATACAAAAGACTAACTCATCTATTCGGATGAATCACTTCATTCAAATTAATGATTTTGTCCTAGTTTCTTTTTTTTTTTTTATCATTCTTAACTTCATTTGAAAAACTCATTTGAAGCTTCCAATGTAAAACAAATGGCATTTGTAATGCCACTGCCCTGTTTGAATTATAAGCTCAGCTTTTTTAATTATTTTTTTGGAGTGAGCGATTGAGGCGAGCAGAGTGAAATCGGAGTTGAACACGGAGCGATACTGAGTGGAGCGGCTTTTAGCGACAGAGCGGAGGCAACAAATACATCTGTTGAATAAACTGTGTGAGGTGTTGTCCCGTTAGCAACCAGGCTAACGAGCTCGCACACTGACCACAAGTACTGACTGACAATTGGCAAAACGTTTGTAAGTGTGTTGGCTCGGAGAGCTTTTCCCCCCTTATTTCCTCTCCCTGATGTGACCAGGCCTTTTTTTTTTTTTTTAAATGACTACAAACAGAAACGGTAAGTTGGTTAACGGCCATGGAATGAGACCCATAATGCACTAGGTTTCCTGCAGTAGGAAATAACAGACTGGGCTCCATGCTGTGGCATGTGTCCTCTGCGTCCACTTGTTATTCCCATAAATCTTGTCATGCATTTTATTGGTGCCTCCGAGTTGGGTAGTGTTTCAAACCATTCTACGACCCAGCAATGTGGTCTCGGGACTTTGTACATGCAAAGCTTCCGAAAGCTCCAAGCTTATGATTTGTGAATTTCTAACTTTTATTTCCTATGCCCATTATTTTTAGCTCGTTTCAACTTGAAACCAATTTAATGCCAACAAAACCAAGGTCTTGACTGCTCCTTTTCGAAAATATAATCTTGCGAGTTTGATTTGAAGGCAGCAGATTACTTCCTTAAACTTAGAACAATTTCATATTTGTCAAAGTTATCAGTGTATCTACAACGTGCAACCAGCTGCTCGAGATTTGATTCCCAGATCCCCGGTGCCTGTTCCAGTTACTTTTTCACCACTTTGTCGCTACTGCTCCTACCGAGGCAGAGGTCATCTCCGTGGCGACTGGTTGTGTGTACCTGTGTTTGTGTATGTTAAGGAGTGTGTTGTAGAGATGCCCTGTCTGTGAGCCGGCTCCTGGGATCTCAAGCGGTTACAATGTTGAAGCGTGCGTCTCCATACAGTAGCTGTGTGCGTACCTCGGTGCCAGGTGGCCCTCCGAGGCCCCGGGCTGGGAGAACACCTGCCTCTGCACCGCCCGCAGCTCCGTACTGTCCCATGTGTTTCAGCTTCATGTTGTTGTTGTGTAACAGTTACTGTGCCACGCTGCTGATGCATAGCAGCATCAGCATCAATCAACACAATGCTGTATACACTTTATCTACCCTGCTAGTGCTGCCTACCACTAACTCATATTTGCCTACTAGATCTACGCTGAAGCCTGTATCAAAGGGCCTTTTAACATTTTACCACATACCTATTTATGCATTCAGTTTTCTTATTTGCCAAAACCTTGAGTTGACTGAGGTTTCTATCAGCCCCGAGTGGAGGTGAATACATTTCACCTGTGTGCCGTACTAAATTCTAATTCACATATTTTGATCTCAACTATGGTTTCTCATGATTATCTTGACAGTTCTGATAAATATCTGTTCAGAGAGCTTTAAACATAAATAAATCACATAAATAAGGCAGTGTAATCCTAAATAAGCAGCTAAACTAATCCAGCTTAGCTGAGACCCAGTACTTCCCATCTCAGCCTCTCTGTGCTAGTACAATTCACAGAATTTGGTGCGGTGGTATACCTTTTTAAATGTATATAATAAAAAAATATCTAATTATAGAAAAATTACTAGTTCATTAGTTCAAATGGTGACGATGGCTAAATTAACACATTTTGTTTCTGGATGGCATATTTTCCCGGGCGTTCCATTAAAGGAATACTTCACCTACAAAAGTATAATTTGTACATCAGTTCCTCACCTCGTGTTACTCTTAACTTTTTGAAGGAGACTTTGTTTTTCTCACATGCCTCCGCAAACCAAAAAAACTGAGAAAAGTGTGGGCCGCATTTACCAACAGCAAAACTACATCAAAACATCAGTTTAAAAATCTCTCGCGTAACTCGTGAAAGTCTCATTTATCCAACCGTGTGCTCGCTTCTTCCCAAACACATCTTTATTTATGCTCCGGCGTAAACCGCCTCACGCTCACGTAGGCGCAGTGCTCGTCTAAAGTATTTTTAAACGGTGGGGTGATAGCGAAGATTTGCATGCGTTTGTAGTTGAGCTTGGTTGACTAACTTCTCCACTTTTCAACCCTTTGTGTTGAACAGTGTTGAATGCCGTCCACTAACACTAACGTGTGGTGCAAAGCGTCTTACGCTGGCCGAGCTGAAGCCAACACCAACTGCTTCGACAGAATACCGCGGCTACTGCAGCAATAAGTCCTGCTAGCTTCATTTATGCAGAACCACACAGAACTGGCTCAATGATTCAGTGTAACAGTTGTTATTCAAACGTGACATAATAACGAGATCACTGACAGACAAAACAATATTATTTTCTGGCTCGAAAGCAGAGAAGAATAACTAATGATCATACACTATTGCACCTTTGCCATTTTGCAAATATTGATTCTATTTTATTTTTTTCCCATAAGGTATATGGGCTTTACCCTGCAGTCCTGTCTGAATAATAGATTTAGCCCACTTCACAGGCCTTGAGTCAATCACATTGCCGTGCTCTGTGTTTTCTCTGGCTCAGATCTCTCCTTTTCAGAGATCCCATTCAGCTCCGAGCGAGAGCAGAGCGCAATGAATATGTTCTATTCCACTCAGTCCTTATTTTTAGGAATGAGTGGACTTACAGATGGCCTACATAAAACTGAATAGGGCTTCATTTTAACAGCGGGGCAGAGAATTGGCCGCCGTGCCATTGTGTGGTCTCTATTATGGGAATACGGGGGAGTTTAGTAATACAGCCTGTCCCTCGCTGTCCGTACACACACACGGCCAACATTATTTTCCGTGATGATTTCTGAAATGGGTTTGTCCCGGGGGTTTGCGGCTGCGCTCGCCACGCGGTCGTAGGTCGCCGCTTCTGAAAGAGGGGGCGCTATTGTTTGGCTGCTGCTATTTCATCTCACTCCCAAAACGATTCATTTACTGCTGCCCGTCGGACCGACTCCATCTGCCTGAGCCTTCAGCTAAATTGAAGAGGACAGGAATATAAGTTTGAAGAGGAAGCGTTGAGAATTAAAGTGGAGATATTACGGGGGGGCTCTCCCCATGAGATCAAATTAACACGAGCCACAGGAGACGTTCTTAAGACCAAGACGACAGAAAATTAATCAGAAAATGAAGGGTTATAAATTGGAAGGTGTCAAACTGGTAGTCTGTTAATACTGCTGGATATTTAGAGATTTCAGCTCAGTCTCCCATCTCATTTTGACCACGGTGGCAGTCACAGTATCCCTAAAGCTCTGATTTATTTTATTTTTGAGCACATAAGTACTTCCTGAAAATCCACATCTTATGAGCAAATCTTTTTTTTGCCACTAATTTTCCTCAAACGGACAACATGGTATTTTTGTTTCTATGGTGTGGCTGACAGACATAACAAGTACCACAACTTGAGTGATGAACAACGGTGATTGTGAAGTTGTCAGGGCCCAACCTCACTCATTGGAGGTCTGTGGCTCAGGTGTCTCACATCTCACCAGTCCCTTAAGTCTCTTCATTGGTTAGTTTAAGAATATATTTTAAAATTCTTTCATTAGTGTGGACCAGTGCCTGGATACCTGTGGGATATGCTCTTCATGTATGTGCCCCCCATAGACTGTATATAAGAGGTGACATCACCCATTGGTTTTGTCGACTGGCGATTTGTCCGTCGACATCTTGGCTTCTTTGCAACCAATGAATGGAAGTTACTATGTTTGGAATGCGGAGGAGTGGCGTAGAGACACCGTATACAATTCTGGTAGCGGCAGCGACCTGTCAATCACAGTAAGCCCGCCCTAAAGCATATTCCGCTTTATGGTCTATTTTACTGTAAATTGGACGATAATTTACTAAATCAACATCATGCTGTATTGAAGACTTTTAAACTAGCGATTGAGATCATAAACTCACGTCTACAATGTTTACTGAGGTAATAAATAAAAGGTAATAAAAAGTGGTAACTAGGGTAATTTACTCATAGACTTCCATACAATCTGACTTCTTTTTGTAACCACAGGAGTCTCCCCCTACGAGACGCTTCTGTATTGGCTTCACTCGGCAGAACCGGAGGTTGCCGCCTGGTTCCCCCTGGATCACTCCGGTCCTCTGACACTAGCCTTCTAGTTGTTTCCTGTGTGAGGACAACAATCTACGAGGAGGCGGCTTTTCATGTCTATGGTCTTTGCCTCTGGAATAGCCTGCCGGAAGAGCTAAATATCGGTAAATACCATTAAAGGAAATCTTAAAACATAACTTTTTACTTTAGCATTCTCTTAATCTTTACCCATTATGTTTTAAAGTTACAACACAGTTAACTGGTCATTAAACAGTCTCCATGTAATACTGATGCCTTTATATGACCAACATAAGTAATCGAGCTCAGACCCAGTGGTCTCTCATGTTCTTTATTTCCTAAATTATCATTACCTTACATGACTGTTCATTGTCATTGTATTCTTAAGCACTTTGTATTTTAATTTAGGACGAAAAGGCGCATTATAAAAAAGATAAAGTTAGAGTTCGGAGCGGGTTGTCCACTAATCACAGGTTTGGAGGTTTCAACCTCTGGCTGCAACTGTTGACAGTGAAATTGCTCCTCATGGTCAGTCCAGCATGTTAGCTCGCTGCCATCGTGTGTGTGTGTATGACAGGCCAATTGTAAAGCGCTTTGGATAAAAGTGCTATATAAATGCAGACATTATCCATATGTGATCATGGTTTTATGGAAAGTGAAGCTGGAACCGTTCATTATCACTTGGCGGGGAAAAAGCTCCCTTTTATTCATTCTGTTTTATTCCTTTTTATTATTTGTTTTTCTTCATTAATTTGAAATGAATTCATGTTTGTTATTTATTACGATTTAATTTAATGCTTTTTACATTTGTTTGTCTCATTTAATGGTTGGTCTTGTGGAAATCCTGAGTTACATTATAATTGTTGTCATGCCGATCGTCGATTGCACGACATTCTTTATGTTTTTATCCATTTAACAAAAAAAAAAAATCTATTAATTTTTAAAGGAGAAGATAGAAGATGATGCATGAAACTACATGGTCAACAGTATGGAGACCTCCAAACAGCTTTGCTCTTGTTGCGACCAGACGGATTAAAGGCGCCAGTTGGCCAGCTAGCACATGAACGAGACGACCTGATGTTAAATAAACTAATTTAAACTAATTGGAACCAATAACACACTCCAGCGATGAAAAACAGCCCGAGACCAAACAGGGTGCAGCGTCCTGTGCTGCAGATGGAGAAAGTGACAGAAAAGAGCTTCTAGGCCTTTACTGTTTTTAAGAAAGTGATGCAGGAGCCTTTCTATTCCCAACCCCTCGCCCCCTCGATCGCTCACGTGTTCTAATGCAGGATTAAACCCAGATGATCAGCCGTGAGCTCATGCCCAAGTGTTCCCATGAGGTCACACCGCCATCCAGTGAAAAACCATGTTTCCAAATTTTAAGGTGGTTGTGGGTGAGGAAATACACTCATAGTCTAATAAAACCCTTCTAAAATCATGTGTAGAACATGGCTGCTTTTCTTAAATCCTGGAAAAAAAAAAACTGACGTCGTGGAGGTACAGGGATGAGTTGTAAGGAATACATCCCCCATGATAATCAGCAGCTTTCACAGTCTTAAGTTGATCTATCAAACAGCAGAGCGGATACAGTGAGTCTGCCTGTAGCTAATCCCGCCAATGTGAACAGGATTTATCCTCCATAATCTTACAGTAAGAGTTTAAACATAAGAGGAATCCCACAGTCTTAAGTACTGATTGCGTCCTCCAGAAAACGGTGGGTAACGCTGATCACATGTTTATGTCTTTACACTGTGTTCCTAAAGGTTTACTGGCAACGCCCACAAACACAGATGAGGTCACTGAATGAGAGAGTAGAGCAGAGTAGAGCAGGAAGTGGAAATGTCTGACAGATATGTTTCCCTCAGACCCAAAACACAGATAACAGGCGACTGGTTATCAGTGGGAAGTCCAGTTTCAGACATTCCCACAAACCAGCTTCTGTCAACATGCAGGTAGCCACAATAATGGAAACGGCTCAGGGTGAAAGGACCAATTACGAACCAGTCCATAAAGATGGGTTATGATGTTGAATAAAAAACGAGCGGCATAATTCCGTATATTGACAGAATGAGTGATTTTTAGCGTTTCCATAACAACAGGAGACGAGAGCTAAACAAGGGCAAAGCTTTCACATCTGCGAATTGCAGGTAAATCAGTCAAAAACATTCTGGAATACTGAAAATGTCAGAGGAAATGTTCCGTTCTGTTTTTATGTTTTCACTTTGTATAAAATGAAAGTAAAATTTAAATTTGTGTTCCTACTCTTTGTCATTCTATACTTCATAAGCATATCTATTTTTGTTGCACATTTCTACGTACCTTTGACTATTTGTTTCTGGGATAATACATCTGTATTTGGAGTAGCTTGAAAGCTGAATGGGTTGGTTACCTGCTAATTGGCATGAAACTAAAAGTCTCAAGTGTTTGCCTCACTGATTAAAGCTCTTTTGAATGAAGTGTTCACGTTTGTTTTTCTATCCCCGAGTGCATAATAGGCCTACGATGACTGCTTGATCCTCAGTCTTAACCCTCAGGTATACTTTTTGTTATATTTCAGAGGTGCTTTATTCTATCGTTCCAATTGTTTATGACTTTGTCAATCAATTTGGTCCTAATAACTCTTTTCTGTTTCTGTTTTTGAGTTCTTGAGGATACCGATGTCTCTCAGTCAAAATCACCCATTCATTTGCAATGGGTCCTAATTTAAAGTATCACACACTATCTGGTAGCACCTTTATTTTGACGGGGCCATACTGAGACCAAGGTCCCCATCTACTGTTGTATTAAAAGTCAAGTTAACGACTGCGTTATTGAAGTTAAGAATAAACCCGGTTGGTTTCATCATATAAATATAAAACAAATGTTTACTTGAAATTACTGACGACTAATTCAAAGGATCGTAAATAAGCACTATTGTGGATTTTACTTGGGATAAAAGCAGTGATTTGTGTTGAAAAAATATATATTTAAATGTTTACACAATTTGCAAATTAACTAACTTAAAAATAATAGTAATCTGTTTGTTTTGTTTTCCTCCATATAACTTTAAATACATTTTACTATGATCGTGGTTTCTCTGAATTCTTGTTTTTAGTATTGTATGTTAAATTAGTTTTTTTAGTAAATTTTCATTGTCCTTATTTATATGGACTACACCCATTTCTCAACATTCCAGTAAAATGTGCAGTGACCGTTTAAGAAATACAAAAAGGGAACAGTAAGACCAAAATGAAACCGAATGGTGTTTTATTGAAGCCTTGTCCACGCTCTATGCGGTAACACTAGAAATGTAGGAGGTGGTTATGTTGAGGCCCTAGCACGACTTGGTTTACTACAGAAAAAGTCTGCAGCAGTGACTTGAATCATAAGACGAGACGTGTCCATTAACATTCATGTGACCCGAACCTGAACCGAAATGCTCCTGCACTTTGTACATCGAGAAGAAATGAATATAGATGAATAATAGCACCCTGAGTCCAGCTGCCAGTCCAGACTCAGTCCGAGCTGGCCTTGAATCGGTGTCTCTCTGATCCCCATAGATGGAGCAAAAATCTATGAAATTTAAAGATATTTTGTCTAAAACCAACCTTGTCTCCTACAAATACACTCTTATACTGCAAATGTTTATCACTATTTATGTTTTGAATGAAAGCGTAATCGCTGCCTAAGTCCCCACGTGAGGTTCGAGAAATATTGACTTCGGTCAAATATTATTAAATATTTCTGTCTCATAATTCGTGTCACTGCAGACTTTTATGTGTCAAACCAAAGACCATGATCTTTCCCTAAACTTAACCAAGTGCTGCACCATGAACAGGTAAAACATGGCTGAAGTTGCTGTGAGAGGAGAACAAGTGAAATACGTAGTCGTTAAACATTTACTGATACATTCAGTAGCGATATTTTGTGACTGGCCAGATGTGTTAATTGACGTTTCCATATTTTACTGACGAAAATGTAATCCGCACAGTATCATGTTCCTCGCTAAATATACAAGTCAGTAGTATGTGACACAGTGTTGATAAACCACATCAGTGTCCTCCTATAAAACTCTCCATTTTGTGTGTAGACTGGAAACTGATCTCTGCGTTCTCAGTGGTTGCCGTGGTAATGGTCCTAAAATAGTTTTTTCTTAAATGAATTTAATGAAATCTGCCAGAGCAGTGAGATGATTTCAGTCCGTTTCCGAAGCAAATTGAGTCCCTTCGAGAAATTCTATGAGCGCCAGTGCCTTGAAACAAGACAAGAGATTTTATGACTCAATTATATTGCTCAAGGACTCTTCAGCAGGGGCGGACACTTTAGGGTTCAAGACCGAAGTGGGCCCTTGTGCAGTGAAGTCTCTCTGACCACGAAGGCCTCTCTTCTGTCTTTAACCACTGTTGAAAACTCCACGGACTGAGAGTGAACTGCAGCGTGTCCTTCAGTTAGCACCTGACCGCAGGCCGACTGAGAATAGACTCGGCCTCCTGAGGACCAGGACGGAGGGCGGCGGTGGACTTGGGTGTCACCAGCGGTCATGGAAGAGGAGAGAACCAGCCCACCAGAGGCATCTCTTTACAACAGCTGGACGCTTCATTGTTTCGCAAAGTGGAAAAATACTCTCTACTCCATGAGATGTGACTGGAGGATCATCAGAATACCCAACCTCAAGAGCTGCAGAGGTGGAAAGTAACTTAAATAGTTTTACTCAAGTACTGTGATTGGAATACAGTTTTAATGCTTCGGTATTTCTTCTCTTGTTTTACTCTTCTTTTTTGTCTGCTGTCATCTGCATTTGATGCAATTGCAACTGCGAAACTGTGAAACTCATCATAACTAGCCGTACTTTCACTTTTAAAGCTTGAGTTCAGTTTCGTGCTCATACTTATTCTTTCTCATCATGAGTTACTCGGCATGTGAGAAGCGTATAGTGTCTCCTGTATCTCTGGAAGAGCCACAAGATAACCCTCAGGATGTCGTAGGAATGTCCTCAGAGTATTCTTTACTTGGGATTTGCAACGACAAATGTATGACAGGAAGTCTACGATACAAAGGCGTGGCGTTCTTTGTCAGAAAAAATAACTTGACGACCTCTGTTTCATAAATTTTGACCACTAATTAATAATTAGCAGTTGCAACGCGTAGCTGAGAGAGGAAATGATTTCTTCCACCACCAAGAGAGTTCATGGCCCCAAACCATTCCCACCAGCAGCCCACTTTAATTCAGACACCTGATAAAACACTCCGTCACACCGGACCAAAGAACAGCGTGTTCTTGACCTTTTTATTTCCTGGAAATGTCTCATTGTGTTTGTGACCACGCAGTCCGAATGTCTGGATGGGATGTCTTAAACTTTGCCAAGCAGGTCGCTGAGAGGCGGTGAAGTCACCGTATAGAAAGAGAGAGAGAGAGAGAGAGAAAAAAAAAGAGAGAGACACAAAGTGAGGAATCGAAGCAGACAGCAGAGAGAGAGGCAGAGCTAAAGAGTATGCGAGATGGTTTTCTTGGCGGAGCTCCCTGAAACGCTGCACATTCCAGCAAGATTAATTGAAGCTGTTTTTTCTTTTTTTTTTTTTTTTTTTCACTCAGTGAAATGCCTCCCGATTACAGAGAAACAGCTGTTCACCCACTTCCCCCGGACTCTGCCCGTGTGATTATGCACCGAGTGACAACCACGACAAAACATCCAGCGCTCGCTCGAGCCGCTCCGACGAAGCCTTCCCGCCCCTTTTCTGATGTTCCCTCCATTTAGCAAACTTGTCACTCGTTTGCATGGCCATTAAAAATACAACAAATCAGACACGACAATTACAACGACAAAGAAATGTTTATTAAATCTTTTTTTTTTGTTTGTTTGTTTTAGTTAGTCATAGCTGCTCCAACACGTGTATTTACAAAGAAATGGCCTTTTTGTAGAAAATTCTAGTGAGGGATTTGAGCAGGAAACAGACATTAGAATAGTTTAGATGAGTACAGGAAAGGATTGGGGGGGGGGGTCATATAGGCACAAGTTACACTTACTACAATGTCAAAAGAAATGTGCAGTTTTGTGGCACATCCAAGTCTAGTTTGGGAAAAGAAAAACCGTTGTGGCTAGAGTAGCAAATAAACCTTCCCAATGCTAGATGCACTGACAAAAGCACACATCCTTTTTTTTTTGTTTTTTTTTGTTTTTTTTTGTTTCTTTTTTTAAAGATACAGAGGATGGAAAACAGAGGCTGCAAACTCGAGACACAGTGGTGTTAGCTTCAGGCTACACGGTACCATTGTAAGGTGAAGAAGAAGAAGTCCTTTGAACATGTCGCTCGCCCTCCTCGTAGCGCAGTTAGCTCAACATCGGAGGTGAAAAACAGACTTCCTGCCGCTGCCACACACATTGAGCTTTCCACACCAATAAAAGCCAATCTCGTCTCCCGAGTCCCGCAGCATGGCCGCCCCGCCGCTGCTAGGCTCGGGAACAGTTGGAGGTGAAAGATTAGCGAAAATACCGCTAGCAGACATAATGAATATCCTGCACCTTAAAGACACTTTTGATGCAACAACACAATAAACAAGAGTGTCTTTCTCCGGGGAGGGAGAGGGGGAATGACGGAAAACTGATTTTCTTGCGCCATCTGTTCCTTACTTCAGGCCCTTTTGATCCATGATTGTGACCCGACCACACTGCATGATATGTGCCATCTTTGCACGAACACATTCACAGACAGGGGGTGCACCGTTGATCCTGTTTTCTTTTCTTTTTTTTTTCTATAAAAAGACATATAAAATGAAACGAAGCATTTTTCTTTTTTATATATATATCAAACATTGAATTTTTTTTCTTGCTAAGAACATTAATGTGCCCTTCAAAAGAGGTGTGAAAAAAGAGAAAAGTATCTAACGCTGTATGTTACAACAGACTCATTGTTGGATACACAGTATCCACAAAACTACCAGATTGTTTTTTGTCGTCGTGGCGTGGCTAGAGGCAATGATTACAGTGACAGTGGACTCTTAATGGTGAACTAAAATGCATGGAGGCTGGTAGGTGTGAGGAGGACAAGATGTTTAATAATGTGGTGATTTGTGCCCTCAAATTAAAAATGATTTGCTCCAAAAACGAAGAAGTTATTCTTAGCCCCAAAATACATAATTTATTTCCTTTAAAAAGGGACAGTGTGTAGGATTTGGTGGCATCAACATGGTGCACTACGTAAAGAGGACCCGCTACCGATTTGAAGGGTTCATTCTAATCTAACAAAAACATTTGTGCTAATAAATCCCTCGAAATGCTACACTGTGACCTTTTTAAAAAGGAACAAATCCTCAAAATCCTCCCGGCCACCGAGTGAACGTGAATGTTCTTTGGGTTGTTGTCCGTGAAACAGAAGAGAGAAGACCTAAGCATTTTAAATAAATAAATATCAATACAGAATTAGATGGAATTATATTTACATTTGAGAGCATAAATTACCTTTTTTTCTTTTCTTTTTTTTTTAAAAGGGGCAGAGCACTGACTTTACAAATCAACTTCAGTTTACTCATCACAGACAGACTGCTCAGCCTGTGAACAAGTTGTATGTGTTCTGTGGCTCTGGAGGGACCTCTGATTAAAAAAAAAAAAAACCCTGATAATCATCAGGCTTGGGTTTGACGACTGGTGGTGTGGAGATTGAAAAACATGGACAGACAGAAACAGTCTTTAGCCGTTACTTGAAGCTTAAAGCCAGCACATCTCGGCCTCTACATCGTACAATATCATTATTGTTCTAGTATGATCATACTTAGTGCTGAATTCACATGGAATCAGGCGATCAAAATCTAGACGGCACAAGCAATCCCCCAAAGAAATGCCAGGATAGCAAAACACAACGCGCATGACGATATATGTTGCTATGGTGATGGCATGAAACAATTTGATGTCTATTGCTTTATGTAAGTGTAGTAATGCATGCAGCTGTAAAATGCAGCTTTCTCTCAATATTCATTTTAACGCAAACTTAAATAAACGTTTGCTTTGTGTGAGGGAGCTAAGTAATATCCGCTCGTTAAAAAAAAGTTCAAATGTTCTAACTTTGGACAGCAGTGCCATCTACCGCTACTGTTGCAGGCAGTCTTTACAGGCCTCGTCTAATTTTAACGTCCTCTCTTCCACTACATGATATCTGGTTTGCCGTCTGCCTGATCCCATGTGAATGCAGCATTCAACCTTTTATTCTCCTAGCATTACTTTTCCTTCCATTCTTTTTTTATTTTTCTGACTATTCTCATTATGACTTTTACCCTCAAAATGAGGGTAGAAGTCCTTAGAGTGGCCCTAGCATTCATGAGCCGTGATCAAATTTCCCACTGGTTCTGTCGGTCAGCAGAAACGTCAAATATGTAAATGAAAACGAGGATATTGGGACTACATTTGGCTGCATTAAAACACGGTGTACTTGATCGCATATGATCACGTCTCTCCGTTTCTCTCTCAAACTGCAAGTACGAAAAAAAGTAGCGTTGCTCTATACACGTTCAAACCGGGACAAAGGAAATGCATAATTCAAAAATGAATTTGAAGTCGGCTTGTCGTTGATAGTTACAGGCATTTATATACATTCACTAGTGAACTTGATGCTTTAGAGTTGTGAGCCGGTCCAAAAAAAAAAAACGAACCCAGCTCATGATGATAGCGAGGAAAAGAGCCGGGGTCACGCGGGCCTCAACGACCTTGGACTGGTCGCAGAGCAAAGCTTTGGTGAGCAGGAGGATGGACGTTTTTTTTTCAGGATTGGTCAATTTGGGAAAAAACGGATCACAACCAGGTTGCTTAAAATTAAGGAGAAGAGCAACATGTACTGATTTAAAAGTGATCATCATCATCACTGCGAATGACACGCCATTCCACCAGAAACCTCGACCTGTCAATGCAACAAAAAATAAAATAAAATAGGCGATCGGATCGACAGTGGAGCTGGAATATATGTTTACCGCATTGCTCCCGCTTGGAGAACAAGACCACTGATCTCAACGGGAGCACTTCAAAGCGTCACATCTCAGGTCCACCAGTGCAAGAGTTTCAGTTTGCCCGAAGAGAACAGGACACCTCGCTCTGCTTATGCCGTCTCTGCTGGTGGTCAATTTCTTTTTTTTCTCCTTCCAGAAATAACCGGTGCGAGGGTGCCCCCGGTGTATTTTCTGTACAGACGCCACTTTACACGACATCAAAGAGGGCAACTGAATCACGCACCACCCCCCTGCCCCCCCCACACCACCACCACCACCACCACCACCTGCTCTGTAACTCGGTCACTGTCTCACCGAAACATCTTTAGCCACAGAAAACTTGTGCTGCTTGAGTCGAGGAAGAGTAACCCTCCTGATTAAAAAGAAAAGGAAAAGAAATGACCTCATGTTAGGCATGGACACATCCCTGAACTTTGTAGGAAATTTGTCTCTATATACACAATAGCTGTGTTATGACAGTGATTCACAAAAGCAATAGTGTAAAGAGTAAAACTACATTTGTGACATTTTTAATGACATAATCGAAACAGAAATATTCTACGATTACTACACCCTGATAGCACATCAGACTCTTTTTTTCTTTTTTTTTTTTTTCTTCCTGGACTTTGTTAAATCAATTAAAAGAACATATCAGCGATCAATCCAAACAGATACATAGACCGTTCTCAGTGTTTTTGTATGATTGTATGAAAACAACGGTGTAATATGGACTAACTTAATGGGTAAGTGTAGTTTTTTTGTTTTTTTTATTGCCTTTCTACTGTACTTACAGACTAAACCAGAACAGAAAAAAAGCACGAGGACTTCACAATAAATAGGAAAATACATCTTGCCTGGCAAAATACCATATCCACTTCAAATATTTTACTGTACACCCGTGTTGGCTGCTACAATTGAATTAGGTGGATTGTAAAAAAAAGAAAAAAGAAAAAACAGAAACAAACACTATTAATTGATCATTAATTCGGCCCCATCCAAACACTAAAAGACGAGTGCTTCTTTAAATTTCTTTACTCTCAACATCCGACTCCTTTAAAACCTGAGAGGAAGGTTAAGTCATCAAAGGCCCACGCCCTCGGCAACCGTCTCTTAGTGACAACATCCATCTCGTTCTTGTCTTTCCGTTGGCCTGTACGTGATGCGTCGCTCCCGGATATTCTTCCAAACCTTCTTTCACTTTGACGTGAGATTTTAATCTTGTTGCATGTCGCGGGGTTACGTGTAACTTCCTAAACTAAAAAAAGAAAAATGTTAAAAGTCTGTAAACTTTTGAGGGATCCTGCTGTGCTTCTTTGCCATTCAAGCTGGAGAGTGTACTCACTGGCTGTGTAGCTTGTGTTCTGCGCGTGTATATGTTTTGAAAGCATGTACGTGTGCTTGTCTTTAATATCTGCATACTGTGAACAGTAGCGAGGCCAACAGGTAAGAGACTGCGCCTCTTTCACCTCGGGGCGCCTCGACCGTCGGCGCCCATCTAAAAGTCAAGAATCACTCTAGTTGTCGAGTCAAAAAAACAACGAAGGCTTCGGTGTCGAAGTCCCTCCCTCTCTCTCTTTTTCACCCGGAGAGATTGTCAGTGTGTTTTTTTTATTTTTTTTTTTTGTATTATTATTTCAAAAAGTGCTCCTTGAGGGGGAGGGGTTGCAGGGTAGGGTGGCCTCTGGTCCAATCAGGGCAGTCCAATTCCCGGAGGATTCCTCAGACTGGGCGCTATAAAGACAAGATGGCAGCCAAGAGTATGAGGGCGGAGCTGAGCAGGAGGACCGAAGTGTGGCGCCGACCCACGGAGTTCACGTCCCTTCGAGCCGGCTCTGGAGACTCGTGGCCGATGCCGTCTGAAGGGAAAGAATTGAAAATCAAGAGCTTTTTTAATAACAGCCCGCCATACATCAGCGGATGATATATTTGCAATACAAATTCTGTCATTTTTAAATGCATAGTGACATGTGATCAAATGCTAATAGTAGACAGTGTGTGCGTGTCAATTCACCAATTGTGGTGGATAAAATTCAAGGAAAAGAAAAGAATATTATCTCCCCAATGTTGTTATCACACACACACACACACACACACACACACACACACACACACACACACACACACACACACACACACACACACACACACACACACACACACACACACACACACACACACACACACGTTAACATCATGTACTGTGTATTCCCACCCACCTCTGGGTTCTAGGGAGTTTTGACTGTTGTCGTCAAAATCGACCCCTTCCTGCACGGTGCCCGGGCTTTTCACACAATTGTCTTTGAAAAACAAAAAGGAGAGAGGATATGGAGATTAGGGAACTCGAACGTCACTCGTACACAGCCCGATCGTTCAGAGGCCTAGACGCAACAATCTGAGACTCACTTTGAGGCCTGACGAAGACTTTGAGTCGAAGGCAGCTCCTTCTCCCCTTGTCGTCAGTGATGGAGGCTGTGGAGACATCGGGGGGGGCGGGGGGGTTCAGAACAAAACACCGTCAACATGTTGCCCACACTTTTCCATTTCAAAACACCTCCCTGGATCTAATCTAGGGTCGTCGTCGTATTTCGCTCAATGACATTCATCCTCCGGAAACAAAACCGTTTTGTTAGAACAAATGAAAATAGAAACAGTTTTTAAATTTGACAGTAACGCCTTCACTTTCATATTCTACTAAACGTACAGAATAAAGGAAACCTCTTTAATGGACGAACTTTTTAAAATCAAACACTCCAAAGTGTCAGAATTGCGCCGTATCACCTTTTTTCGTACAGCTGCTTGCGTTTAGACATTTAACATTTGAGAACTCCCAATAGTTGTAAAATGACCTTTCTGGCCTTCTTTGCATTAACTACAGAGTGTGTATAATGAACGTCTTAAAAGAAGGCACACTACATGTTGGACCTCGACCGGTCTTAGATCACCACGTCTCTAGGCCAAGACACGATCACCCGATCTGCGTCTCGAAAGGCAACAACATTGCGTTGTCCGATTCCAGCCTAACTTTTGGGGTCCCATAAAATTCTGCAAACCCACTCAATATTCTCCATTCACATCCACTTCACAACTTCACCTGAGACCTCCTCACTCTCTAAAAGCTACCTTCATTCATACACATCGGCTAAACTGTAGAGTTGAACAATCTGACAAGGTCGATTTTATTGTATTTTTTTGCTCCATCAGTGGTATTCAACACTTATCCCCCTTTAATCCCCCTGAAGAGCTTTATCTCTCCTTCTGTACTCCTCTCTCATCGTGATGTGAAAGCCTTTCTGCTCCATATTTTATGATATGAAACAACTCAATGTCACCCTCGTATTTCCAAGTCTAATTTGTCCGGGGGCAGTCATTTCTGCAGATGAGTGACATGCTGTTATGCCCACCTGCAAAATCTCATTTCCGCTGTTTCCTGATTGTGAAAGGCAGAGATTAAAAACTTTTCTTTTTCTTTTTTTCTTGCCGGGTTGCTGCGATTGTTTTGCAGAGCTAACGAAACAAATTAATTTCAAGTCGTGCGGCGGACCAAGTCGCTCACAGAGCACTGAGGGTGTCTCCAGCTGTGACGAATGACTTCGACTCCTGTGTGCGCTTTTATCGAGAACATTTTTTAAGTCTTGTCTGACCTTAAGTTCATCCCACTTCAGATTTTCTCCTTTTTCTTTTATTCCGACTTCTCCTCATGGGCCTCGATACTCTGACCCCTGGGACCCCCGGCTGCCATGCCGAGTCTCTCAAACTGTTTTTAATCTGACCACAAACACACGCGCACGCACACACACACACAGGAGGGAGACCGTGTGTCATGTACGCTCGCCTGCATCAGACGTGTCCATAGTTTGTCCACAGACGCCCCTCTATCCCTCCACCCAGACGCTCCGTGTGATGGATTCTGGCCGCGTGCGGTGAATCCCTGATAAAAAAGCAAACCATGTCAGTGTTTCCACTGTCGCGGATGACTCTGGCTCTCATTTCAAAAGGCACTTTATCAGATGCCGCGCTGGCTGCGAGAGGAGATCAAAATCATCCTTATAACTTCACCATGAGGGGAATATTGGAAGTGAAGCAGCAGAGGGAGGAAATAAACGAGAAGAGAGTCGGTGTCAATCACGGCCGCTTCTGTCTGTGTCAGCGGGTATCGAGTAACTTACCTCACACTCCGACGGTGGCCGGGACAGACGGGGAGAATTCACCGTCTCAGATTCTGCCTCTGAACTCGACTGGCCCAAACCCCTGTCTTTGTCTCTCTTTATGCCTCTCGTGCTTCTGCTTCCTTGGCTGCCGTTATCTATCTCTGACTGCTGTAAAAAGTCTACTTCTGCAGTCTTGCACGGACGTCTCGGGGGACAGATGCATCAAGACCCGACGTAGGACAAAAGAAAGCTCTGATCTTTTTTCAATCTTACTAAAATATTCAGTTTAGGGTTTAAACCATCAATCATTTTGGTTGTCAAATGACCTCTTGATTATTTGCCATTTAAATGATTGATCTTTTAGTTTATATAATGTGTAGTGAAAAATAGTTGATCGCTTGAGCACTAACGCGCATCAATTTGTCACTACATCAGTGAGCAAGACGTCTTAAACTGCAAGTAACCAGAGCAACCATACATATGTCTCCAAATACATTGCAATTAACTCAGCTAAAAACAGACTGTCTTCATACGTCAGAAGGAAACAGCCTGTGCTGCAAAAAAGACGGCACGCATTAGCAGTGACAGTAGCTGCGGTTGTTTTTCGGTGGTAAAAAAGGCCAAATTAAAAGTGTAAATATATATTTTTTTCAATAAAACACAACCACTCTTGTTTTATTTTGGTGTTTAACCATGCTATAAGCAGGACAATGCACCCTGGGGTGCCATATATCGGGAGTCCTCCTCATGCATTATCTCTCGTGTGCCATTGGGCAGCTTGTTAGGGCTTTGATGGTTTTTAATGTGGAGACGGTAGCACATTTTGCTGTGTTTTACTACCTTCGGCCAGTCATTTGAGGTCATCATGCATTCCCAACACGCTCACAATACCGATGCTTGGTCAGTGGCCCCTTCTCTTCAAACTATGACACTTCCCTCCAGCACCCGTTTTAGACTGAGTTTCTGCTCGTTACCTGTATTGTCTCTTTTTCAAAAGAAACTTCAAACGTAGGTTTCAAGAAAACAAACGTTGTTCTGGGTTAAGAATAAGTCTGCTTATTATCTGGCTATAAGTAGGCTACGTGTTTGTTTGACCCAACCGCCCACCCACAGCAGACGCTTTCGCACACTGGAGTTAGTTGAAAGCTGGGTGCATCAGACATCAGGTATCAGATGCAGAGAAGCACTGATCAAGCGGCGCTACTTGACAAGTTGGGTGTGAAATTGGTTAGCATTTCATTGATTTGGATTAGTCACTTTGATGAGATGTTTGAAAGATCTGAGGAAGAATCCTTCATCCAAAATGTTTTGTCTGTTAATAAAACGTCCGAGTCGCAGCTGTGAACACTGTGGAAGATCTTTTCTTCCTTCTTTGTTTTTCTGTTACTCACTCTCATTTTTGTAATCTTTCTCTGACATTGTGTCACACTGTCTTCCTCTCATCTCACTTTCTCACCCTCTCTCTCTCCCCCCACGCCCCCCCATACCACAATCCCCTCACAGATTCCAACTCGCACACAATTACCCGACTGTCTCTCTTCCTTTCTCTCATGTCTGCCACTGAGGTCAGAGTCTGGCTTTTCTGTCCTCGAGCAACGCAGCCGTGCTTCGCCGTGATTGTAACTCCAGCTCTGACTGCAACTCTAGACCCAGCGTTAGTCAGGTCACCCGGCCGCCGCCTCACCATGACAACGGTAAACCTCTCGTTCACACGCTCAGGCACATGTTTACACGTTCCGTCATGTGCGGCGGGACGCGTGATCGTCTGGATCGCACATTCGAGGACTGGCAACACATATCATAGATCCCTAAACAGGCTGGGATGCCTGTGTAAGGCCGGGCTTCGTCGTGACTGTGAGGTGAATTAGACGGATCCTGATATAAATACTGAGGGATCAGATGTTTTTCTTGTGATGATTGGTTTATCTTGGGGAACAAAGCCCTTTTGTCTTTGCTTCAGCCCCCGAGAAGCTACAGGGAAACTGTTGGGGCCCTGTGCTGAAGGGGGGGGGGGGGTTCATGTCATTATCGATGTAGATCTGCACTGGCTGTACAGAGCGGGACCCGGGCGTTTGAAGCGCGAGGGCTTTACAGGGAGACAGTCAGCTCTCTCACACAGGGAGAGCCAGACTCTCAACTGTCTCCTCTGAAAATTGGATTTCTATCCCCTGAGATTAGGATCAGGCTTTCCCCGCTCCGCTGAGGCTCTATTAGAAAAACATGCCGCCCTCTGAGGCCACGAGAAGCTCGCAGCGTAGACCTCGTCGTCATCTCGGTGACCTTTGACCTTCTCGGACCAGCCGCAATACTGATCCCACACCGGGGCGGCTTTTCCTCTGGGTGTTTGTCTGTCTGCCAGACGGGCAGGCAGGCCCTTAGCCAACTGCAGGTGTCTATTTGACGTCTCTCCTCCCCCTGCCTGGGGGCGAATGATGATCACCACGGAAGAGGACAAAGGAGTGTCTGTCTCCATTGAGACAAGCAGACATGAATCTACCCTTCAATGTGTCATTTACATGCCCACTTAGAGATTCCAAAACCATATTGTATGTACAACACTGGTATTGACTATCAGCTGTTGTTAGGCTTTGTTAGAGCAAGACACAGTCAACATGCGATTTGACAGCAACACCGGCAGCTGATAAAACACAGTTTAGTGTAACGCAACCAGCATTCCCGGATGTGGATGATGGAGGAAAAAAAACACAAACAAGGATCCATCGGGTAAAATATACTTATTTTCTCACAAACCCCAATATACGCTTCAATGCTCCAAAGGACAACTTGGAAAGTCTCGGACAACTGTATTGAAAATATCTTGTTCTTTGATAAAGTCTGTGGACATTAAAACTGTTTTGGTACAAAGAATTCAATCATCAAGCCTGAAATTCTGTCTGTCCACTGCTGACTGCTAAGCTAAAGCTAACGATTACACACATTCGGCAACTTAAAGCGGCACTCGTCAATATTTCTATTCTAACAATGGATCAAATTACTACCTGTGATGTGAAAGGGCAGCTAAGGCTCATGGGCATTGTAGTAGTTAGACAAGAAAACATGATTTCTCCGAAAATGAAATTGAAATATTTATATAGTTATTGGCAACGTCATAAATCAATGGTATTGTTACATGATCCAGGTGAAACTGCCTTTTATGTGGAGGGAATCAGACTTTACTATTAAAACAAAACTTCCAAAAGGGGAAAAAGCTCTTCTTTCTGGGTATTATGTGAAATGTTCTGACTATAAGGTTAGTATGAGGCCTCAGGACTATAAGGTGTCTCTGTCTTTTGTTATTTCTTCTCATGCTCGGATCATGAGTTCCCAGAGGGAAGACAAGTATCTTTAGTGAACAGGGATCTGATGGATGAGTCATTAATCTGAGTCAGAGCAAGATGGTCCATATGGCCTGAAACTGCTCACAGCCAGAAGGACTGTCTCTCTGCCTCTCTCCCTCTTTTTCTCTCTGGATGATCAATCATCATCAAATATTACAAGAACATCTTCACTCAAGTTTCACATCAACCGGAGCCAACTGAGCAAATTAAGCAAAATTAGGCAATCTAGGATGTTTCTTATTGACATCCAAGGAATTGCAAATGCATCAACAATTCTCCGAAACAATACAGTCATGTTTATGCAATGGAGTTGAGTAGCCTAGCCAATGGACGCAGAAATCCAACGGAAATACATCTAGTGAAGGGCAATACATCACAATACAAAATATTGCAACAGAAATGCAGCTTTAGATGTGATTTAACTCGCATGAGGAGTATCTTGACGAATGTGTGATCCCAGAAGCATGCTTAGAGCACCGTCCAAGATCAGATAGTGTTGAAAGACACGAGGAGAACAAATTATCCAGCGACTGATATTTTATCATTAATTTCCCTCCTACAAAAAAATAAATCTTCCTTGTGATCTTAAACTTTACTGAGCTTCACTAAAAACCCAATGAACTTAATTTTAGCTTCGAGTCGAGGTTGCAAAGAAACTAAATGTGTCAAGATTGAATTAAGGGGGGAGAATCATGGTCCAAAGGTTTGAATCAGTGTTTTGCTTTTCAACACAAAATAATCATCCTCTGGATTCCTATAAAACATTTTAAAAAACAGTTGGGCTCATCTGACCAGTCTCAAAGTTTCATAAACCTTTTTCAAAAAACCTGTTCTGGGTCAGGAAGCAAGGCTAAAAAGTTACACTAATACCGCAATGACTGTATGTAGAAAAACTTTCTCCATACTTCCTCTATACCTAGTCCCTTTTGGATTTGATATCTTTATTTTTGTACTTTGTTTGTAATGCCAAGGTTGTCTTTTCATTGACTTTTGCAATTCTTACTATGAAGTTCCTCTGACCAGTGTCTGCTAAATACCAGAAATCTACCATGGAGAGCACTGCATCTCTTCTAGTCCCTCTCTTCTGCCCCTGTAGGGCTCTGACTTCACTTATGAAAACATAAGACTTCCCAGCTGTTTGTTTTCCCGAGTCTTCTCACGAGGAGGAGAAAACTGAGCTCTGCCTGTCCTCGACAAAAGACACTTCAGACAAGACCTCGACAGTAGAGATGTTTTGCTCCCTCTGGCTTGTATTTTGGCTTGGCGCTCATTCCAAGGACTTGCAACAACAAAACCCGAACATAGCTGCTGTCTTTTTTGCAAGATTCCAAAATGAAATCAATATTTACCTTCTGATTTAACTCCCCGTTAAAGTCGGGTATCATAAATATGACTTTTCTACTGCTGACACCCAAGTTTTAGTAGTGATACCAAAATATAAATTTTTGGGTAATTCCCTTTGAGTAACATAAACATTTTTCAGTAACAGGAGAAGCCAAAGTTGTCACATGATAAATGGTGTTTCAACACAAGCAGCCGTACAAGAAAAAGGTGTAAAATTGGCAAACTTTTGAATTCAATCAAACAATAAGTGAACTCTTACTCTGTAGTATTTTGGTCACATTTTGCTCTGTGGCAAAAGTACAATAATCTGTGTAAATAAAAGATAAGCATACTCACAGATGTAATAATACTCTCTGCCGGGGCGAAACTCAAAGCCTAAGGAGAAGGGAGTGAAGAGCTGGAACTTCTCGGAGAACTTCAGCGGTCCGTTGGGCGACAGAGGCCGGTTGCACTCCCAGCGCTTGAAGCCCTTGGCGGTGTGGTCGCAAGAGCTGTAGCCATCGTAGTTCACCATGTAGAGGATGTAGCGCTCGGCGCGGTCATCAGACACCGGGCCCACGTAGTGCGGACAGTAGACATCGAGGTAGTCGTTGATGCAGACGTCGATGTGGTAATCGCCCCGGTAAAACCTGGAGGACAGAGAGATTGAAAAGAGGCAAGTGTGAATTTGGGGTTCGTAAAGCAAAAATATCAAATCTGCGTCAATAGTTTTCAAGTATTTTGGGGTAAAATCTTCATAAGGAATTTACAGTCCTTCAGGACTGTGATTACTGACGATTAAACCCCATAAGTAGAAGTGTGAGAGTCCCAACTTGGAAGGCAAAATGTGCAAATGTCATTTTTTTGTGTTCAAGTCTCAAGTCAAATCCTCAGGGAGTCTCAAGTAAGTCGATTCTTAAGTCTTTATTTTGGTCACTTAAAGGTACCCTATTGATTATTTCACCTTAAGTACCCGCTTTGTTCTGCATCCACACAAGCATGTGGAGGAGCGGGGACTCGACACACGTTCCTGCCAATGGTTTCACACTGTTGAAACCAGCAATGCGCGAGCAAAAGGCAGGAAAAAAAAAAGACTGCTAGCAAAAGACAATGTGGACGTAAACATTCTTATCTTAACTTCCTCGGGCTCGTACGAGTGCGCCACTTAAGAACGAATGTGTTTGTACGCGCGGTTTCTTGCTTGAGGCCCGCTTGTTCACAGGGAAACCTTTTAAAGCCGTTCAAGTCTACAGCTCTGATGTAAATGCAAACATGATTTTATTAATGCGCCTTTCAAAGAAGCATGTGAGCCTACATGACTGGATTTAATTGTTTCTAATTCCATGGCCCTTTTCTGTACATCAGCAATAATAATACCATGATTAATCTCTTATTGGTGAGGTGATCGTCCTATATGTTTATGTACGCAATGATAATTCCCATGCGATCTCTGAATTTGACCTTTTTTAATGATTTATTAACCCAATGAAAATATGCTGAGCGTGCAATGTTCTCTCTGCTGCAGCCTGCTTCCTGTTTTGCACACGGCTGACATTCAGATCCCCCGAAGCGGGGATTTGCTCAAGAGTACATTGGCAGCAGCTGCTTAAGTGGGAGGATGGTTCCTCGTTGATTTGTTTGGGGAGTCTCTCCCCACCTCGCTCCTTGATGACACGTTCCGAGTGCTCCAACACCTGATGACAAGAGCTGATACTTTGGGTATCTCAGCGAGGCCGCAGCTGAAGAAAACGTTCCCATAGGTGCTCGGAAACTCAGGCCGGACTGTGAAAGAGACATTCTCCGGCTCTGGTTCTGTTTACAAGATCTCATCATGTCAGTCTCAATCTTCGTGAACCTCTTGTGAGACTCAACCGAATCCCCCCACCTCCCCCTCCCATCCCCCCTCACCCTTCGCCTGCTACACACACCAGCCCTGGCAGAAACCTCAAGCTAGTCAGCTCTAAGCCATATATCAATGTTGGTGCTCGGCAGCGATGACTTATGCTGGTGCTGAAATTAAAGTCCCCTAGCGTTACAGGGCTAATCCCCTGGTTAGCATGTGCTTTTAGCAGCGTTAAGAGGATCCCCCTGTAGAATGAGATTTTCATTAGCCTGATATGACAGCTTGATGTAGGAGACCCTCGTGGAATCTCAGAGTCTGGGAAAATGAGGCCTGTTCTCAAGCCTCGCCTTGAAACGGCCCCAAGATTTTTCGCCTGGTGTTTACTGTAAACCGAGTGGACACACAAGTGGGGGGGGAAAAAGGAAAAGTGCAGCGGCGAGATATGCCAGGTATTCATTCCTGAGGAGAGTGATTGGAAACACATATTCCCATAGGCGCCGTATAAGGTTACATTTCTGAGGCTTTTAGCGGAGACGGATTACGCTTGGACCGACTGGTCGTGTCTCTATAGCTGCTAATGGCCCGCGGGTCAGTATCACTGACATACTGCGGATGTCTTCAATACTCCACCTCTGTTCATTGACACAGTGAGGACCGCCGGGGGAGCCACCGTGTTGGAGCACGCAGCGTGGCTGATGATCAGATACGGGAGGGGGAGACTTGTTTCTACCTTGACGTTACATCGGGCCTCGCTGGCAACCGGATCAGACATTATGCATACTCCTGATCCTCGGTGAAAAGGAAATGGCAGTACGAGTCAGCTGATCCGAGGCCAGGTGAGGGAGGGAGGAAGGGAGGGAGGGACGGAGATTCAGCTGTTGCTGCTGACACGTACATGTCGGGTTTTGGGGGGAGCATGAGCGGCGTGAAGGGAGGTGTGTGCTCGTCGCGGCCTGCTGGGGGTATCATGTTGTCGTTACACAGATTGTAAATGTGCCGCGGGATTAGTGGTCGTCCTACTGGGTTTGCCACAAACGAGCGGATGGCGTGTGTGCATGCCGGATAGCGGGGTGTGCGGGTGTCTCATGGCATCAGCAGCCATATTCTAATCTTTTTCTCTCTCTAATTATAGTCTGGTCAAACGTGAAACCAAAGCCCTTGTTTTCTCTTCCAGTTCTTTTCTTTTTTTTTCTTTTCCCCTTCAGCACCAGCTGGGTGCTTTGGCTCCAGGCAGGCACAGCATGGCCTCCCTCAGCCTCTAGTTTCAGAGCTGCTCGCTGATATTATGACTACCAGGGGTCAACCGGCTCCACAGTATCATGTCCTCAGCCAGAAGCACTGTGGGGCAGCCTGCTTTGTCCCCCCGGTGTTTTTACTAAGCCTTAAATGTTAGTTTCAACCTCACAAGTGTCAGTGGCTGTCAATCAAATCTGACCCAGGAGTAGCAGTTAAGATTAGACAGGATTACGAAGAGTTTGTAACTAAAGCCTTCGTGAGAGAGAGAGGTGGGAAAAAGTGATGTTGAACCCTGGATACTTGTATTCGGATGCATCCAGATCTGGAGTTGGGAGGGCGTTTACTCCTGGCATCAACACGCATCTCATTATCCGTCTCCACTGACCACTTCTGATTGGATTTCATTCTACGCTTCAGAGCAGAGATTTAGTTAGAACGTTTCATAATTCTGTAGCTCATTGAAATTACTTTCATCCAAAGAAAAGTTCTCATAAAAATGATTGACAATGACCTTTGGGGACTTTCCAGAGAAGTTCTGAAAGTTGCTCTTGAATTGTAATTGTCCTCTGAGCACAGTGGACTGTGCTCTTTATTACCAGGGAAATGAGCAAATAGAAAAAAAGATAAGATCAGGAATTTGTTTTTGTTATTTAACAATAAATTGTTGGTATTTCCAGTTTATAGTTTAACAACATCGCTGGATGGAATTGGTGAATTAGCTAATTATAATTCTGTTGAGAGGCTGTTGCATGATCCTTATGCAAGTGTCACAATAATTTCTCAAACTAATTTGTGCATGCATTTTATGCACTTATGATTGAAAAACAATAGTTGCAGCGACACATACTTTCATAATGCGACGCTATAAATCCAATCTTGACAGCACCGTGTGACATTATAACTGTGTGGAATCTGAACCTCCCTGCCACAAAAGACCAAGACAGACAAATTCCTGCGAGATACAAAATACAGAAACAATATGGAGTGCTGAGAAAAACCCTGTGTCGACCGCAGACAGGGACGAGGATGCGTAAGTGGGGTTTAAGGTAAAGAATAACAATACAAGTATTTCTCAGCCAACGGGGGTGCAGGGGTTGCGGCTTTGGCTGAGGGCGACGTGTCTCTGTGTAGAGTCAGTGCATCCCTCTCTGCCTGCAAATGTAGCCGGGGCGATCACTTTCTCATTCTTGCCTTGAAGGCATATTTATATTCCCTATCCACTTATGATCGCTTCACCAGAGAGGGATTTGGATGGCAGTTCTGAGGAGAGGCTCAAACGGGGCCAAACACATGTACAACCTAAATCTAGAAATATGGGCCGAAGGTGTTTGTTACAGAGGACGATAAAAACGCACAGTGAGAGCAGCGAGAGCGCCAACACGCGAGACAGATGTTTGCCAGATGTTTGCTGTATGGATGTTTTTGAGTAGCGGCAATGAAATATTGATAAGACACGGAGCCATAAACACACAGCCTGGCTCAAGATGTGGTCGGATAAGATGACATTTCATCTCTCAATGTCTCCTGGTTTCTTCTTTTGAGGGGCCTAACCAGAGACGTTCTCCCGCTGATCTGCGCTGTGATCTCCGCTATCTGTACCCTGAGACTCCGAGAGCATCTGTTAACCCCCGTCTCTCCCCTTCCGTGGGCTGGACCGGAGCGTGAGAAACCTTTATTTCATTTACCGAGCTGTAAACCGCCGGCAGTGTTGCCAATCCTCAGCAACAGGGTTTCTTCACTCCCATTAGCAGCGAGGTTTATTCATCTGTTTTTCAAAATGCCTTTGTTGTTACAGGCTATTTAGTGAGTCATTAGGCCTTCACGGGGCTGATCGAGGCAATTTCAACAGTTGTGTTTTCCTTTTGGCGTCGCTCTGAGCAGCAGGACGCGCTGAAAGCTGATCGAGGGTTCGGGGTGGGGGGGTTTGATGGCAGGAGGCAGAAAGAACGATCAGGCCAACAAACAAGAGCACGGTTCAGCAGTTCTGTGTCAGTTGGAAATGTGTCATAATGAGCCATTAACAAAATAAAAGCACCTCAATCCATTTGTCTTGGGGATTAATGATCCCTGATTGGCTGAATTACTCGCGGCCAGTTGGAGGGGCTTATCAATGAATCAGTAACTGGAGCTCTTAACAAAGCACACATCTCTGGATAATCCCTCTTTTCAGTGAGCTCCCCAGCTTGTTTGCTTTCTTCATCCCCTTCTGTTGTGTTATTGTCACTCTGTGGCCTGGCACAGGTGAGGTATGGGCAGAGCCATTGTGGAGAGAAAGGGGGAGGGGAGAGGAGAGTGGAAGAGAAGGATGTAGTGCACAAGAGGGAAAGTAAAAGGCAGTAGAATGAGAGAAGTATAGAGGAAAAGTGGAAGAAGAAAGGATGCATAGCTGTAGAGTTCAGAAAAACTCAATGCAAGGCCTTTAAACCTCCCCCGAACTTTGTCTCTATTTGCTCTCTATTTTGTACCGGATTACAGAGATTAATAATTCCTCTCCATGTTGCCCAGACAATAAAAAAAATCTGGCGTAGAAATACTGAGTTCATTATATATTTATTTTGTTTGTGTGGGAGTTGTAATGTTTCTCATAATTCACACCGTCTCCATTACAACTGATATAATTATTCACAACTTTCGGAAGTTGTGCTTTCTATTTAGGTATGCAAAAATGTTTTATTATTATTTTATAGCCATTAGTGGTCACATTTTACTATTATAAAGAGTCTAAATATACTGGATTCAGCCAAAAAATATTTAGGCAAAACTGTAGATTCACACAGATGTGCTGAAAACCCCAAATCCCCCCCCCCCCCCCTCCCGCCCCCCCCCAAAAAAACCAACAACAATACAGCAGAAAAGAAGATTGTAGGTGGTAACAAGATGGTGGAAAACAGTAGGAGAGGAAAATAAAGAACAGGAACGAGGAGTAGATGAGGGGAAAGGTGGAGAAAATAGAAAAGTGAGCAAAAAAGGAGAGAAGGATGGAGAAAGCGAGAAGGAGAGGAGAAGAGGAAACCAAAGAGGAGGGAGGAGGGGAGCAAAGAAAGTGATGAGGAAGAAAAAGAATGTGGAGGGAAAGTAAAAGGGAGGAGGAGAAGAGGATAAAGCCCTCCTGTTGTTTTCCTTATGAACACACTTGGGTCAGACGAGGGGCAGCTTCCCAGGGCTATTCCACAAAGAGAGAAAAGAGGAGATGCTTTCAGCCCACAGAAACACATGAAGCTCCTGTCCCAACACACACAAACACACACTCATAATGTCTGCACTGAAAGACACGAGGGCACGCAGACCGCAGACGTCACGCTGCTTCTATATCCAGTGCCTCAATTTACTCCTCCACAAAACCCATAACTGTCTTTTCTGTAGTTCCCGATTACAGCCTCTAGGGGGAACTCTTTATGGGGCCAAGAAGGGGCAATCGTGCCGCCGGTCATGTGACGTGACGTCACCAGGCGGGGTACGTCCGTCCCGTTGGCCCTCGGGGGGGGGGGCAGGGAGGTCTCGATCGCCCTCCCTCCACCTGTCCCATCATTCATAGCTGGTTCGCCGCTGGGAAGGTAAAGGCCATTATTACTTAGTTAGGCTAATTATATACACACACATCTGTCGGGGGACTCGAACGCACAGATATATACGCAGAATGTATTTGAACACATCATGCGTCTGCCAGGGGGCTCAGTCCGACTGGGCGTTGACAGCAGAGAGATGGGGGCGGGGGATGGGGGGGGGATGGAGCCTGTAAAGTATAGACAGTTCTCTGTTTCTGTGTGTTTTTTTCCAGCTGGGAACACAACCAGGGGAGGTGAATAATTGGCCTCAGATTGAAAACACATTGCTGCTTGTGGGAAGGCACCTTGGGTAGTTAAAAAATAAAACGGAGGCTGGAGAGGGAGATAGAGAGAGAGAGAGAGAGAGAGAGAGAGAGACAGGAAGAATGAGAGTGGATGGTCCTGTTTATGGATCCTGGTGGTCCTGACTGTGCCAATCGCTAACTCGTCCTTCAATGCAGCTGCAGCCACACTGTGTGCCAGGCTGGTCCACGCAGACAGAGGCCGTGTTATGTAACGCTTCATGTATATTCTAATCTCTTGCAAATTAGGCCCTGCTGTCTTCGGGCCGTCGCTGTGAGAAAAACCAGAGAAAACAATACTTTTGTTTTTGTTTTTCTACAGATTGTAGATTTTTTTTTTTTTTTTATTTAAAAAAAAGTAAAAAAAAAAGACTTTTACTGCGTTACTAAACTGTTGTCTAAACACAGGCACTCTGGGTAAGGCTTTTGTTTTTGGGCCCATCATTTAGTTTCTGAGGAGAAGTTTTCCTGGAAGGAACTGTAATTTAATTGCATTGTTGTTAAAGAATTTCATTGAAAGAAAAGCTGCATGCAAAGAAGTCCTCCAGAGATTCAGTAGCCTATTTCATGCCCGTTGGGGGACTGCAGAGAAAGAGCTTTAAGAGGAAGGGTCAGAACTGAAGCAGCAGGGGCCGAGGTATCCTGACTCTTTAGTCCCAGGCATGGCTAAAGCTCCACGAACACTGGAGCCGACATTTCCCATAACGCAACCAAATACCTTCTTTCATCAGACCCCATTTGCCTGGTATGTGCCCATTTCATTCAAACGCAATGCTTAAGATTACCCTGATGACATCGCTATGACATCATCAGGGTTATTTTCCCAGGGCTTTGGAAAGTGTTTTCACTGAGTGTTACTAACCGTGACAAGTCGATCGCCATTTTAAAGAGGCAAGCGCGCTTAATTACGTCACTGATTCCCCCTGGACTAATATGATCGGGTTGACTGTCATATTGTCTATTTCCACAAAAACACAGCAGGAAATTGGACCGCGAGTTACTTGATTTGAGTGACGCGGCCCTTTTAAGATGAATATTCCTGACGTGTTACAGACCGATTGTGACACGAGACTTCTGTCGTACACGGAGGAGGCAGGTTAATTACTGACAACGCTATTCTGGTGTCAAAAAGGTCAAAGCAGCAACAGCAGCATGGGGTTAGTGTCAGTCAACACACACACGCACACGCACACGCACACACACACACACCCAGCAGGGCTCCGTCATTCAGTCAGTGTAAAACCCCAAGGGGCTAACAGAGCGAGTCATACACCCCCTCTGTGCCAAAGATGGCCGCTTTTTAGCGTTGCCATGACGGCTGTTTACAGCAACACAATGTTCCAACCGCAGAATCTGTGGCTTTGACAAACACAGTGTCTATACCTGCAGGTGTACACGCGCACACGGAACACGCACTCCTCCACCAACGCTAATGCCACATAACTCCAGGAGGCCCCAGAGCGGCTCCTGTTAAAATAACCCCCACTGAAATATTTCCCTTCAGCACCTGCCGGACTTGTGTACTGGGGGAACATTCTGCAGGATGCTGCAGATCTCCGTACACACGCGCACGCACAGCGACGGCGATAATGATTTTTTAATTTGGCTTAATGTGGACGCTCCTGCGGAGCACACAGCCGGCGTAACCTCGGGGAGAGGCTGAGCATCCCAGGATGCCTCCCGTCACACGAGCTGCTCGCCGCGCTCGGCTGATATCGATCTGACACTTTAGACTCTGAGCTGAGGTCAGGGGGTAGTGACAGGCCCATTATTCAGCCCGAGAGCCAGTGTTTGGCCAGTGTCTGAGCCCAGGTGACGGCCTGACCTCGCTGCCGTCTATCTTAGGAGCTGCTGAGGGATGGAAGGTGAAGTTTAAAAAGTAAAAAAGAAAAATGAAGAAATGCTCCATTCACAGTCTGTCTTCCAGTAAACCGGATCCCTTCTGCCTTCTGTGTTTGCTCAGCAGGCATCTCGTCGTCCTCTTCTCGCTTGCTGGCTGTGCGGTATCTATAAAGTCCGTCACCGTTTTTGTGCTATTTTTTTTTTTTTTCTTTTTAAAATTACCAGATTTTCTCTCATTAAGTGGATTAGTTTGAACTTTTACTTTCCCATTGGAATGGGTGATATAGATGGAACTTTTTAACACAGGTAATAACATTTCACAATATTAATAAATGTTGTGATACAGTGAATTTTCTTCTGTTCTAGTTTAGGATAATTTATTTTAAGAAACAGTTTCTAGATACAAAATAATAAAATTAAAATAAAGCAGATGGCGATGTCTGTTTTTCAGATAATGCAGCAAATAAAATTCCAGACAAATGAAGACGCTTCATCACATTGATGCAAGTGATCAGTCACATTTCCTCACATTTAATTGTCTGATACAACCAGAGGTATGAAATATTGTATCTCATTGTATCATCATATTGCCCAAAGCTACATTCCCATGCATCAGTTCCGATTCCTATCGCAGGAGAACGTTAAATGCATATAGGCAATAAAGAGACATACGACTTAAGAAACAGCTGCAGGTAATAAAATAAAATCGCATGACCTGATCTTTTCTTCCAACTGATTTTCGATAACTTACCATAATATTTAATAGTCTATAAATAACATTTGCTCTTTTCAGAATCGTCACGGAAAAAAAAGGATACAAGGAGGAATAGGTTGAACGCACCAGATGCGAGCGAGCCCCAGCAGCAGCGAGTCCTGCAGGAAGGCCCCACCTGAAGCGCGCTCGACTAACATGGCCCTGATCCACCCTCGGCAGGGCCGAGACTCCGACCCCTGACCTCCCTCCCCGGGGGCGATCCGAGCCCCCTTGCACTGCCCTATCACTTTACTGCACCCCAGGGAGCTGTGGCCCCGCCCCTCCCCCCGGCCCAACACACTCTGAACCCACAACCAGGCGGGGGAATGGTGGGGGGGGACGGGACGGCGGTGAAGAGAGGAACCCACAACGTCTGGACTCAATCACCCGCCCATGACAAGCCTGCAAAGCTCTCACACACCACCACCACTGCATGTGCACACACACACACACACACACACACACACACCAACACCAGCACTTATCCACGAGTGAGGTCTCACACACATCAAAGTGCGGTGGAGCTGACTTGGTTGAGTAATAGGCGTTCTGTGGGGAGATGGTGAAATGCTAAAAACTCAGGCTCGGAAAATTTGTTGTGTTCAAGGCCCTGAGAAGAGAGGGTGAGAGAGGATTATATTCAAGGTTTGAAAGGGAGAGAGAGAGAGAGAGAGGGAGGGAGGGGGAAGGGGTGGAATAGAAGAGTGAAAGATTGACTAGTGAGAGAGACGTGAAAGAAGAAGCCCAAATGATGTGAGAAAATTTGAGGGATGTGAAAGAGGGGAGTGGGAAAGAGCCCATCCTTGATTTAAAACTCTCAAAGGTCTTGTATAAGAGCTAGGAGGTCTGTCTGTGTGTGTGTGTGTGTCTGTGTGTGTGTGTGTGTTTGCGAGGCATTTGAGTTTACTTCTATGGCCCAGTATACGATCACATACCAAGTCTCAACAGCTTTTATTGGGTCAAAACATCCAGAAGCTTCCAAACCCAGCAGGACAAACTCTTCCAAAAAAGAAAAAGGACCAAAGTGTGTTTCTATGCGCTTCAATGGAAACATGTCACTCCTAACATGGGGGCAGCACAGCTTTGGTTTTACAACATGGAGTCTCTTAAGGGGCTACTACGGTATGCAAGACGGGGGGTCACGTAACCACCAGCACTCGTAGTACTGTTTATGAAGACAGTAAGAAGAGGACGTCCAACATTTACTAAAACACTCACTCCATTTCAAAGGAAAGGGAAAATAAGTGACGTTTCCCTGCTTTTTTTTTTTTTTTTAAAACCTCTATGCTTTTTCCATGATTACAATGATTACTATGACTCGCACGTCGTGGTGGTCCCTCGAGAACACTTTTTTTGAAGACGTAGTTTGGTCCTCTTGTCAAATTGCAAGCTGCCTGACAAGAGATCAGAGAACACTGCATTCCTTCATTTTTTTTTTTACTACTACCAGAGGAAACAGCAAAGACTTATCACACTTATTCTTGTTAAAATGAACTCCGTCTGTCCTTCGATTTTCTCCACAACCATTGATCAGATCTACTCCACGCTTGCCGGTTGTTTTCCCTGGTTTGACCCGGTGACAAGTGGGAGCTTTATGCGTTGTGCACACACTGTGTGGTGGTGTAACCGTTACACCGCAACGCTACATTCAAGAACAGATAAAGAGAGGCCGCAGATCTAAGGGACATATTTATTAATCTTTTCAACCGAACGACTTCAAACTTGGCAGGCGTATCGCTCAGGACCAAAGGAAGAGCGGCGGTCTAGTGTGGAGTTGTTTGGATGAGCGGTTCTCGAGCGAGCAGCAACACCGGAGGCCGAGCAATAGGCCCGCTTTGAATGTATTAAAAGACACACAGCATAACAACAAAAAAGAGGGCTCGGAAGTCTGTTCATATGCTGCTGGATTGGATGAGTTCACTGAACTTTAAGTCTGATGAAGTCTCGCGTTTGAGTCTGAAAATGAAAACACGAAAGTGTAAGTTCAATTAGCTTGACATTCACAAAACGGTTATACACTTCTGTTCAGTGTTAGTGTAGACTAATACCGATGTCATACATCTAATAAAAGAAGACTAACGTGTCCATTGTAAAAGGCTACAGAGGGTGAACCACTTAGGAGCACAGCTCTGTCCCCTCCACATACCCACGGCAGGCCCAGGAAAAACAGCACATGTAATATCATGTAAGGGCTAAACATAGAGGCGCCCTCCGAGTGCCCCGCATGCCAGCTCCGAGCCGTACCACCTGGTCCGCTCAATCTGCCCCCGCAGGGCCTCATCAACCCCCTCCACCCTCCACCCTCCACCCTCCAGACCCTTCCCCTTGACACAGAATGTCTGTCAAAGTCTCGTCCATCAGCCCGCAAACCGGAGATCTCAGATCTGCACATACCGCCTTAAGAGAGGCCCGGCTCGGATTCACACGCGCCACCTTTAGAAGCCCGGGGGCTCAGATTCACGCGCTCCACCTTAAGATGCTGTATTTCATATTCACACCGGCTGCAGCATTCCGGTGTCAGCGCCCCGGCGGAGGCCGTGTTCCTCATTCACATATTCAGCGCAGCGCGGGGCGTACAGTCAGTGAGGTAATGGCCCGTCTTTTGGGACCTCCAGTGGGCACATTTCAATGCATATAAAACGGTTCCCCACTGCTACGGAGCATAAATGGAGCTGAGGGGTGCTCCAAGATTTGAGGCACATGTGTGTGTGTGTGTATACACACACACAGACACACAGACGGACAGGCGGATGGAGGGTAGCAGGAGCGGAGTGTACGACTTTTGACTTTTATTCTTCCTCCATATTGGACTCAAACTAGCAAACTCTCAAATTCACTGCTTTGAGAAACTGGGGCCTTCAGTCTGACAGTTAATTCATTGTATTGCATGTGAATCCAGTATTAAATCTAGTCATCACACCGTGATCCTGTTGAATCCCTTTCCCAATCTAAAAGGATTTAGTTTGTCAAATATTCAAAGTAGCAGAAGTTATTATTAATTAAGTTATGATGACAAAGAAAGAGGAGAGGAACGATTTTTAGGACCGTAAAGCGGTAATTTCACCCAAATTATGTTCCAGGTTCTCTGTCAATAGTTTCTATTCGGACTATTTTTTTGGAAGACAATCGTTCCAGTCAAAACTGTAGTTATGATCTGCTGATCATTCAAAGTAACCGTAACGTTGTTCCTGGATACATACAATGCTTTTGAGATTTTCAAATAAAATGTTTTGAGCACCACTGAGGAACATTTCATCCCCCTCCACTTTATTAGGGCGGATGAAAAGTCTCAAAACCTGGAGAAACAAAACCCGAATTATCTGTATAGATTAATACCACTAAGAGATAATAGAGACAAAAATATGTTTATATTTGTTGAACTGGCCCTTTTTAATGAATTTCCAAATTGGAAAAAAAGATCCCTAAAAAAATCCACCTCGGAACTCAAAGATTAGCCACATTGCCGTCGTCTCCACAACAGTCTAACTTTGTGAGCCTAAAACAGGGCGTTGCCAACAACAACAAAAAAAGTCCTCCCTGGATAAATAAAAGTTAAGAAAAAAGGCTCGCACACAAATTCATCCGCCCACATGTACACGCACACACTTTGCAGACGCAGCTCATATTATTCTGAGCAAAAGGCCGCAGAGAGCAGCAGAAATCTGGCCCAGGCGGAAGAAAAAAAACCCGACCGGTCCGACAGGGCGGACGGGCCCAAACTAAATATGACCAGCTGCTATCCAACAGCTGATCAGCACTGAAGCAAACCGAACCACTCGCATGCAGAAACACGCCTTTCGAATGTTTGCATAAACTCACATCCGCATCATGTGCAAGAAAAAAAAAACACCATCTCCTCCACCTCCTCCACCTCCTCCTCCTCCACCTCCTGTGTTTGGGCCACACCTGACACAGATCCAGTCCGTCTTATCCGCCGCTCTCTGAACTTCACGGCTGACCCCCCAGATCGCCTATCGGCCGCGGCGAGCGTCACCTCGGCCGAATCCAGGCCAGTTGTGAAATGGCTCGATGGGAACCACATGTCAGCAGCTGCATGTCGGTTCGAGGAAGGATTTACTGCTCCGATGTGATGATGGAGGGGGCCATAAAGGAGAGATAGAGCCGCTGTTGATAGATCACCTCACCGCCGGCCGGTTTCCATCTCCGAGAACACAAGCAGACGGCTTCTTTCGCCTCCACACCTCACCGAAGGGGAAGGCCACTTAAGTCCGATGTGCGTCCCTCGTCTGACTACGGCTACCTTCTCCTTCCACCCGCTGGCCACCACTGTGCGCGCGCGCGTTTTGCTTTTGAAATGTACAGTATGCACCTGTGTTAAATTAGGCATTTCGAGGCAACCGAATCCTCCCAACCGCCCGCCATTACCGCTGTGTTTTAGGGAGCAGACTGCAGCGATTAGCCCCAGCCGCTGAACCGTGAGCCACCTCATTTAACACACCACTTGATGTAATTGTTATTGGAGTGGAGATACTAGCCTGCTGTTCAAACTCCGACACTTCTCTCCTCTCTTTCTCACTCTTGACAGTTGCTGGCGACACCGTCACCACCTGCCCGTGTTTGTGAGTCAGAAGATTAGAGGAAGGGAAAAAAAAAGAAAAGAGAAAGATTTGGCAACAGAGCTCTAAATGGAGGCCAAAGCATACTATTATTTAAAACGCTGTTCACGGTTTTCAACATAAATTGGACTGTTTTTTTTATGTCAAGTGCACACATTAACCATATTGTGACATACATTAGATTATCAGAAAAATATCCATGTTAAAGGGAACATATGATCCTCATTTTCAGGTTCATACTTATAATAACGTATTTGGGGTTTCTACTGGAACATCTTTACATGCTTTAATGTTCAAACAAGAATTACCGCTTCATGGTTTCATGCCTCCGCCAACAAATCAAAATGTCATGACGTTTGTGTAAAATTGTCATAATTAGCTCATGAATTCTTGAGTTATGGCCTACACATGATGGTTTTTTTTTTGAAGATCACAGTGACCTTTAAGCACCGAAATGTAACCACATTTTTCTCATACTGCCTCTGTCGGAAACGCTCCGTCTCAGCGCCTGTCTCTTTAAGCCCCCCTCCCAAAAGGCCCAGTCTGCTCTGATTGGCTTGCCAGAAAAATGTGGTGTACGTTTGCAAAGGCAGTTCACAAGCTACTCATTTGAGGGGGGGGAAGAGATATTCTAATGAACCTGCATGTGACATAGGAACGGAAGTCAAGTCTGAATGGCTTGTTGAATCACATGTTATTCTGATTCAAGCAGCTTGCAAAAAAAAAAACGGACTCGTTGTCCTATTTCATGGATTTCATGGATTAGAAGGCACTCCAGAAACCCAAATGTATGTTCACTGTAAAAATTATTTTTTTATAATTTGTCCCCTTTAATATCCTACTATTGGTTTCATTACACTTGCAAAACACCAAATCAGTGCTTCGTGGAGTGATACAGGGGGAGTTTCAAAGACAAAGAGAGAGAGAGAGAGAGAGAGAGAGAGAGAGAGAGGGGGGGGGATATGCATGTGAAAAATTGAGATGAAAATAATTGAAAATGAAAGATTTAAAAGAGGAAAGAGAGGAAAGGAAAGAGCACAAAGAGGAATAGTAACATATTCAGTGGGAGTCAATGGAGACGGTCGGGTGGAGGATTGGATAAATATACTCCCCTTCACTGAATGACAGGCATTCCCATCTCTCATCTGCCCCCTGGGGAGAGAGAGAGCAGAGCAGGGCCGGACCTGCCATCTTAACCCGTCCCCTCCGCTCATTTTACACCACTATCCCTTTTCTTCATCTCTCCGCCTGCTCCTCTTCCGCCCGCGCTCAGGGCTGCCATCTTAACCCGGCATCTCTAATCGGTTTAATACAACCCCCTTTTACCCTCTGCCTCCTCCCCCTCCCCCCCTCCCCCAACCCCCCATCCCTGCCCTTTCCCTGCTATTACTAAACTCTCTCCTAAATGGCATGTGGCCGCCATTATCGCCTCGCGGAAAGAGCGGCGTCATCATCATGTGCGCCATCATTTTCATCCATAACCATTAGGAACGTTGTAAAAAGATACGACCACTCACGCGGCCGTCTTGGAATAATGGAGCGGAGGCACACAGTTGGACTGGAGCTGCTCGCCAGCATCGGCAGACGCTGTCATTACTTTTTACGACTGCGAGTGCTTTGGCCCTTAATGCACATCCTTCCTGTCCTTCAGTGTCGGAACCCGAAGGGCGGTGCAGATTAGCGGTGGGAGAGACCACTCGGTTATGAAAACAGCCACAGGTTCGATCGCTGCACCAATTAGCGGAGCTCCGTTTTTTTTTTTTTTTTTTTGGAGCTGAATCCACGCGGACGTTATATGACCGGGGCGTGGCGGCAATTCAATAAACCGGTGATCGTGTTTCAGTGGAATCCAATCACGATGTGGTGCTGGTGTCGACTTGTCGTGGTGCCAGTCATGACTTGACTTCTCATTGCCTGAACACAAACTTAATCCTCCCATTTAAATAGCATAAAACCTCCAAGGACTTTCACAACTTGACTTTGGGTGTTCTTCATATTTCCGTGCTGCGCAGTGCAAATAACGTGACTTTGATCACCCATCGTGACGTTTCGCACACATTGGCAAATTTTGATGTGTGCAGAAAATCTCAAATCTCTTTTGTGTCCATGGTTTTCAGTTTAAATTAAGACTGGCTGTATTTCTGAGGCTTTTCAAAATAAGGCTAAATAATAAAACCGCACCTCCAAAATGTCCTCAAACATCAGCAGAGAGTAAAATCAACACGAGTGCATAATGAAAATGTGAACATTGAGAGATATCTTTGATCAGGAAATACCCAGCAAACTCAAACATATGGTTTCCACAGGAAGTTAGCAATGATCCTGTAAAGTCGGTTGACATTAACCGCCAAGTGAACTACGACCACTGAAGGAAAAATATATGTGGGTGAATAAGAGGGTTTAGGTAACTGGGCCAGAGTTTAAAAGCACTCTGAACCACCAACAGCCAGCACACAAACACACACACACACACACACACACACACACACACACACACACACACACCGTGTACAACACACAGCACTCACTACGATATCACAAACACACACACACACACACACACCGAACACTTCACAGGCTCAACACTTCTCAGATAGTGTTTACCCTCCACACAACGGCCAATTACATGGACAGGGAGGCTTTGAGCGGTTTAACAGAGCCATTATAGTCAGAGACACAAATATTTGGATGTTATGCTACACAATGCTGTCTGGGTCAAACTAAATAATATCAAAGAGAACATAACTCACTGTGGACATATGTATATGTTAAAAAAAAAAGAACGGTGGCTTACATGCACTATGCCTGAACTCTGTCAGTATTGCCATTTATCAAATCTACTATTTTTCTCAAATTTTGTTCCACTACTTTGAGGCAGTCTGGTGAGAGCTGTCATGCAAACAAGACAGAGAATGTCGGGGAAGTGTGGGACGAAAATGAGCTGCTGGGACCCCACTAACCCCGCCTCCCCCCCACGCCCCTCCCCCCCGCCCCCCTCCTGTTCCTCCCACTCTCTGTGCATGTGTGTGTGTGTGTGTGTGTGTGTGTGTGTGTGTGTGTGTGCAGATCTTCAATGCCATGCCAGCATTTATATTCCTAAACAAAATTACAGTTAAATCTGCACAAACCAGTAACTAAAGCGGATGCTTTCAGGAGCTGTGTAATTTGGTTTTAGGTCAAATAGGGACAGTGGAGACGGTTTCGGTTAAGTTAGCTCCCTCTGAATGCGTCTGACGCTCCATTCAAATCTAGATAAACATTTATTATTCATTTATTCTTTCAAACTTCATACGAATGAATTGCATGCTTCCCCGTAGACTAATTCCACATCATTGCTTGTTCAGCTGACCTGCTGTGCACTGACTTATGACTCTCTAGGTTACGATAGAACGTAATCGTATTTAATTATTTTTTTGCATGTACCGCCCCGAACGATGTCTCAATCTCAACCGTGCCCTCTTTTCTAGAAGCCATCCTCACAATTAACAGCAACATACCTGTTCCCGTTGCAGGAAATGATAGGGAACTCCGGGTAAAGCGGTACGTCTCGGCCCATTTCACTGATCATCCCTTAAAATCTAGTTTTCCTGTAATGACTATTGACTAACAGCTCGCTGCCGCTAAAAAAGACCATAAAAAAAAAAGACTAACCGTTTCTTAGTCGAGTGAAGACCCTAATGACCAATTAGCTGAGTAATCGACCAAGAGGCACCAGCCGCTGAGCTCAGTTTAAATTAACTTCTTTATATTCTTTTGCTCCAATAGATATAAACTACTGTTTTTACTTGCTCCTGAGCCAAGTATCGCAGAGGAGCGATTATGACTCGTCCCCATCACTGCATTCCCATCGCCTGTTCGCGTTCCCGCGGATGTTTTGAGGTCACTCGCATTGGGGAAAGCGGTGTTCTGTGCCCGAGAGTTGAGACGTCGTCTCTCACATTCGACCTGTCCGGTGGCAGAGCCAGGTCATCACAGTTGAGAGGAAGGTCTCACTTTAACACCTACGGGTCACAGTGTGCACCTTTCCTCTGTCATTAGGCGCTAGCTGAGCCTGACCCAGGGAGTAACCCGAGCCCCGCACTGCAGGCGGCTAATGCGCCTCAACAAAGCCTCGCCGCTGCTCTGACAGCCTGAGCGATCGTCAGTCAGGTAAAGCAAACTGCTCCGGCCTGACCACTATACACACAGGTGGCTTTTGCTGACCGCTCCGTGTTTGAGTAGGTGTGTGTGTGTGTGTGTTTGTGTGCTGGGTTGGTATGAGGTCGCAGGAAACGCACTCGATAAACAGTGTGTCCCTGCCCGACAGCGTGTTTTGTGAGTCGGCTTATTTCAGAGACGCGCGACGTGCCCGGACCTGTTGGGTTTCCGACGACATGAGATCGGTCGCCTTTTTCTCACAGCAGGTAAAGACTCAAAGACCCATAACCCCTTCCAATGATTACGCTCAGGCCAGGAGTAACAGTACACACACACACAAACACAAACAGGTACATAAATAAAACTGCTTTTTAATGAAGCTTGACAGCTCATTAATGTAATTCGTACTAGAGATTGAAATTTAATTTAAATTAGCTTTTAGATTAGTGTCACTGTTTCTGATAAATCGATAGGTGTCCATTAAATTGTATATGCCTGTTAATCAATAGTGTGATTATTTTTCTAAATTGTAGTGGAATGATACCGTCCATCTTATCTGCTTTTTGAAAAAAAGGATTGATTTTCTGCTTCCATCATTGTCTGTTGCTGCAAGACTAAAATCGAAATAAGTCCAAGATTTTACCATTTGATCCCCAACAAGTATGACATGTTGTATTTCCTAATATATAATTCTGTCAATGAAACAAACCCAAAAAACTTGGATATTAAATTGCAGATACATATGGCAAATATGATGATGCTTCATACTATGTTAAAAGCTACTATGGGTAAGTAGTGAAACCATGGGTTAATGTTAATGGTGATGCAATGGGTTTGCCCGTCTCGCAACACGTTCCTACCTCCCGACCATCTGTGACATAAATCTTTAATAACAGCTCATAAATACAAACTTTCCCTTTTTAAAAAAGGACTCCGTAATTTCTTAAAACAGCTGTGCACTGTAGTATTCACAAAACATTACTCAAACACCAGTTAATAGGACATTTTGTTAGGGACTATTTTCATCAGCGGATGAATACACATTTGGTGCTCTTGTGAGTATTTACAGCAGCAGGAGCTCAATGGCAGGGAGAACTAGGCTACATCAGGCTACATCAGGCTACAGCAGGCTACATCAGGCTACATCAGGCTACAGCAGGCTACATCAGGCTACATCAGGCTACAGCAGGCTACATCAGGCTACATCAGGCTACAGCAGGCTACATCAGGCTACAGCAGGCTACATCAGGCCCAATCAATTTGGTTTTGACAGCTTTTGACTCTCATGAAGAAATGTAAGTCACACGAAACCCTCGCATGCTAGCGGTCGCGCAAACTATAACTTGGGCTCTACTTTAATCACATTTACGTAACTTAATACAAAACTAGTAGCCAAGAACTGTCCGTGTGGTTCTGTTTTCATTACCTAAACGTCTAGTGTTTTTGACATGAACTTGGGTGACACTAGACTACTTAGTCAGTAATACAATCCTTCCGTAATAAATAATAATTAAGATGCTTAAGGAGGGAAAAGGCAAAAGGGCTACTGGTGTGAGATAAAAAGGAAGTGAAAGGCTTTTCTTCAGCAGGCTGGTTGACATTCTCGAAGAGACGCTGGTTAGCTGGAGGCAAACAAACTAAGAAAACAACAAGAATAGCTCTCAACGAGCCAGTGAAGGGAATGGGAGAAACACGCACGCACACACACGCACACACTCTTACACTAACACACATACAGAGAGTGTCTGCTGCATTCCTGTGTGCCTTCTGGCTCTCGTCCCCCCACGCTTGTCACCGGACAGCGCAGCAGGGCTCTGCAGTGTGTGCCGGCCGGGCCTGAAGAGGCTCTCACAGGCCTGTTAGCATGCAGATGGTGTCAGGTGACAAGAGCCGGGGCTGGGTGGAGGCTGGTGGCTGCTGCAGCCTGAACACTCGGGAGTTTATTTCCAAAATCCTACGTCTTGAGAGGGAAAACAAAGTCACTTCAGCTCAAAGCCGCGACATCAAGAATCCAGGTCTGGATTTCTGATCGTTTTAAATTAGATGACAAAGGCATTAAGGCATTAAGGCCTTAACACAATGGAGCGGGACGACTAAACGACTCGAAACTATTCATAAAGTAACTGTTCTATACTATATCCTGGATCTTTGAGGCCAAAACTGATATCGTTATTTCAAAATTGAAAAATATCTTATTGGCCAACATTTGTTTTTAACATAAATAGGATTCCTTAAATTTGCTTGCTCAAGAGTAGTGCGCACACTATGTGCTATGACAGTTTACAGTTGAAATTCAGAATAAATTCAACATTTTAAGAACTTTTTTATTACATACATTGTATGCTTTCAACTTAAAAAAACAAATGGTTTTGTCTTTTTTGTTTTAAACTGGGGCCCAACGTCGGAGAGTTTCAAATTCTACACAAGATTTGTAGAATATTGTATTGTAGATTAGATTTCCTTTAGAAACCAAAAAACTGAAAAGTGCTAACAAAGAAGCACAATTTAAATATGCAAGGGCTTCACGACGATAATACAGTCTGTAATGGGACGAGTAATTCCTAAATTGGGCATTGTTCAGGTTGTTTGAGGGGAATGTGGCAGTAATGCGAATCTATTCGCGCTGTTTAATAACAGCAGAGACAGACAAGCGGTGACATCTGGGCGGACAAAGCCAAAGCCAGGCAGACGGACACCCGGCGGTCAGCGGTGATGCGTGTGTTGGAGGGTCTTAATTGGAAGGAACAACATTGCTCTTTTCAGCTTAGCAGCAGATGTGAAGCAGGTTTCAGACGGACATGAGGGGAATGCAAATGAGCCTTCTGACCTTTCTCACCTGTCAAATCTGTGCCTCCGCTCTCTTTTTTTTTTTTTTTTTAATGGTGGATAATTTTTTTGTAAAAAGAAAATTGTATCAATATAGTCATTGTCTTCGTATCAGCAGTGAAGCTCTGGTTTTCTACTGGCACCGATGTGGCTTTCCCACGGCATCAAAGAGCTATTGCATACTGTATTTACGTGCCAAAAAAAAACAAAAAAAAAACATCATCCTCTTGAAACCAAAGTCAAAATTGTGACACCTGCACACGAGTGTCTGCCTAAACACCCAAGTACTCGCTCTGAGACGGCACCATCGGAGGAAACCGAGAGAGGGGGGGTTCTAGGAGGGAGACCCCACTGAAGGGTCACAAAACCAGCTGTGTTCACTTGGCTTCATCGCTGAGGAAGAGGGCGGAGGGAGGGAGGAGACACGCAGACGAAGGAGAGGAGCTAATTGACTTTTCGGTGGGTTAAGCTCACAGCCCCTGTCAACTGTAATGTTTATACAACCTATAATAAGCACTGTTACAGAATATTGAATATTTATGTGTAGCAGTGTATGTATAGTCTACCCTGCCTGGTACAGTATGTCTTGCCATGTCTTTGTATATTGCACGAGGGCTCCTGTTTATATTTTACCACATGTTCCTGAATAAACTGTTGTCAGGAAGTCGTCGTTAAGACGAATTCTTGCCTATTTAATGTTTCCTGATGATGAATTGATGAAGCTTTAAATCACGAAAACGCTCGCCTGTCAGTGTCGGTTCATTGTTCTCAGACGTAACGCCGGGCAAACAAGATGGAAGATCACGGCGCAGATGATTAAAACGGGGAGAACTAGTACATCTTAATAACTGCTAATGAATCTTTGAGAGGGTCTTTAATTGTGAAATTCTCTCCGGCGTTGTCTCATCCTGTATTTGTCTTCATAAAAGAGGAATTTCCCCTCTTTGGAATAAATATTCACCTCTCTGCTTTCCTCTCTTTGAGGCGATGATCTGACACCGGAGATGGGAGCTCATGCTCGTGTACACACACACACACACACACACACACACACATACATAACACACACACCTCCAGGCTGTTCTGCTTCTCATTAACACTGCAGTGAAGCTCACAGATGTATGCATTCAAAGACACGTACACACACACACACACACACACACACACACACATACACACACACACATACACACACACACACACACACCTCTCCAGAGATTTGCATGCGCACACGCTGAAAGCTCGCAAACGAGGCGTCTTTCATCGGACTCAGTCAGCGCACACATCGCTGATATTTGACACAATTCTTTGCTCCTGACACGCACATCACAGAGGGCTGCGTTCAATCACTCACTAGCACTCTCTCTCGCAAACACTCCTGGGCTCTGCCAGCGCTGCCTCTGGGCCTCTCCTCCTGACGGAAACACTCACTGCCTCGTCGCAAGCGGATGAGAGTATCGGGGTGGCCCGGCGGTCAGCGGGACCCCGTCCCTGCAAAGTGACACGTCACAGGTTCGGTGCCAGCGGCGGCCGATGTTGCGCATCTGCAGCCGCGCTAAGTGGGCGGCGTTGACAGTGAACGCTGCACAATGGGGATGGTGTTTCAGTCGATGGGCTTTTAAATGGCCCCGGGTGGATTTCTCCGCACAAGAGCAGCCAGTGTTTGTCCAAGCGGTTGCTCCGACGCCGTCAGTAGAAGAACGCACTTGTGCCCGAGGGGTAGAAACGGACTGAAGGGGCGAAAAACTAATGACTCGGCACAAAGGGAATTTGGATGCCAGTGTTGATTCAAAGATATTTAGACGTTCTGAGGAGTGTGGAAAAAGCACAAGGGGAGGTAATCGGGAACACGAACGGCGTGGTGCGTTTTGAGTAGAGAGATGCTTTTAAAAGGAATGCTTCTCAAGCATGAAGCTGGTTTCATCTACTCTTTGATGTGACAACATTGCACCATTTGATCAAGCTGTTTGGCTGACATGGCCAAACAGAGAGGTATGATGTTACTGAAATGTCTTGTTTTGCCCAAAAGACAAAGCTCAGGAAGTGTGGCAAAAAAAAAATCAAATGATGGGCTATTCTATGACCTATTTTGGGCCAGCTAAAGGTGCAGGTACCTCGCTGAACCATGTTTAATTTAAGCCGTGATGTGCCAGCTTCAGTTTACATTCAGCTGGAAAAAATAAATCGTAAGAATGCTTGGCACAAGATTTCTATTCCTTTAGTGTGACAGCTGCTACACGTCCTAAGTACTCCGGAGAGGATAGGAAACGGTGGCTGGTGGCTGGTTTAAGGCAGGAGAGGAGGGAGGACTGGTGGAGGATGGTGTGAGGCTGGGAGTCATGGAGGAGGGGCTTCCTAGCCCTTCACTGAGGCTCTAATCCGCATGGGCTCAGGAGAAGGTGTCGGCGTGGAGAGCGGGCCTGTCAGCACCCAGGGACTCCATCCTCTCCCCTTTATCCCTTCATTCCTCTTTCTCTTTCCCCTCCATGCCCGGCCTCGCCGCATTCCCACATTCCTCAGATAAACTGTCAGGTAGAGCAGAGCAGGAGGAGAGGGAGAGTTGAGGGGCCAGCTGTGGCTCGGGGCGGTGGAGGTGCATTGGGTGAAGCCCACCACTGAAGGCCTGATAAGCGTATCTCCCTCCCTCATGTGTGCCAGACAAAACCCATTTGTTTCTCATCTGTTCCCCTGATTTGGGCCTGACAGCTCGGGGTGAGCAGTGGAGGAGCTGCGATAGAGTGATGGAGGAGGAGAATATGCCTTTCATTTGCCATATCTCGTTGTTTGGCATGTTGGCACTGGCAGCGCCGCGACGGGAGTAAAAGTGCATCTCATGGAGCGGATTTTGAGTTGCAAAAAATAATGTGGGAATGCGGCGACAACTCCACATTCACTTGTGAAGTGGGGCGCAGTAAAAAACACCTCCAACAAAGCTGATCACTTACAAGAAGGAGCTCATTTCATCGTGTGACTTCAGTGTGAAAGGTGTAAAAAAAAAAAAAAAAAAAAAGAAAGCAGGAAGGTTGCGTTTGAGATTACTTTGTTACACCCCATTTACATTTACTTTGTATGAACACTTGCTTGAAAAAAATTGTTTTGACCACTTTGGGGCAGCGGAAACAACACATCAACACATCAGTGACATATTATCACCATTTACGTTGTTAGCAAACGGGAGCCTATTAGCAGTTACTTAGCAGTCACCAAGCAGCGTTAGCATTCATTTGGATGGATTCATGTTTCTGGCCGCCGAGCGAATGAAGGGAAAATCACTTGATGTCGGCTGCTTTGTGCAGCTAAACGCTACAAAATGCCGCGAGGGGGAACTAAACCAGTAAAGTTAGGAGCTCTAAAAACCAAAACGATGAGCTGAAAGCGGCTCCGTAGAGCTAAAAGGTAACTGCACTACTTATTGCTCGGACCACATGCGTCTTCGAACTCGGCCTTCGTTTTGATCTCAGCTACACTCCAGTAAAGGGTTCGACCGCATCATGGACAGTTGGGACACTATGGTGTTGACTAACTCTGTCCACAGACAGACAGACGGATATACAAACAGCTGCCAGAGCACTCAGAAGCACTTCTGTGGTAGTTCCCGCTCCAGTAGGCGTCTCAAGGACCACATTGTTGCCTCGGTGACACACACACAGACTAACAAGGTGATAAGGTAATTACACAGTCACTTGATCCATTGTTATCACAGACAGATGAAAGTCTAAAACTCAGCAAAACTGAATCTGCAGATGAAAGTTTTTCCACCACACAGCAGCCCTCTGTGGCACGTACAGCCCACACACACACACACACACACACACACGCACACACACACACACACGCACACAAACACCAGAGACATGTGGTGCAACCGTGACCGAGGCAGCTGCCACAAAAAGCAGGTCGTTACTCTAATAATTTACAGAACTTTCTGCGGAGGAGAGAGACTAACGAGGAGGAAAGAAGTGTGTGGTCCCACTGAGCTCAACTGGCAGAGCCTTGGCACCGCCTCCGCCAGGGTGGCATCACTGAGGGTGGAGGAGGAGGGGGGGCTGGCGGTGCATTCCCAGCGGAGCCACCAGCGCTAAAAATGTATGCACGCCTGGTACGGTGAGGGACTTTAGATAAAAAAGCACTCGCTAAATGTCGCAGGAGAACAAAAGGGAAGAAGAGACGGGAGGGGAACACGCCTGCAGTAAGTAAATGGACTCGCTCTCACTCTCCTTGTGCTTCCCTTCATCCTGTTTTGTGTGGATGTGGGTCTCTCATCCCTCATAATCCCTTCCCCAAACACCGATGAGTAAGTCCTGACACACAGACGCATTGCCAGCCTCGGCCCTGCCGCTGGGGATTTACTACCTAAATAAACACTCCACACACACACAGACACACAGGGCCATAAAAAAATAAATTGAAGCAATAAATTCACACTGTCATCTGTTGCTATGGCTGCGTTTGTCGTTGGAAACTTGATTTAGAAAAAGATTATGCTGCCAATGTGACACCTGAGAATTGGTTACACTTTTTTGTAATTTCCTTACAATTCTTTTTTTTTTTTTTTTTTTTCCACAAATCCATTTCCCTCCTTCAGTTTCTTAAAGGAGCCAGAGTTCCAATGCTGTGCACATATTGTCTGGAAACCTGGAATTAGCTAAAAACTGATGCTAACAAATGTCACAGAAAGTGTGTTTTTACAGACAGACTGCCGCGATGATGTAGAATTTACTTTTACGTATATATCACATCACTATTTTGAGTTGGTCATTCTAAATAATTCTTAATCAATTAGGGCAATTAGACGTCCGATATTTGGAAGAAGTAGCATCTTCATCTTCTCCTGTATCTTCTCACTTTCAGGTTGTAACATTAATTGTGCTACCGCTCAAAGCCGCGGTGTTGCTGCATTCTGTGGCGACAAAAGCTGACAACAGATTGTCATGTGGTTTACACTTTCCTTGCAAATGCTAACTGCTTAACCGAATTAGATTCGTCAAACAAGGATTTGGATTCAATGGGTAGAAATTCATATTGGATTTGATGAATGCAGACACCAATAAACTCCAATCCTTCATAGCACGTATACATAACCCAGATTACGGATCTGACTAGACATTCAATGCCAGTTTTTTTGTACTCGCAGCACTTTTGGATAATCTGTGACGCATTTTACCATAACAAAAACTACAGAGGTTTAATACTATCCACTATTCTTACAGATGAAATAGCTGTTGGCAGAAAACCCGCATTCACTCCAGCATCCCTCGGCTCTCAGCAGTCTGCACCTGAGATGTCACACTGCCTGAAAGAATTTAATTAGCATCGGTCTCAGTGGAGATTTTTAGTGGCGCATCAGCTCGATGCTTGTCCAGAGGCCAACATTAATTCTGGGGGCGAGACCCGGTCTGAAACAAAGTTAAAATCTCATCTAAGACAATATAAAGTTTTATCTTCCTCCTAATGTGATACACAGAACCGGAGAGACGAATGGCTCCCGGGAGGTTTTCGGTTTCCCTCGCAGTTTTACTTCCTCCTTCCTCCCTCCTCGTCTCTTCCCCTCACCCTCTTCCCTCTAATGACCGTGCCGCTTGCTGGCACATGGCCCATGTCGATCCGTAACCACCCATCTGGCATACGTGCCGTTTGTGATGAGCCTATGAATCTGAAGGTGCACACGAGGAGTGCATGAATGAATGTGTGTGTGTGTGTGTGTGTGTGTGTGTGTGTGTGTGTGTGTGTGTGTGTTTAAATGTTTTTTCCGGCACACCTGCTCCCCATGCAACCAGCGCGCACCGCCTGTTAGCTCCTCTCAACACTTTGTATTGTGCCGTTAGCCAGCGTGGCGTTGCTAATCCGTGGTGTTCGGGGGTTAGCTGGAGGCTGTCTTTACATTTGTGTGAATGGGAGAGGAATGTGGCACAGATGTTCGCTGCGTGGACCTGGCTGTTGGACCGCATGTGCACTTGGCTCAGACATGGCCTGTCAGTGTACTAACCTGTGTGATCGTATTAAACGCTAATGAGTTTTTTTTCTAACGTTGGGTTTTTGTTAGTTCCCATAGATACTGCCCATTTGTGCCGTCTCTGACGAGATTATGTCCTTGATAGTTGCGGGTCAGGATTTTCTGCTCAACAGAAGTGAAATGTTTTAGGAAAACTTAAGCACTCATCCAAACTAAGATAAAACTATGATTTTTTGGGGGGATTTATTTTTGTTAGCATCCAACCGCACGACATCCCCCGACTTAAAGGTGCGCAATACGAAATTCCGAGCATATCTATTGCCTCCGCAAGGCAAGCTGGTGGCTTGCAGCGAACGGCGCTAACAGAGCTAACAGAGCTACGCTTCCACGACTACGCCATCGGTCAGCGGTCAGCTAACCGGTGGGGCACCCTCACATGCATCAACATACACTAAAAGGCACACATGGTCAACCCGGCTATGTGAACAAAGCACAGAGAAGCTCGGATTACGACACACACGCAGAGGGGAGAGTGACTTCATGCTCTGCTCAGGCAGACATCACTCCTCTATATCTTCACTTAGCTAATAGTTGTTTGCCGCTGTATTAATGCTCTGAATGTCGCACACAGAACATTTGAGGGCAACACACAGCAGCCGTGTATGACATGAATCAGAAACACCGGGGGCTGTTGTTTTCTACGTAAGCCCACTCGCCATGTTGTCAAGACGCGTTACAATGTCAGTCCAGACAGAAATCTAGAAAAACAACAATTCTAATTCAAATGACACAGCTGGCGTGTGTTGCCCTTCAGCTACTGGAATATTGTGAAAAACCCTATGGGAGCTGTACTTGTTGGCTGCTAACAAAATTATTGCTTTTGTTCATGGTTAAAGGACATGTGTATTTGTTTTTCTTCTTTCCAGAACAGCAGCAGACCAATTTTGAACACAAACCCTCCAGGAACATGTTTCGGCTGAAGGACTGACGAATGGGGAAGCGATATGAGAAAATACATTTGCGTTACAGATTTACAGTTAAACAAAGGCGTGCCGGGAGAGATGGGACGTGTGTGTAGAAGTCGCGGTCTTTGTTTGTCGCATATCCTTCCAAAACACATTTCCGCCACATGATTATGTTACAGCCGGTCGGTAGGCCCGGCGTCTTCGGTGTCAGTGCAGGAATCAAACTACATGATGTGACACTGAAGCCACAGGCCATCAGGCCATCCCACCACTCCTTACATAAGCACCAGACTCGCAGCTCCCGCGACTTTCCAAGAAGAGAAAGCCCAAACCACTTCAGCAGGAAGACAATGAGGCAATAACTCTTCCTCCCCGAAAGTGCGGTTATTATGACAGCAGGCCCATTAGCTAAATGGAGAAAGAGCATGTGCAGCGTGTAACTCCGGCTATATAAATCTACATCCCTCACCCTGACCTCGAGCAGTCCTCCCTGGGGGAGTCAACCTGGGATAATTCCAGACACCCCATGATGGCCTTCCCTAGGTCAGGTCACTGTAAATCTCAGGCTGATCAAGACCGAGTGACAGCCGAGATACGTCCCTTTTTCTCCACGGCAACGCGGTGTCAGCGTCCATGAGGTATGTCAAGGACTTTGTCACGACCAAAATGTGCTTAGCTGGGCAGCTGGCGGTCAGGAAGCGGCCGGAGTCACGTGTCCTCGCTTTTAGTTTTCCACTCAGGGTATTTTATGTGCCTCTCGAGTAGGGCCTTCAGCGAAGAGACAGAGAGGAATTAACCGTGGCTAATAGCCATGGTAGCTAACGAGTCACACGTGCATAGGGTTTACAGAAGGACTTCCATTCTGCACTTCGAAAACAGATGAGGGCTATGACTGCAGTCGCACAAAAAAAAAACAAAAAAAAAACAGGACGTAAATTAAAGCCGTCTCCTCCGGTTGAGAAGTGTTGGGAGAAAATAACGGCCTTAAATCAAACGCTCCAGCAGACTTCATCCAGCTCTGGGAAGCAATACATCCCAGCAGGGTGATGATGAGAGCCCGATCCTTTTTTACAAGGGCTTCAGAGGAGAAAAGGCAAACGCTGACATGTGCACTGACTTCTGTACATCTGATGTGTTTAATATAATTAGGCAGAAATCTTCAGATGTTTGCTGTGCGCTTTAGGGCATGGACCCCTTGTTTGCTCAGAGAGCAGACAGTTGTAATTATTCTCTCTCACCAGTTAAGCACACAGTGACTTCATGTTAAGTCTCTCGGCAAATATCCAATGGAACTTTCTACTGTTTAATTTGATAAACTATTGACTTTGATATTTGTATGAAATGTGGAACAGAGTGACAAATGTTGAACTGGTTCATTGAAGAGCATTCAAAATGACTAATGATGTCTTATGACAACAGCTCAGTTTGTGGTTCCTTTATGTCAGGGAGGAAGTAATAAAATGTTATATACTACAAATACCATTTATTGTCCGGATGATTGATTCCAACATTTAGGTTTCCAGTGCAAAGCAGACAGAGACATCGATGTGCAAAGCGTCCACTACCGTCCACAGCAATGCAACACACGCTGAGTACTTTGTGAGTCACATCCCAGATCTAACGTCTTATTATTTCACAATTTTTGATTCAATCAAATATTGGAAATCATTTAAATCCAATATCGATTGAAATCACACATGCTGATTATTGTCCACAATTGGCCTAATACAACCAGAGATATTACAGGGGGTGTTACCTCTGTATGTAAAGTTTCTGACGGCGGAAAAATGTACATCACCTCGCAGTGTCTGACATCATATCGCCCAATTCTAGGAAAAATTAATGTACTATGTACCCAATGCGCGCCGTTACTGTTGCTGACGTAAAATATGTTCAGTACGTGGAATATTTGCAGTACAGTACTGACCTGGAAACAACCACAGAACAATCCCATGTGGGCTCTCATCTCCTGGCCGACCACAGGTCAATGGTGGGACAATCCCACTCCCTCCACCATATTGACGTCCAGCGTTTCATCGACATGGGCTGTCTGGATGGGTCACCACACACTGTCCTATCAAAGAGTGTCACTGACGGATGTATTGAACTGTTTTGGAGCATTTCCTCTGATCTGCTTTGTTTAGGTGTGTGTGTGTGTGTGTGTGTGTGTGTGTGTGTGTGTTTTATTGACGATCTCAAGAGCCGAAGGGGAGGACACTGTGATAAGGTCGGGCCACTCTTACATCTCTGTGTGCTGATAAAGCGGAGCACACACACACTCACACACACTCAGACGGCCATACCAAAGCATCAAAGACTGATAACACACCTCTGCATTATCTTCCTGTGGCTTTGTCTCCGGATAAAACACACAAACTCGTTTTCTTTTTTTTTTTTTGTGGGGGGGTTTAATACCAGGGCTGGGCAGCGTGGGGCTTCGACAGGGCACGGCCATCATAAAGTGTTTACAGGAGATCAAGCTTTACTCTGATGAAAGGTTTTGCTCAAAAACAAGATTTCTATCAACTGAAAAAAAAGCTGAATTATACGGATCACTGATATCAATAGGAGAAAGTAAAGATTCCTTTCAAAGAATTGTAACTCCGCCTCCCATTCAACTCCTTGGCCTCTCTCGTATATATATATATATATATATATATATATATATATATATATATATATATGAGGGTTTTTTTTTAGTATGTAATGCATCAATTTATCAGACACTATAAGAAAAACAGCGAGACACATGGCAGCAATGCCTCATGTAACACTGCTGCGGTTTGGAGCCTCTATGTCTTGGAAATAAGGAATTTTCTAACCACATATTGAACATTTCGTTCACAAATGAACTCTTTAAACTCATCCATTCATCGAAAGCCGTAGCAGGTAAAAAAAAAAAAAAAAAAGGGAGTCAAACAGTTTGCCTCCGTGGCAACTGAACCAGCGACAAGGTAAACTGAAAATCCTTGGGCATTCCTGCAAAAGCTCAATCCAGACAATAGTCTTATCCCTCATCCAGTACAAAGCCCATTCAGTAAGCTCTTTCATCTGTGCAAACAGTGCAGAGGGGCGGGGGGGGCGGGGGGGGCTGGGGGGGCAGAAAACATTTGATCAAGTCAAAGTTAATCTTCCAACAGTTTGAACTCACCGAGCTCTGTTACAATGGGACCCTCACCACGTCCCACCAAAAGACAAACGTCTTCTCAGTGTTGTCACCTGGTGTCCCTGGGTGTTTTTTATGTGCATTTTTGTGCAGTTTCATATCAAAGCCTCATCATTTTCTTTCCTCTATCTACAGACACATCTGGCACTTGCGGGGCTTTTTTCCAAAAATTCCATTCAAGTGGTAAAACCACCGCACACTTGCAGGTCTGTCTATGAATTGTAAATTCTTAATTCATAATTTATAAAAAGACAAACAAGAGAGCTATCATTTTTGTGGTAGAAGCATTATGTACAGTATGTATGGAGCCTCGCACTGCTCTCAGCATGTGTGAGGTAAAAACCATCAACTTATCTCCGTATGGGAAAAGAAATGCCTCTTAATGACAGCTATAAATTAGTTTTCACTCTAAATAGTAAATTTATACCTGTGAAAGTCGCTTTCCTCAAACTTTCTTGTCACCCTTGACGGAGAAAGGATTATCTTGAACCCACTTTGATGGAGAAAGATGAAATCAGAATCAGTGAGAAATGCATCTTTAGAGAATGTGACATTTTTTGGGCCGATACGAGCGTCATCGGAGTGCTTTTCTTGAATAAAAGTCAAGAGGGACCTTCGGGTGCCTTTGGGGAAACCCGACCCCGAGCTGCATGATAAAGGCACTGGCACTGGACCAGCTGATGACGACGTAAAAGTTTAAAGTTATTAAAGGGCATAAAGTAAACAAGCGGGCCGAACCAGACTCCTCTGGCTCCCTGGCTGGCACACTGGGCAGCAGCGCCACCCGATCCTGGAGCCTCCGTAAATCAAGAGGCGTCCGAGACGCTGAGCTCGCGGGTGACACGAAGACGAGACCGCAACCAGACAGACAGGAATGCTGATGTGTGTCTCTGATAACGCACTCGTACGGGACACACACACACACACACACACACACACGCACACACACAGATCTCTGCATTTCCCTCGATGTTCCCACTCACAATGGAGCCCCACAAACAGTCGAACAAGAGGAGATCACAGGACGACTGACATAGTTGTGTACACACTAATTAGGCACATTGGCACGACCACAATGAGCTTTTTCATACCATGCATGCACGAATCACACTCTCTCCCTCTCTCTCTCTCTCTCCCTCTCTCACACACACACACACACACACACACAAACGGGATGGGTATCAGGGTTGGGATCTCTGCCATGTTTGCTATGATACCCTCTTTGATCTGGGGTGAGGAGTTCTCTGAAACGAGACAGCCGGGTTTTGGAGAAGGTGGCAGCGGTTGACAGTCGCAGTGTGAATGGAGGATGCTGTGTTTTGTTCCGGCTCTGTATGAACAGGCGTTTTGTTTGCCAGATGACATTTAGACAATGGCCGCAGGACGGGAGGGAGGAGAGGGTGTGTGTGTTGTCGGAGGCGACCGTATGAGCGGCGTCCGATGCTTTTGTGCGCAGCTGAAGAACAGAGGGTCAGCGGGTCAAGACCGGGTGACCTCTGCTGATCAGGGCACAGAATGGCATTCGGAGAGAGAGGAACCGATAAACGCCTTGATGCTGGTTTTCCACCAAATCCCTCGTGATTTAACGTTACATTGCCATCCGCAGGCCAAATTCCCTTCTGTCACTGCTGCTCTGACCCTCGCTGGTATCAGCACTCAAGTTTTTTTCGATGTGGGAAAAGTTTACTTTCCCTCTACTGTAAGTCTGTATAGCATGAGCTACATGCCTCAAATGTGAATAACTACTTTTGTTGGAAACTTTACAGGAAAAGGAGCACATTTATACAGAATAATTACTTGACAACATCCCAAATGGGATTGAAACCTTTTTGTTTTTCCGAAACCGAACCAAGTTGTGTCTAAAGTTTATTTTTACAAGGCTGTATGCATGTAACAAGCAGAAACTGATATGTATTGCTGGACATCCGTAGTCAAAGTTAGGAATAACTTTCCGTAGGTATCACACGAACCGTTGTATGAGGATACGTTGCACCATGTCATAACAAAATGTTGAGTGAGTGGTTGTGGCTTTTTAATTTTTCAATGATGTAGTTTAAAGGAATAGTTCTACATTTAAGGAAATATGGCTTTCTTGTGGAGAGCTAAATGAGAAGATCGAAGATAATCTTTTGTCTCTACAGTAAACACGAAGCTAAGAGTCACTGTGGATACAACAAATAACCCCGCATATAAACTGACTTGCTGTTTTCAGTTCATGAGTTAAGCCAAGCTAACGGCTGTTAGATATTAGCCTCATATTTACCGTAGACACTTGGAGGTGGTATCAATCTTCTCATCTAACTCCTCGGCGAGAAAGCGGATTACCACATTTCCCAATAAGAATTGTGAAAAAACTTTACTTTACGTGGCAACATTGTGATTAAGAACCTTACAGCTCTTGTACGTGCACTAACGACCATGCAACAAAAAAGCAAAGACACCAACAAACATCTCATCATCCGTTCACGCTGAGAGTCGAACCCTCGCGTGTGCACAGGAGTCCGTCTCCGGCTGTGCGTGTTGAGTGACTTCCAGCCGCCTGTTTGTCCTGTTATCGCTCAACCAGATGCTGATCACTGTGATAAAGACACACGGGCTCATTACACACACACATGTGCGCAAACATTCAAGCAACTCCAATTTTGTTGTGTCGCAGTCATTCGCCACAGGTGATGACTCGGGCTGATATCAACAAATGCACTTCAGAGTAAAATCATCCGGGCACGCACGCGCGCACACACACACACACACACACACACACACACACACACACACACACACACACACACACACACACACACTGTGGAGAGATTAGGTCTTGATTCAGTACACATGGCGGGACCTCGGACTCAGCGCTGCAGCAGAAATGTTGACACACAGAATAAGATCTGATGGATTCACTCGGCTCTGCTGTCTTCAGGTGCCGCTCCTTCCTCTTCCTCTTCCTCCACCCCCCCCACCATCCTTCTCCTTCCCCTTCTGAGTGCCACTCTTTATTGCACATACGTTTTAATGCACGCAGAAAAAATGGCTGCCGGAAGAAATTAGGCTATGGGTTCCAATGAAATGGCATTAGTAGGCGTCGGTTTGCGCCATCAGAAGTGTTTGTAAGGTGGTCAGCGAACCAGCTAAAACCCCTCCTTCCTAAAATGGAATTTGTTGGACGGACGAAAAAAAATAATTATGATGTGCATTTTGCACTATTTTTAATCGCCAAACTAACAAATATTGAAAATAATCATTAGCTGTAGCCGTATTTCAATCATTTTTTTACATCGTCCTTTCAGCCCGCCACACTAGTGTGGTTCTGTCCCTGTCTGGAGCCTTTGTCCCACACAAAGGGCCACGTAAAAACCCATCTCTTTCCCAGTAGAAATGTGACTCCCTGAGGAAGAAAAGTTAAACCTAGTCCATCAAGGGTGCAGCCATCACCGAGCCCTAAGCTTGGCCTTTATCCCCCCCACCCCCTTATTTAAACACCTCATCAAGCCAGCCTTACACCTCCTCCAGAAATAGACGCTTTCCATATATAGTAAATAAAATAAACAGTTGTGTCTCTGTCTGCTTCCACGGCCGCCTGGCCAGAGAGAAGATCTCTGGGCTATCAGCTGCTCCGGGGCAGCGGTTAAAGGGAATCACATGTTTGGCCTAACATGAGAAAGCTCCGTCAGATGAGGAAAAAGAAAGAAAAAGAAAGACGTTGAGAAATAAGTGAGGCACTGGTTGCCCTCCAGCACCACTTCAACTCCCAGCTCCGCAAGCTGTGACCGGCTAGGCGAGGTAAAGAGAACCAGATCTTTACGAGAGGTTTTACGGAGTGTAAAATATTGGGTGTTGATAAGGCGCCGTGCGGTTGAGAGCCTAAGAAAAGAGCAGCGAAGAAAAGAGCCTCGGTTTTATTTTTAGGATTAGTTTTCCCATCAATTTCACTCAAGTCTGTAAAAAGGTCCATTAAGGCGAGTCGAGTAGAACAGCGACAGAGGGCAACCTGACATCCATCACCTCCGCTGCTCCGGAGCCCGGCAACGCACGCCCCAAAGAAAGCCGATGAAAGAAAGTGGGTGAGGTTGTGTGTGTTGGTTGTGCGCACAGGCAAAGCGCCTTCTTTTGTGTACAATCCTATCAATGTCACAAAGGTCACGCTCCCTCAAGATAACCCGCGGAGATCGCCGTGGGCTCCGGCTGATTTTTTTTCACCCCTCTCTTCTTGTGATTAGGTGTCAGCAGAATTTCCTTGGTGTGCAGACGACGGCTTTCATGTCGGGGGTTTCTCATGGGCTAGCGGCCTGTCGAGCCGCCCATTCAAACGCCGTGCAAAGCGGCGGCAAAGCAAAAGTACACAATGTCTGTTTGTAGTCTGGTCACACAAGCGTGAATCCATATTTATCTGAGCGCATTGACACGGCACTCCTGCCCATTCTGATGTTGGCTGGCAGTACGAAACGGCTTTTTTCTTTTCTTTTCTTTTCACAAATTAAAAGCGTCATATAGTGTAGTATCTGAGTCAAAACTGCAAAAAGTAAGTGCTCCTTACATACAGTAGTTGTATAGCTTGAGAAAGCTGAATTTAAGAGCCTGAGAAAATCTCAGCTTGAATTGATTGGAGAGAAAACTGATAAAATCATGATCTTATTGTCTTTGCGCTTAAGACCCTCTGATTGAAAACATGCATATTTTGGGGAGAGGAATGTAGAAGGAAAAACGTTGAGGAGGCACAGATGTGGTAGGACTGGCAGTGTGCTGTTTGGCAATGGGATTTGTTCCTCAGCCACCACTGAGGTTTGGTTTGGTATGTACTTTCTTTTTTATATAAACTTGTCATTTAATGCAGTAAACATCCTGGAAAGACCAGTGGCTAAAAATAAACTGGGATCGGTATCCTCATTGCCTCCACTTGCACTTGAGATCAAAAACACAGGTCTTTTTTCAAGAATTTTCATTATCTGTGTACTTTAATTTGTTATCAATAAAGATGTTTGCAGTGTGTTTTATTGTAAATAAAAGTAGAAAAGCTGTTACGAAATTTTAAAAAGTTGACTTTTTTCATTTTGGCAAATGCCTGATTAATTGGGTTAGAATACTACATAAGTATTATATAATGGCACTAGCTGCAGGATTATCAATAATGGTTATATCTCTAAGCCTGTGTCCCTATTAAGGATAACCTTTGCCACTAGGATTCTTAATGGTCCAGCTTTTAAAGTGATATCTAAAATAGAGGCATAGAAAGGTCAAAAGGTGGGATATATATATATAAATATATAAAAAATAAAAATTAAATAATGAACATTTTGCAAATGTCATATTAATTGTTTTTAAGCTCTAATCAAAAGTATTGTTCTGAAAGTTAATTACGTGACATGAACAATTCTTAGGGTTGGTTTATTGTGTATTGTGGGAATGGGAGGTTTAAAAAAAACATCAACTTTTTGGTACTAATATAGTTTATTAAATCACCGTTATGGTGAAATGTAGTCCCTGATATGCTCTTAAACAACAGTCACATGTCAACTGGATATCTAAATAAAGTTTTCAAATGAAAGCAGGCTGTATTTAACTTAGGTGTCTAGACATCTTCGATTTGCCCCACATCAATGCCTAACATTTTAACATCTATAATTCATAGGTTAAAACGTAAGTGTCCGTCTAGTCTTTGTACTCTTTGTGGACATTGTTCAAAAGGTCAGCATTGGGGCCTAGGCATCACGTAAAGCTGTGTTAGTGTAGCAGTGCGCCGCCACAGCAAAGAACACAGTGTCATCGTCCGCAAAAAGTATAAAAAGGTATAGCATCGTATCGCTCTTTTCTTACTACTTCAATCATTACTGTTATTTCATTTTTTCTTCCATTTGGTGTCGTCTTTTCTCTAAACTGACTGGATTTGAATGTTTTTTTTTTTATCATTTGGAGACAATGAAAATGAAGCGCTCTTGAATCACCACCTAGCTCTACTCTTTATCTCATAAACACTGAGAGAGCTGAGAAAAATGACTCTTTATTTCCAGAGTCATAAAATCTTGGCCCGTAAGAGTCGCTGTGAAATGTGTCAGTGTTTGATATACCTTCAAACTGTACTTTCTGGTGTGTTTTTACACCAGTGCAAGCCGTTATGGTTTTTTAATGCAGTGCCATTAGTGGGTCTGAACACAGCCTCTCCCATAGTACTCGTTGCACTCTGGATGAGGCCTAAAATGTAAATGTGGATGTGATTTACCATGGGAACTTCATAGCATTCTTCTTGTTTTGGAGGCCTGTGAAAAGAACCGGACTTGAGCCAGCTGAAAGGAACAGTGAGGTCTAACAGCCAAGGAGCGGCTGCAGTGAAGCTAAATTGAGAACGCCATATAAATCTTGGCTTTTCAGCGAGCAACACACAATCACACAATCACACACACACACACACACAGCTACATGCTTGCACAGCAGCTCTGCAGCGACAACTGTTTACAGATGATATGTTAATGTTTCAACCAAGTCCATTTTGGTGCCAGGGTGCCCGCACCGGCCTCCGGAAAAAAAAAAAGCACCGGTTCTAATGAAGACGAGTTCACGAAACTAATTTGCACACCGGGGGACAGAGGAGAAACAGTAAAGGGTGTCCTGTAATTGAACACTAGCCTGCCAGATAGTCGGTGTGTGTGTGTGTGTGTGTGTGTGTGTGTGTGTGTGTGTGTGTGTGTGTGCGCCGCATGTGCGAAAGAGAGAGCGAGAAAGAGGGAGGTGGAGGTAGACGATGAGAGACAATGAGCGCGAGAGAAAAGGAGCAAGTGTCAAGTCCAAACAGCCAGCCCGGCGCTGATGCACACCTTGAAATGTCAGAGGAAAATGGTGTGTGAGGGGGGGGAGGGGGGGGCCGTACGGGTGAAGAGTCTTAAGATCAGAGTGCACGGGTGAAAATGGACTGAGTGGGGTGAACAGATTTAACTAGCAGTGGAGGAGACGGCGGAGAAGGAGAGCAGCTCATCTCCAGGCTGGAGTGTAGGGCGGTGGGTGTCGGGGAGGTGAGAGAGGCAGCATCTCATGTAAAGATGAAGGAAGCAGGGGGGGGGGAGATACGGGGATTTCCTGGATTGTGATGTCACAGGGTGGAGGCCTCGACTACAAAGCTGACCCCTGACTGCCTGGGCCTTCATGATCTTTATCATGTAAGTGGTGCTACTACACTCTGATCCAGACAGTCTCTCATACAGTTGGAGCTGAGCTGGTATATTGACAGAGGCTTTATTATGGGGGGTATGTTTTTTTTAACCAAACCTGTTCGAGATAACCCTCATGAATCAAAACTAGGCTGAAAAGAAGAAAAACAAGAGGAAGCTCATGATGCTATTATCATGCAAGTTATTTCGTACAGAAATATGAGCAGCTGAGTAGTTAAAACAAATAAAAAACTTGTTGTGGTACTTTCGACTTGCCGAAAAACAATGTCAACAAACTGGTGGCTAAAATAGATATATTAATCCAATACTATGACACTATAAGTGCAGCACACCATCTTAAAATAATGTGTGAAAGTTTCCAGCTCATAATATTGTGACGTTATTATGCCATTTTGACTTTCTGCCAACATGGTCAGCGTGCAGCGTTCACAAAGAGGAAAAGTGAAAAACCAACCAAACTCTTCAGAGAATACACCGAAGAACAGGCTCTGGTACTTTTGGGTCTCATTAGGGAAGTTTGATGATCATATACACCAATTATTAACATAATTGTCTGTTTAGTTCATTGGATCAGCGGGAGTGTGTGTGAGAATATTCAGGGCCAAACACAGACCTGTCAAACTCAGCCGCCACTTGTTTATTTATTTCCTTCTCTGGGTTTTCCCTTCATGCTCCAGCTCAGTCAGCACACGCTAACTGAAGGCCAAGGCCAAACACCCGCAGGGAGCGACCCTGTCCTCCACACTGCTGCCTAACACATCACACGGCTTCTTTCTGCCTCCCACTTAACCCTAACCACACACACACATAAATATGCTTCCCGCTGCCCAAAGACACGAAATATGCCGAGACCAAATAAACATGCCGCGCTGGTGAGGAAATGCGAATGAAATGCTAAGACGCAGGACAAAAATTGTCCGAACGCCGAAAGCCAGGCAGGCTGGAGCAATGCTGGCGGAGGACCAACACACTCTCTCTCTCTCTCTCTCTCACACACACACACACACACACACACACACAGTCGGGTCTGCAGCAGAGCGAGGTGTCAGAGCCCGTTAGAGGCCTTTGGCTGGACACAGCTCCAGAACAAGCTGGACAAAAGCGTTGCCTGTCTCCCCTCATTAAATGATTTAAGATCCCGTGTTCCCCCGACTCCTTTCATCGACGTCCAAAGTGAACACACTCAAAAAGCCCAACAAGACTGCCAGGACCTGCTGACATGAATGGGGTGAAGAGGGGCAGGAAAGCCAAGTTCATGGCGGAGGACCAGGGTCTAAAGCTGAGCTACGCTAGCCATGCCTATTAGCCTGCACGCAGATGGAGAGGGTGGAGGGAGGGGGTGTTGGAGGGGAGGGGGGGGACACCTAGCTTGAATAAACCAGGGTACCATGGAGGCTTGGGGAACAGCAGCCACTTAATCCATTAACAGTTCTTAGTCCACAGAAGAAGCAACGTTTTCCCATGAAGGTTTAGTTCAGCAGAAATGTGCCGTCTCCACATTCCTGGCTAACAAGGCGGCGCTATCTGGGGATGTGGGAGACGACGGAAAGACGGAGGAGCTGGATGGAACATCAGAGCTGCATCCAAAATCAACCTCATGAGAGCGCCGGCTCGGTAGAGTCGTGTCATAATTATGAGTGATTAAAGCAGGCTATCATATATCACGCAGTTACCGGGATTTGCTATGAAAACTCCAATAGTGCCTTGTGGTTCAAGTTGGGTCTGGATTTGTCAGCAGTGGGGGCGGGTGGGGGCCAGGGGGGTGAAGCAAAGGTTTTAGCAGCTGCTGCAAAAATAAATCTCATTCTGTGGACGCCATTTTGGTTTATTATCAGAGTTTTGTTGTTAAAACAAGTACGAGAATTTTCGGTATCTTGAAACAAGACAAAAGAAGGATGCAGGACAGAATGTACCAAAGGATTGTGCAGCAACTGCAAAAAAATTATCTTCATCTCGTCGAGTCAATTTAATCCCTGAAAGTCTGGTTTTGTTAAATCAAACGAAAAGAAACAAGTTTCTAGAACATCAATACCTCAAAAGAAGACGGGTGGAGGTAGATCGCTGCACGAGAATAAAGGAAAATGATACGTGTATCACGAAAATTCAGCTGATTTTGTAAAGATTTACAAATTAAAGATGCCCAGGTCTTAACAGACAAAAATCACTCGATAAAATGTTGGATCTCCGTGTGTAGGGTTGAATTTTTGCACAAAATAAGATATGCTGGGGATATATATATATATATATATATATATATATATATATATATATAAATATAAAACCATACCACACAGCGTCACTTAACACCTGAAAGGAAGCCGGCTTCTCTGGGACATTATGTCAGCTTTGAGAACGCCTCCTCAGATCCACCACCAGAGCACGATCTGCACTTAATGTAAGGACCGACTCTCGGATGCTTTGAAACGTGTTTGAAGTCGGTCAACTCTTTGAGAGACGTGTCGAGCAGAGGAGAGGAGAGGAGAGGAGAGCAGAGGAGAGGAGAGGAGAGGAGAGCAGAGGAGAGGAGAGCAGAGCAGAGCAGAGGAGAGCAGAGGAGAGCCCCCCGATTCCGACTCAAGTCTGATTCTGCACAGCGCTGCGTGAAGGAAATCTTTAACACATCCGTTAAAAGAGAGAGAGAGAGAGAGAGAGAGAGAGAGAAAGAGAGAGAGAGAGAGAGAGAGAGAGAGAGACTAATTGGAGAGTGAGTGTGGTCTGAAGTGGACAGTAGACAGAGAATGCAGAAAATGCACTATTTGGATTTGGGAGAAGAAAAAAAAAAAAAGAAGAAAAAAAAACCGATCCTCTGAGCAGCCAAAGTCCAATTAGTGCGGTATACGATGTGGGATCCAAACATTTGTTTACAAGAGGCTCTTTTTTTTTCACCCTCCGCTCTCTCTCTCTCTCTCTCTTTCTGGGATGGGGAGACCCTGGTCGGAGTCCACGACGGCTCCACAACAGAGTGGGTGTGGCTACACCGCACAAACCTCGGGGCCTTTTGACATTACACTGCGCAACCATGAGGTCAGAGGAAGGCTCTTTCTTCTCGGGCACAAAGGAGTGATTTTTCACTCGCCCCGTGAGAACGGCGGCGAATAATGAACTCTCGGGCCCCTGGTATCACGTTCGGTTTCACACGCGTCAACTCCATTCTGGAGCGGAACAAAAGGGCAGTAGGAGAAACATTCGCGGGGAGGGGACAGCGCTGCCCAGGGCACGCCACGCTGGGTGAGTTTCAAGCATTTTAATGGCGGCGATACTCATGAGATTAGCAGGGAATTGTTTCTTTCAGACACACAAGAGAGAAACAGGCACAATTAAGGCTACCAGGCTACCAGGCGGACATGCGGATATGCGGATATGCGGATATGCATTATGATGGTGTTGACCCTGCAGCGATACAGCACAAACACAATCAAAGTTGCAAAAGCTAGAGGCATTTTTCCCGACATGTCGCTAGAAGCAAATACCTGTATCAAAACTGGATCTCGACGCTCTGTCAGGCGATCTTATATTGGAAGCAAGTCTAGCCTCAAACTGACTGATCTCCACAGTTTTTAAATGAGTTTTTTTTTTTTTTTTTTTAAATAATAATAATAAACCCGATTTGTTTCGATAAAAAAAAATTAAAAAATCGGCCTAAAAGATTTTCACCTCGGATCTTAAAACGCACCCAAATTTGACGTCTTCTGCTTCAATAGGGCCCCGTTCACAATGAAGAGCATCCTCTTGCAGCAAGCGTGATTCCCGAAAATGCTGCGTGTAGTAAAATCCGTCAATAAATTCTTCATGTATTCTTCAAAACTAAAAAAGGCAAAAAAATGACGTTTTCTACCGGAGAGATAGCCGGAATGTGGCGATTGAAGCCCGTGTGCCACCTCGTTGGGAAACTGACCAGACTTCTTTAACCAGCGGGACAAACTGTTAGCCACGTTAGCGTATTGACTGCTGCTGTATACATGGAGGACATATCAGCTGTGTGCTTAACTGATGACACTGACCAGTCAGATAGTAGCTGTTGTTACATGCCCGAGATGATGGTTTTAAAGCAAACAGGAAATACGCCTCGGCCGGTTTATGGAGTGACTCTACATTCCCCACTCTTCCAGACGTTAACCTCTTTATGGAATCACTTCCTTTTGGCGTTTGGTTCCTTTATGTCTTCTCTTTCCTGCTGCAAATCTTTGAACCTGCATACCTGAGACGTTCATTACAGACGAAAGAGAGTGCAGACTCCTCACCTACTCGGATTGTGTGTAGCAGATGCTTCCGAGTAATAAAATATCCTCCTCGATGCACCTTTAAAATCAATGGAATTCATCTCGCTCCAGACACGGCTGGGACTAAATCCGGCCACTTTCCAGTTCTAAGACGACCCTAAAACCAGCACCGGCACCGGGCCGCCCCGCTCTGTGTCATCTGCTCTGCTAAACTATAAAGCATTTGGGAAAGGCCAGACGGATTAGGCTGCAGTTACTCTGACATGAAAAGCTGCTCTTAATTCAAAAGCTCTCATGGCTGATTAATCACAAATTATGATCAAACAGCTGACTTACAGGATAAACATATGACACCCTTGCTCACAAGTGTGCGTCTGCATCTGTGTGTGCAGACATGCATGGCCTGTGAGTTGGTGTGTGTGTGTGTGTGTGTGTGTGTGTGTGTGTGTGCGATCGCGCTGTCTCCCCGAAGTCTGCAGACTCATTTTCCACAGCAGATTAAATGTGTGTCTGCACCGACACATTAAAATCACCAATGGCCGGACATTCATCTGTGCAGAGTGTGAACCTTTTTTCGTGTGCGGGATCACAACCAAACACAGTTTTCTCAAAAGAGAAGAAGAAGAAGAAGAAGAAGAAATGGTCCTCACTCCCAAAACAGGTCCACATTCTGAGAAAAGACTGCAAACGCTCGTGTTGCCGAGAGGCCGCACGGCCAGTGGTTGTGTGTCGCACACATGGAGGAGGTGACTTCAACTCAACCCTGGCAGAGGGTGAAGGAGTCAGCTGACGTGGATTTTTTTTTTTTTTTGGGAGGGAGAAGAACAAAGCTGCGAAGTCTGAGAAGCTTTAATCGCCCCTCTCATATCTGATAGCGGAGCAGCAGGAGTCAGCAGCTGGATGAGAAACATCTGGACACCGGGGTTAGCGGAGCTACGTAAATCGAGAGGCAGCTCGGGGAACCGAGGGGCCTCTGAATGTGCAGATAAACGAGGACCGGTACTGGGTTTCCAAGTTAATAGTTTGTCATTGATCAAATAGCTTAAGATGATATGAAAACTATGCGTGTTGATTGTGCTAAAGCATGCTAGTTTGGGTCGTTTTGAGAGCGCTCTCCTACATTTTGGGATTTTCTGGTGCTTTAAAAATGTGTTGTATGTAAAAATGTATTGGAATTATTACAACTACATTTTTGTTTGACCCAATAAATGGGATTATTTATTACTATAACAAATGTGTTTTATAAAAAAATTGAATATATATATATATATATATTATAGATTGAGAGAATTTAATATAACAAATATATTTTTGTGGATTTTGTGTCGCACACAATTGCCGTGGATTCCGACGCTGTAAAAAAATGGCGGGATTATCACACATAACAAATTTCAGGGATACTACATCAGATTTTAGGATCCGAAACCAATTTTGTCACAAATTACACATTTTTGGGACAATCCAGAAGATTTTCGGGTTGAGCATGTACCATAAAATATATTTTCTTTACTTAAATTAACTTTACTAATATTTTACAAAGCCAACATACAATTTTGAGTTTTTTTTCGATAAATATTGGGATTCTGAAACTGCAACAAATTGTGTGATTATCTCACATAACACCATTTGACAGTCCAGCAAATGTGGGTGATTTGCATGCACTATAACATAATTTGGGATTATGCCAAGAACATTTTATGGGCTCTGTAACACATTTATTGGATATAACAAATATCGGGGTCATTTCACAACGTTCATACAAAGTCTGGTGCTTTTACACATTTTGGGAGACTCCCAAGTGAAAGACTTCAGGAGCATTACTCCACATTCGGGCAAATTTGTGAGTACTATGACACGGTTATGACACAGAGACAGATATGAGAAGCACTGCAAGAGATAATGAGCAGGCAGGGGAGCACAAACGAGAGAAAGCTAACTCAGCTCCCTGTAACCTTCTAACATTTACACTGTGGCGAACTCTGCAAGAGTGTGTGTGTGTGTGTGTGTGTGTGTGTGTGTGTGTGTGTGTGTGTGTGTGTGTGCCCTTGCCATGATGAATAGGCACCACATAGATAGTGATTAATACAGATAGTTGTTGGCATTTCAGTTTACATCCCCCAGAAAGCAGCATGCTGCTGAAGCACGAATTCAACATGCTGCATTAAGAGCTTTGGTCCCTTCAGGCAACAGGAATTCTGGGTTATTTCTACCCTGGTGTATGTGGCACAGTTTTGGTTATCTGTGCTCAACGGGCCAATGAAAGCACAGCTGCTCCCCGGCTCATTGGCTGCCACGGGGTTATGGGTTGATCCTGATTGGTGACTTTCTGAGGACACACCCCCTGGTTTTCCTTCTCTCTCTTTTTTTTTTTTTCTTTTTTTTTTGGAAGGTAGGAGGGTTTGGAACAAATTTGCATATTTACCCATTTTTACTGTTGTGTGGAGAATTTCTAACCTAACTTTAGAGCGTTTTTTTTGTCTCCAAACGACAAATATCACCAAATGTAAATAAAAGGACCATCAGCTTGTGCTTCACAGTTGCTCGAAAAAAAAAACACAAAAAAAAAAAAAACCTTAATTCAAGACGGAACTAATTATTCAAACGGTTTTAATCATCTCAACACAAACTTCATAGTCAGGCGGTCTTCGCCGTACTTTGAAACAATCAGAAAATATTGCGATATTTGATTGGAAAAGTCGAGAAGTGTGTCAAGTGGTGGTTCTGCACCACGTATCCCACTACACTGCTGGGTTGCTGGGCAAAATGTTCGAAGGAGCCTGCCTCCATACAGGAGTGGCTTGGTGGATGGTAAATGTGTGTGACGTCTTAGCCGGCGTGTTTCTCTAACCCCCCTGTGTATCGCGTGTCTAGACCTCACCAGCATTACTTCTGGAAGGACCATGTGACCCAGATGAGCAGTCACAGGACTTCAACGTTCACTTTTTTTCTTCTTTTATTTCTTCTTCGATTAATTCTTCCCTTTTATTTCAGCTTATATTCAAGCAGGCCCAAATAAGTGGAGCTGACGTGAAACCCGGAGCCAACGCCACATGGCTGCATCAGAGCGAGGTTTAGTTAATCCTCACTAAGACTTAATTTTACTAAACTATGGCTACAACTATGCAAAATTTGTATTTGGTTAGAAACTTATAAAAAATATATAAATAAATAGATTACGACAAATTTTAAATTCATAGATTTACTGTGATTTTTTTATGTTGAAATTTTGTTAAATTTCTGTTAAAAATGCTGTTAAATTAATACAATCTGTACATTTAAACACAATATTAATTAATTATAGGTTGAAGTAAGGGTAACTGTAACATCATATTAGAAATGGGAAAAGTTACAATATTACAAATTCAAGTAAATTCATATACAAAGCATATCACAATGTAATGAATAGAACCTATGAATTGGTTGTATTTTCATTCCAAAGAAAAGTATAATCAAAAATTATATTGTTTATGCTACAATAAAAAAGGAAAAACATATTTTAAAATGATTTCCATATAAAAAAATATTTTTAAGTCCTTTAGAATACAAATAATTTTTTTTTAAATTGTGTATAAGCTATGACCTATGAGTAATATAGAATATCTATGTAGATGCAGACAAAGATAATCTGATATAACAGATTTTTCTTTTTTTAAAGCATACTTTGGAGGAGTTTTCTTAACATTAATGATTTGAATATACATCTATACATTTTAACAAATTCTTCTCGCATTTTAATTGGTTTTCCCTGTAATGTAAATATTATCAGATGCTATAAAAATGCAAAAAAAAAAAATCTAAAGTTGGCGGATAAAAAAAAAAGAGAAAAGTCCATTAACAAAAAGAAAAAACAATTAGTGAACTTTTGGTGACCACGCTTTTGCTACTTACAAAAGTCCACTAAAACTTAATAGTAACCTCCATCCAGAGACAGAAATATGAGCAGTGAGCCATAAAGACTTCTGATGGAAACCTAAGCAGCCGGCACACTCAGGAAACAAATAAAACATCTTTATGAGCTGGATTTTATGATCTTAATAGGCACAGTCCCGGTCCAGTGGCCTCTAAGTGCTCTGCTGGACAGGTCTGTGTTTCAGAGCCGACTTCAGACACCATCGGCTACTGTCTGCACCGCCACACACAAAACTCTGCACAACTCACTGTTTTCATTACGCTGGCTGCTGGATAATTAAAAGAACACTTTCACTGCCCGTGAAATTACAATAAATTCCCATTAGTTGGGTCTAATGTACACTGTGCATATTAAGACACCGAATATAAAACAAATGGCTACACAACAAAACACTGTATGTGGGAGTCGTATGGTCTGGGTAATAGGAGAGCAGATTTTTCTGATGATTACTGTGCAAAAAAACTCCTTATTTTCCAATGCAAGTTAATCCAAATGGACATTTTCCAACATAAATTTGTATGTTTGAAGCTTTCTTTCGAGATTAAAAAGTAATTTTCTTCATTTTAATTGTTTTATTTCACAAAATTGACTCTCTTCTTTTTCTTTTTTAAATGAATGTGCTTTAACTGAAAAGACGTGCTTTCATCTCACCTCCAGATTTTCTTCTTGTTTTATTTTTATTTTTATTTTTTAAATGACTGGTCTGAAGTGTTTTTTGATAACTTTTTTTGTTTGTAAGTTGAAGCAACTAAATTCTGAAAAGTGCATCAAGTCTTAAATATTTACATTAAGTACTAACCAATGAGCATTTTCATTTCCTCTCAAATTTTTGTTCATCATTTTTGTTTAACTCTTAACTTATCTTCTTATTCTTGGTTTTGTTGCAGTGAATAAATGTTGCCTTTTTTAAAAAAAAAAAATGATATTGATCATTTCAGCCAAATTCTGTGCATTTAAGAAAACTAACTTCCTGACATTAAATCAGAGTGAAACTTTGGGCGAGCGTAGGGGGGCTGAAACCCGTCTCCTGTTTTTTATTTGTTCCCTCGGAGTTCGTGAGTCTCTTTGAAGCGGGACGGGACAGGTGACCTCGTCCCTTTTGTTAAACAGACAATACTGGCTTGTCGGGCCATTAGTTTCTCTTTGTAGGTGCTCGTCTAGGTGTGATATCCACCCTGTCACTAAGGATCGCGCAAAGCCGTCGTCAGAATCCACTACGGGGACAAAGGAAGCCTTCTGAGGCCAAAAAACACCCCGAGCTAATTTACAACATTCCTTTCCCGGTCACAGTAAAATGTCATTATTTCAAATTATACATCAGAATCGGCTTTAAAAATCCCTCAAATAAGAAGGGGGAAGCCGCCAGAGAAGCACTGACAACGGCCTCCTGCCCGATTCATGAGAACGTAGTACTCCACTCAAGTGGAGGCGTCTGATTGGCGGGAAGAGGAGCGCTGCGATTGGCTGAGGCGGCTCAGCGCTGGGACCTGTTACGCCAGATGCCCTCCTCTCGTCCCCTGCAATGTTTGCAGCCCCACGCACGCGATCCCTCGCTCCGCTTGGCTGCACCCTCTCATCGCATTACTTCTGCTATTCTAACTCCTCCATCAATTATGCACTAGAATAACTCCGGGCCCTGATGGAGCCAAGACATAAAAAGGGGATCATCAGCGCTAGCGCTCGCAGCGTCTGCCCAGCGTGCTCCCCGCCGCGCCGGGCCTCCGATATGAGCGGGGCCAAGGTGCCAGCTCGTACGGGGCAGCGGGGACGGCGCACACCCCCTCCAACCCCCTCCAACCCCCCCCAACCCCATCGGGTTTGTGCACAAACAAACACATCACAGCTCCATTCACTGTGTTAGTGGGTCAATCAGTGAAAAATTGCAGACTCGGCAAAGTCGTGAAACCTCATTTCCGGATTGTCAGATTCTCTTCGGAGACAAACAAACAAATCTCGTCACGCAAAAAAAATGGGCCATCGCATTATTAAACTTGTTTTTTTTTCGGGGTAATTGATTTGCGAAATGATTTGCTCGCAAGAAACGCGTCTGGAAAGTGCGTCACGCATATCTCAACCGTCTGTTGACAAGTCTAGCTAGACGAGACGAAAAACAACAGCAGTCGTCTTCAACGTCTGAGCTCAATCACGTCTTTTGGACCAGTTTTAAAATCACATCAAATTCTTTGATATCAGCCAATTTCTTAAACTAAAACAAGAAAACGTGAGACATTTGTTTGTTTTGTTGAGGCGGATATTTTTTTTCTTTTTGCAGTGCTGCTCCTCGCTTTGCCACGAATTCAGCTTTTATTGGTTCACAGATAATATGAACTGATGAAATAAGGCTAAGTGGCAACAAAATTCAGGTGATCCTTTAGTCAGCGCTATGCAGAATCATAATTTCCAGCTTAAAATAAACATTTTCATGAGAGAATCTTCAACATTTTCTCGAAATGAATGTCTGTATTTTGAAATTATCTTTAAAAAGAAAAAAATGAAAATAATTTAGCAGGTCACTGCACTAGAATAAAAATAAAAATAAAAATAAAATAAAAAAATAAAAAAGACACGATATCAGAAAACACATTTTAACTTCTGATTTGTTTCCCATTTTGGGAAAATCAGACTTCAAGAACTTGGTAGAAGGCATTAAAGACTTCCCAAGGAGTCCTTTGTGTCTGTAAAAGGAGATTTATTTGCAGGAGGAGTGTGGGATCAGAAAAGATCAGAAAACGCTCAAGTGACGTCCCAGGATTCGTAACCTACTTTTTTCCCCCCTGAAACAAAATGGAGTCGAATTTGGAAAATGGCTGCCCGTGTGCTCCCCGCTCCGCCACACACCACATTGAAAAGGCGAAGAGGAGGAGAAGTCAGCCACGTGTGTGGAAAGTGTGCACGTCCTGACAGTCTGAGATTTCAATTAATGACCCTGCAACTCAAGTTGTGCGATGATAAAATACCCAAAAACTATTTAATCGCAGCCATTCATCACCAAACGGAACGCAGGCCAGGGAGAAAAAAAAAACTTGTGTAAAAGAAGGAAAAAAAAAAAAGTAATAGCCGACATGATGTCGACCCCTCCATTAAAGTCCTGACCTGGATTTCTCCTGGTTGCGTGTGAAGGTTTGTCCGGGCTCTATCGTGAGATCACAAACAGCTTTTTTAATATTTCATGTGTCGCAAAGCACCAAGCGTGCTGAAATCCAACAGGAGGAAACACTTTGAGTCTCAACGGACCAGGGGGCCACACGAAAGGTCCCGCAAAGTCACACCAAGTTCATGCAACAACAACAGATCTTCACACGCAGATGCATAACAATTGTCCTCGCAATATCTTTTGCACGGCGGGAGGCCGAAAAACCGCAAAAAAAAAAAAAAAAACGGGCTTCTCGTCTGTTGTGGTTCGGCTCCAAAAAAAAAAAAACCACGATTCGATAAAGCCTCAGACCCAAATGATTGCATGGGACATTTGAACCAGAGGGACAAAAGCAATTAGACAGCGGCGGCGGCGGCGGCTCCCACAAAAGCATATTTTTGCTTTTGGGTCGTCTGAAAAAGAAAACTGCGCGTCGTACGTGCCGACTCCGTGAATCACGCATGATTCACCAAAACCTTGACTGGAAGAGCAATGCGCTCACACGCCCGCTTTTGTCTAGATTTCTTCCAAGGAACACAACACAAAAAAAAAAAAAGCAAAGCGTCAGCAGACATTTAAAATTTAGGGAACGTGGCGCTGACGAGGAGGAGGTGAGCGCACGTTTAGTTTTAGGCCTCCCTCCAATGCCGCAGTGACCCACATATACTTCCCAAAACATTTACTTGGCGGTTTGGCCCTCGCCCGTCAAAATAATCACACTCGAGCCAATTGACATTTCGGCTGTAATCGTATTTGATTTCAAATCGACCGAATGTGCCAATTCTGTTATTGCCTCCATTTGTCTTAAAGCAGAGGAGACACCGCAGCTAACGAGTCACGACCACAGACGTACGAGAGCCTTAAGTCGAAAATGAAGCTTAACAATCGCTACAAGAGAGTCATTCGCTTCTAAATGAGACAAACATGTGAGGAGAGAAAACACTGCTGGTTTCCCAACAGTCCCGTTGAATCCATTCCCCCTTCATATGTACTCTACTCTGAAGTATGGAAATACGCCTTTTTTTTACTTCTACGCTGTAAAAAAAAAACAAAAAAAAACAACCTGATTTTTTATCAAGTCACGTTGTCTCTGTTCGGTTCCTCTGCTGTTTCTTTCTCCAGCGCTGCACACCTGATTGAGTGTAATCAGCAGCATTGGACACACCTGGGCCCGGCGTAAAGCCTGAGCAGTCCACAGCTGGCACACCGCCACACACACACACACATACACACACCTGTGTCGGGGCCTTTGGGTTCTTTTACTCGTTTTTAAACAACACAACATCCACGCATCATTACTGACTCATTCTGACTCATTCTGACTTGCTCTTCCGGTTAATAAATCACTTTATTTGTTCAGTTCGACCACTTCACTTCTGTCACCGTTTTCAGAGCTGGAACCAGTGAGTGTGTTAGTTCAACCTGTTTCCAATACAAATCGAGTTGTTTCGAGGATTCACAAAATAAAATAAAAAAAGAATAGAAACATAAAATATGGCCAATAGTTGCACTATTATCAAGAAAAATAGCTTGGAAGACTTCCAGAGTGAATAGAAGTAAAGATTTCTTGGTAAAAATCTATATTTTACAGTATAAGCGCATCAGACAGCGTTCCTTGGACTCTAGTCTTGACAAACTACAAAATAAACTCCTGTTTGGTTATTTTTTTGCCGTCGATGAGACTATAAAGGGGCTCTAGCTTGGCCAAGCACCCAGCCTGCAGTCTTTGATACTGTGTGATGCCCTACAAACCGCAGCAGCCTTGCCCTGTCTGTTAGCAGCTTAGTGGCTCTTTAGGACCTTTTTAGAGGCAGTTTTTAGAAGCTTTACTGCAGTCATTAGGCGCTAAGGCTGATTAATGTGAATGGTCAGGCAGGGCCTGGCTTTCTGAGGGGAGAACAGAGAGGGGTGAAGGGTCCCACAGGAAGTGTTTTGTGTCTCCACACAAAGGGAGGGCTGACCTCTTAAGCCCCTTAGAGCCTCTTTGCTAATACCCTCACCGGTGCCTACAAAGACACAGGGGATGCCATTTCACCACTCACATTTAAACAGCGTACACAGAAAAGAAAGCCCCGCCAAGATTAAAACGGCAGAAAAGTGAACCTCTGTGCAGCGGAGTGAGACTGAGATTAGGCCTGAAGAGTTCCCCCCGCTAATCCATTGACTGTCGCGCATATCAAACACAGGATGCCAACCCCGCACAGTATCTGGTGTGGACACAATGAGTCTCATCGCCTAGCGTTTGTCATAAAAGTAAAACATGTCTTAAATACTTAAAAAGAAACTGAATATCATTTCAACCTGTTTCCACCTGCCTATCATTTTCTGTGAATTTTCTAGATTTTTAGAGACACTTTCCCTTTTTTTTCAAGATAATAACTTCTTGAAACAGGTTTATAAACCGGTTGAAATAATCAGATTGCTGACAGAGTTCCTTCAGTTTTTTTTTTTTAAATCAAGAAAAATCCAGATTAACAATAATTTTCTAGAAAAAGTATATTTTGTTGAAAACTGGTTGAAATGATCTTACTGGAAGACCCTCCCGCCCCCAATATTTTATGCTTATTTTCATTTTCTAGACCAAGAGGGTGCTCAGTTCCAGAAAATTATTGAAACAAGGGACTTTCTGTGCTGCAATGAATGTTTATTTCTATATATATCTTCAAGTGATTTTTCCTGATTCTGGTGCAGAAATTTACCTCCTCTATTTTCAAGATACTGCCAATCTATTCTAGTCAGTAACAAGAGGATTTGTTTCACGTATTTTCAAGTAAAAATATCTAGATTGACTTGATTCTAGTGCTGTGAGCTGCCTTATTTCTTCTTTTAAGATACAGACAGTTCTAAAAAAAATCTTGAAGCAAACTGATTTGTATCGGAAACATTATTAAGTTATCATGCATGAGTGATTTTTTTTGTTACTAAATAGAAATTTCTAGATTAGCGTGATTTTATTTTCTTGAATCCAATTCTGTGATTCAGTTCTAGCTCTAGAAAATGATTGACGTAAAAATGATTTGTATCAGAAGCTTGGGGAATGATGCTGCATGGTCCAATGTCAGTGATTTACTTTATCCCGTCAACCTACTGACACTAAATTCGAGAAAATTCTTGAAACAAGTTGACTTGTCTTGGAATTTGGTTGAAGTACCAGTGGATTTGTTGCTCCTGATGCAAAAACAAGACGTTGGCGACTCATACAATGACAATAAAATACGTCAGTACTTTTAGAAAGAAAAGAACACGCACCAACTCGCAATGCAGTGATCGTAACCACAGAGCAGTTGCTGTGCCTGAGCCTGGGAGAACCAATAAAGCGGCCACACTTATTAGTAACCTCTCGTCACCACTTCCTGTCAATCACGGCCCGGCAGCCTGAGGGCCCTCGCCTTGTTAGTCGGAGCGTAAAGGGAGGGCCGGGGCAGCTTCTCTCTGCAGGCAGGGTCGTAGAGAGCACGGGGAATGACGGCCGTCTCCACAGGACCTCCGGTCCCCCTGCGCAGAAAGCCCAGTCTTTTGGAGCCCGGTCTTTATTAAGTGCATTCTGTAAGGCACGACTGATTAAAGTCCAGCAGAGTGGTCGCAAACGTCCGTGATTTGAAGGAGATGTCCTATCTGTGATGTGGCGCTCTTTCATTTCAGGCGCTGAGAGACTGAAGTGCTGCGAGGAGGCTTAATGCTCCTGCACTTTGTAATAAAATGGAAGGTAAACCTCAGATAAGAAGCCTCTCGTCTTCAGTTTATTGATAGTTTCGGAGCCCCTCTCTGAAGGGAAATCACATTCAGTCAGCCCTCTCTTTGATGCCTTTTCGAGATTGACACTTCCTCAGGGTGGAAACATTTCTGACCCCACCCCGGGACTCCGCGACCTGGACACTGTCCCCCCTCCGCCCCCCCTGCTGTAGCCTCTGGCCTCTTATGAGGAAGTTTCTCTCACCCCCGCGACTGTATTGTCCCTCCTGTTCTAATCCCCCTGCCCCACCTCGGATAACATATGCACACTCTCCACAGCCACCTCTCCCGTCCCCTCCTTCTCCCAGTGTGTCTCCCCGCACAGCTAAAAGCCAGCTACGGGCCACTGAGTACGAGCGGAACAATGGCGGCCTTTCAGGCGCTCGGTGCCAACGCTGGGAGAGGGCCGCGGTCCTGAGACCCAGTCAATATTTGGACGTGGTTTGCCTTTCTTTTCCTTTTTTTAATCCGAGCGGAACCGAGCGGCAGGGAGCCCGGGAGAAGGCTGAGAGGGGAAAGCGAGGGTAAACAGTGGGAACAATGCGAACGGGGCCGCTCACAATGCCACTGGGAAACTATCACAACATCGGCTCGCCACCGAGGGGAAAGATGAAGTATTGTTTCTTTAAGTGGAGATTAAAAAGAGAGCGGAGCAAGAAAAGCAAATAGCGGAGGTCGCTCTGCTGCGAGAAGAAATGTGGGCCAAGTGTCAAGTCGAGGAGCTCGCTCCCATTTTCTGGAGGTACAACTTCAACCAAAAGGCAATCGAGTGCGTCCAGTGAAGAACATCAGAGGCCTTTTTTTTTTTTTAAAGTCAATAACCACACTTCAAATCACACATGCAAACTGGCCTCTGAGACAATTCTTTGATTGTCTAATGGAGAAATATGTTGCATCTGCTGGGGGAAGCTTTGGATGGGCATTATCAGGGATTAAAGGAAACCCCTGGGGTGACGGTGCTCTCACTGAATGCTGGAATCCCTCTCTCCCCAGCTGTCAGGTCCTTAGTCCCACCCAATGAGGTTCTTTGATGACGAGGGGTATCAGTTTCCATGGCGTCGGAGACACAAACAGCTTGGGAGATTAGGGACGGAACTCGGCCCTGATTCTCCGTTGATCCCACCTATCAGCAGCAAATAAACACCTTGGGCCTCGGCAACGCCTGCGTGCGGACCATATGGACCGGGGTGGGTTTTAATGAAGCAGCTAAATAGCTGGTGAGCAGGGAATTCACTAATAGCTCCTTGTCAGAGCAGCAGTAAATACCCCGCTCATACACTTTATGCCATCATTTGGTTGCCGCCACAGACGGCGAAGCTGACAAGGAACATCTGTGACTCATTTTTTCCTACATGAGCTTTTCCACCACGAAACGCTACAGTTTTTGTTTTTTATTTTTTATGGGTTTTGATTTCTGGTCTTGTTGCCACTTTCTCATGTAGCAGACTTAATAGTGGCTTTATAATCTGCAACCAATGGCTTTATTGGTGGCTAATAGCACTTTATTGATCACAAAAATAGGAAAGATTATTAGTTTGATATAAACTTATGATAAGGCACACTATAAAAGGTTTATCAATTGTAACTAATGGTTTTATTAATGCCATATCCTTTGTTCATACTTCAAAGGTCTTTAATAGGCTATTAATAAGAACTGTGTCCATATTAAATCCACATTTTTAACATTTACAACTTTCTAATAGGCATACTTTATAAACAGATAGTAACTTGTAACTAATGTTTGATAAATAAATTATTAATACTACATAGATCAGACAATAGCAACTAGCTACTGACACCACAGCCTCTGATCTTTCCCTAAATTATTCATAAATCATTTGTTACAACTTAACTCTATCCTTGTCAATGGGATAGGGGCCACACAGCATAACAGCCGCAACACATTATTCTTCATAATCACAATAAAACCACTCGGTGTCTACGGCTAAGCTTGTATGTTGCCACGTACCACAATTTGCTGTTCATTCCTTTATTTCTATTTTTAGAAAATAGGTTTCTCACTTTCTAATGAGCCATCAGGTGTTTTACTTTTAATGTTTAGTAAATCATTTAAAAGTCTGCCGTTGGAAATGTCAATAAGTTGTGAAGAACCTGGTTTTGTTCTCCATGTTGCACAATGCAGTCCTTTCTCAGAAGGTAGGGGGTGGAGCGGTCCACTGGAGGGGGGGGGGGGTGCTCTACTTATTCGCAAAAAAAAAAAAGTTGTTCTGACAAATGGCTTCTTACAGATCTATAAACATGAATCAATGTTACGCTTGTAACCCCGGACTGTACTCTGGGCTCATAAACTCTGTAGACACGGCTACAGCCGCTACGCGTTGCTCTTCATTATTCTGACAATATCTGAACTCATTCTGGGTCGACGACTGAAAAGGAGTCACAGCAGCGTTTGGCCAAGTATACTCTTTACACATCTTCTTCGGGAATATATCCAAATTAGGAGCATGCCAAGCCTCCACAGCAACTATGTGCACACTTTGGCTAATGGACTGACTCAAAGTAGAGCGAACAATGCAAAAGCTCTTACTGCTGCCTCCACACTGAGGGAATTAGGAATAAATACCAAAACGCCACGATTATCTGAAGCCCTTTTGGTCACTCAATCAATCAATCGTGTGTCCGCTCCTTCTTTCTAACGAGGCTGCCTGACACTAGAGTTTCATTTGATTTCATTAAGTAGCTTCTACTAGCACAGCTACTCGCTGTCAGTGGAAGCTTTTCAAACTCCAGGCGAAGCCGAACCATCCTCAGGGCTGTAAATCTCCCTCCCCCTCCTCCTCCCCCTCCTCCTCCTCCTCCTCCTCCTCCTCCTCCTGCTCATCTGAGCCTAATCAGCAACAAGCATCAGCGCAGGAAGATGGTCCGTCCCCTCCCCCCCCCCGAGATGAAAGCGCAGCAAACATGGAAGCATGTTTATCTAAATTACCAAAAAAAAGAGAGCGGTTCCTTTCAGCCCCTTTCAAACAACAGAAAAACATGAAAATGTCATCGCATTTCCATTTTTCACGACTCACTTCCCATTTCAATTCCAGAGCTCCTGTAGGGGATTTCATGAATGGCTGAGTATGGACTGCTGCTCCGGATGCCGTTTCTCCCCACTTTGGTCGAATATGCAGCAGAGAAGGCAGGAGAGGGGGGTAAGGAAGCTCATCTGGAAGTTGGGACTGTACCGCAGCAGGTTCCTGGGGCTCCAATACTGAGTATGGTTACATTAAACAGCAGGGATCCGAGGCCCGCGAGCTCGCACGGAATACTGTTAGGTTCTGCTGCAGGTCAGGGGGGGACGGGGAGGCGCTCTCTTACATTATACAGCCGGGGTCAGGTTTAGATTAAAGTCATGAATGAGAAAAGGAGACAGTCATTTAGAGTTACTCATTTATTTAGCCCCCATTCTGCGGAGACAAAGCCCAGGCGGGGTGCCGCGCCGGGGCCGCCACCGGGGCCCCATGGCTGGCGGTACTGCCCCGGTTTTGACCCTGACAACGGTCCCCTCTGTGCTGCTTAACCCGCAACTTGCCTGGTTACTACCAAGTGTGTGACCTCCGCATGTGTGGATCTCTCACAAGACCGAGCGCCACGCTGGGCCTCGGCCGCTGCTGAAATGCCCCTGTGTACCCCCTTATTGTCTGCCCCAGCATGGGCCGGGAGGGGGCGGAGGAGATGGAGGAGGAGGAGGAGGAGGAGGAGGAGGGGACACTTGGAATGGGGGAGCATGGCAACCAAGAAACCAGACTTGGGAACTGGGAACTGTTTGAAGGCCAAGAGAGAGAGAGAGAGAGAGAGAGAGAGAGAGAGAGAGAGAGAGAGAGAGAGAGAGAGAGAACAGAACAACCTGCAGCCTCTGTGAGCCGTTATCAGACTGATATCTGTTAACGGAGCAGGAACTCCATCAGCCTTTGAAGCCACCACAACATTTACATCTGCTTCATTAACATCCCCGTCGGTTCAACTCAACCCCGCAGCTCAGCAGACCGGTTCCGTGTCCCTGAGCAAATGTCGATGAATACTTCTTTTCTTTTCGTTTTGTTTGGTTTTGTTTGTTTTTTTGACTCACACCGAAACTGCAGCCAGCAGCAAAAGTATTCCAAATGAATCAAAGTGACACACTTTATTATATCACCATGTGCTCAAGTGCCAAGAGTGAGGCACTGAGTCACCCAGGGAGGCGCCCTGACGCACTCAGGACACAAATGTCACTTTGGTATTTCAACGGAAGGTTCTGGGCTCGTATGAACAAACTTTTGTTTGGTGTGGGAGGGGAGGGGGGGTGAGGGGGGGGGCGGCTTGGTTTATATAAACCAGGAAGCGATTTTAGGGTTTTAACTGCATGTTTTGAGTTACCCAAAACGAGAAAAAAAAATAGACTTTCTGAGCAAAGCAGCGCTCCACAGTGACAGTACAATAAACCACCTCAACTACAACTTGACAAAGAGGAATATCTCCACAGTCCCACTCGATGCATCTTCCATTTGGCACAAATAAAAAAAAAACCCGATCCTGTCATTTCTAATCCACGGCAGCAGACTGGAAGAGACAGCGGAACGCATCTCTGCCCTCGTGTGTTTCATTTCCGACCTGAGCGTGCGGCGCACACACTGCACACGAACGCGTAACACAGCGAGGAACAGCGGACAGCCGAGTGGAAATGCGCTCGTTCCTTTTGTCAAGTAGGATCCCTGCTGCTCGGGGATTACTAGCATGGGTCCGAGCCGGAGGATTATTAAACGGTATCATCACAATAACGACCAGTGAAGACGCACATATAAATGTTGCAGTGGACCTGACACACACACACACACTCATTTGATCAACCGTATGTGTGTGTGTGTGTGTGTGTGTGTCGGAGACGAGTTCATAACGGTGGTAACGCAAAGCAGATGTTCTCCCACCATATGCATTGTTGCAAATTCATGTCACGGCAGGTTGGCTTTCAAATTGTAAATCTATAAAGTGACGTTCTGTTAAAAGCGTCTCCAAAAGGGGGGCTTCTCGTGACGCACCACACGGGGACTCGGAGGGTACACACGTCCAGTCACTCAACTACTGTACACCGGGGAGAGCGCAGCTTCAACCGGGAAACGTCAAAGCCCCTCTGTGCGTGTGTGTGTGTGTGTGTGTGTGTGTGTGTGTGTGTGTGTGTGTCCCTTGCATGGGAGAGCGGGGTTGTACTTACTTGGGGTTGGTCCGGTTCCAGTAGACGGCGAAGCGGTCGGACACCACCTTGGAAGCCGGGTCCTGGCCGTACACGCACATCACTACGACGAGGACGAGGAAGAGGATCATTTCCACCTGCGGCATACTGGCTCCGGAACTCCGGTGAAGCCCCAAATACAGCCCCGAGTACAGTCCCTGTCCTGTGGATCAGGGTGACGGTTTTCTGTCGGATGTGGCGAGGAGAGTCCGCTTTACAGGTGTAGCCCCCCCCACCCCTGATCGGTGTTTGGGACTCAATGAAATGTCTTTCTCTCTCTTTTTTTTTTAAAAAAAAAAAGAAGAAAAAAAGAAAACGGCGATGCCCTGCTCACTCTGCGTTTTGACAGTCAGATCAATGACTTTGCACCAAACGCTTCACTCGGAAACCAGTTCTACTTGAGGCAGGGAGCCACGGCGTTTCTGCCTCAACAATCTTCAGCCGGCGCAACTCCGCTGCGCGCAGAAAACTGTGTCTCCAAGTCGCCTCTAATTTCCCGGAGAGGAGGTGCGCAGTGAGGGGAAGGAGGGAAAAATATATATATATTTAAAAACCAAAGAATGAATGTAACAGATAAACAGAGCAGAGACGCCGTCCTTGTGGCGTCGCGCTCTCCGGCTCGGGATCTCTCTCTCTCTCTCTCTCTTTCTCTCTCTCTCTCTCTCTCCTGTTCGAGTGCGACTCAAGCGAGGAGAAGCCCGAAAGGAGAGGAAGACTCGGACCAGCAGCGTCCTCGGCTCCGGCTGAACCCGCGGCTGCCCGGAGCGCGTCTGCCCCTCTGCCGAAACCACAGACGCACGCGGAACAAAACACACACGCACACACACACACACACACACACAAAAAATCAAACCTCTCTGCGTAAACGCGCACGGTCTCCGGGTTAGACGTCCCCTGGAGATCGGCTCCGCAACATCACCGAGAGCGCACGAGAAAGCGTGTTGTCAACGTGGAGGAAGCGAAACAAGTCTGCAGCGCTCCTGCTGCTGCGGCCATGCTCTCCCGGACCAACCCCCCCTCCTCCACCCCGACCCCCCCTCTCCCTCTCTCTCTCTCTCTCGCTCTCTCTCTCTCTCTCTCTCCTTTCCTCCCTCCTACTGTGCCAGCCGGGGCACACTGCAAAAAATGCTCGTATTTGCAGTTGAGGCGTTTAATTTCCAGAGACTGTTGAATCTTCTGGGGCAAATTAAATAATTCTGCAAAATAAAAAAAATAAAAAAAAATAAAAAATTAAACAGTCTCTGATTCGTTTCCACTTTGAGATGCTTCACATTTTCACAAGTTGCAGAAACAAATCCTCCCAAAGCAGAGCACTCCACGCGGAGGAAGGACATCTTGCCATTCTGTTTTGAAATTGATACATTAGTTCTCCGCTGTCATAAACTCCATCCTTGGGGGGAGGTGGAGGGGAGAGGGGGGAGGAGGGGGGGGGGGGCGCTGCTGCAGCGCTGTTTGTTGCCCCTGACATTTCTTGCAGAGTACAGTTTCACGGTTGCTCACAAGCTCATTGGCTCGGGTTTTGAATGACGGGCGTTTCGTTTATAAAAACAACATCCCTCCTCCCGAGGGGGTGGGGTGAGGGGTGAGGGTGGAGGGGGGTGAGGGTGGAGAGGGGGTGGGGGGGTTTGGGTGTATCTGCTTCCCAGGCCGGCAGACAGATCCCAGATCATTTCACAAACATTGCTGCACAACCACCTCTTTTCTTTACCGGATTAAACTTAATTTCGCTTGATCTCGATCAATGTAACGTTTGCCCATACATTTGATTTCATTAAAATGGGCCAGGACCAAACGTGCATCTGTTTTCAATGCAATTTAACTTTCTTTTCTTTTTTTTTAAGGGAATTTTTCTGACAATTAATTGTGTTTTCAGTAAACACAGTGCTCCCTGACACAAGAAGTGGTTTCCAACTGGTTTCCAGACAGTCCTTTAACCGGCAGCATTGCCTTGAAACCAGTTATGTATCTCAGCTGGCATGAATTTCCACTTGTTTGTGTGGGGCGGGAAACAAAATTTCCATTCTGCACCAAATTACCCCACAAGCCACACATCTCATTATCAGCAAAGAAGCACGATGCTTTCATTTCCTCTAGTTTGCCTCTAAATGATATTTAAAGTTGTTTTTTTTCTCAGCCACACATTTGTCTCAGACATTTCAGACTTTGCCTCCCTCAGGTTTCTGGGCTGTAGATCTTACTATACAGTGAGCTGTGTGCAGAGGGTTCCTGACTCAGTGCGCCACGTAGTGGTGGTCATGGGAATACCATCAGGGATCGTCTTCGGATCTCTTCAGCAAGAATTCAACACACTGAAGAATAGGACAAAAAAATAAGTATTTAGGTGGAGTTTGGAGAAAGTCCATTATTGAGTCCGAGCAGATACAGACAGACTTCAGTCTAATCCTCCTCATAACAACGGTACCACTGAGGGAGCCCGTCTGAGGGCCGCTGGGCTCAACAGGATTGTAAACTTTACAGAGACACTGAACAGTCGCCGTCGGCGCTCCTCACTCCGTGGCTTCTGTTCCCAAACAGCCTGATTTATTCCACCTGAACAGGCTCGTTGAACTCCATCTCGCCTGGTTCAGGGTTCCTCTCCGTTTTGTTGAGCCCCTGAATGCCACAGTGTGGACATTTATTTCAAAACTACTGGGTTTCTCAGGGCACCTAAATGAAATTGCTTCTCCAGAAGCAACACTAAAGATGGATGTGTGGAAATACTTTTTTTCAAATCATGAGGATTTTTATTTAACCAGTACGCAAGCTCTGGGGTTATCACCTGCAAAATGAAGTGTAATAGAAAGGGCAAATCACACCCAATGCTTTATATAGTTTTATATATATATATATGTGTGTGTGTGTGTATATATATATATATATATATATATATATAATGTTTTATAGGCTGTGACTGAGTGGCACAGTGGCTAAGTAGTTCACACTGTTGCTTCAGTGGCTTTGTCTCCAACAATTACCTTTTATACTTAAAATGTGGATGTTATTTTCATATATTGGCTTTTTCTTCATGTCCCATAATATAAAGAGTGGTATATTACTGCAAAAAACTAACCATAATACTTCAATTAACAACGTTAAAGTCAACTTTTTGATGCAAGATTTCACAACACAGCTTTGACATATAAAGGACTCCGGTCAGGGGATATTTTGTGTTTTTCTTATTAAAAGAAAATAAGGTAGATTGTCCATCAGTTGGATTGTGCTACTCATTTGGTGGTATAACAGTCTTCATCATTTCAGATTGGGTGCCCCAGTTGTAGTTTCATTAAACTGATTCAAGGGTGTCAGTTCGGAGAACACATCATGAAAATGTTTCTTCCTCTGAGCCTCCAGCCATGGGTTGTTTTTACAATAGCCCCCTCGTAGTATTTTATTTCAGTGTATCTAAAATCCCAATGTATAGTACAGATACTCAAGGGGGATAAAGAACCAGCCTTAGATTTTAAAGGTGCTCGATAGGAGATTCAGAGCATATCTGTTGCCTCTACACGGCTCTCAACATGGAGACGGCTAACGGCTAACGAAGCTAACAGTGCTAATAACGGTAACAGTACTGACAGAGCTAACGGTGTTTACCTGAGGGGGAACCAGAAAGGAGGGTGCTATGATTCCACGGGGACGCCCGTCGGTGGGGGTGTTGGGGGGTGGGGGTGTTGGGTGGGGGTGGGGGGGCGTTATCAACGCTCGCATGCACGAGACACGCATGCGCGGCCAGCCCGTCTATGTAAACAAAGCACAGAGAAGCTCAGATGACAACACACGAGAGAGGGCGAGTAACTATTCTTTACTCCATTATATAGTTACATAGCTAATAGGTGTTTGCTGCTATATCAATGCTCTGAATATCATAAAAAAATCCTTTGTCCAGCTCATGTCAAAATGTGATAAACTTGACATATAATGCAAACGGACTCTCGGTCAGCAGTAAAGAGGAACCACACTAAACCAGTGAAGCTCAGCCTGAAAAGTAACCTGACCTGGACCGGGCTCAGGAGGGATGATTTTCTAATATATCTTAGGTCAGACTTACTTAAACCGCCCTTATGAAACCATTTCCTAAAAAATAAACCTGAATTACTGAAATGAGCCTGGCTTTGCTGGAAATCTGGCTTCACGAAACACACAACTGTACCTCTATCCACAGCAGAACCAACCTAAAAAAAATAAATAAAAAACATGTACATCCCAGGGACATGCACCTGCTGTATGCCAAGGACCATCACATCACCCGTGAGCCCAAACTGAACCCAAACTGTCCGGCAGCACGATCATCTCCCCGTGGGCTTTGTTTACAGTAAATCCACGTCACACTGCTTTTGTTAGGGTGCCACGGTGAAGTCATATATGTGTGTGTGTGTGTGTGTGTGTGTGCCTGCATGCACGTGTGTGTCCTGTAAATGCATGAATGTGTGTGTGTATACACAAACCTGGAGGTCTGATGGGTTTTTTTTTTCCCGCGAGTGTGCACGTGTGCTTGAGTGCACACACACACACGCACGCACACACACACACACACTTTTGTGCACGTGCGCGCGTCAGGCTGATCATCCACCTCGCCCAGGCAGACTAATCCATGAGCTATAATCACCTCATCTCCCCAGCTAAAGTGCCTGTCCTACTTCATTTACGCCTGATATACGTCTGTGTTCGCCAAGACAATGAAGGCATTATAAATTAGGGTCAGCGGGGCTGCGCGCACAGCGGTGCATCCTAATGTTTCTCATGGCCTTATGAGCGGACTGTCGCATGCATAGGGGAACCAGGTCTCCCCGTTGAAGTGTACATCACAGGCACGCGGTTAGATGTGCTGCGTGGCGAGCAGAGCGGGGGCATCGACGACGAGAGCGGCGTTTTTTTTATTTTTTTATTTATTTATTTATTTTTTTTGTGCTTTTTGTTTATGAATGCAATCTGTAATAAACCAGCGCCATTAAAGTGCCACTGAGTGTTTATGCTGTGACACGGGCATTACAGGCCCCTCAGTCCTCTTCCATTAGCAGCAAGCAAAACACACTGTAATCTCGCCCCGGCTCTGCAAAGAAAAATCTGTTCCAGTATTCCTGTCTATTGTTTTCTTTATCTCAACACTAGTTAATATCTTCTGTAATCACTTGAGTTGTTTGTATGTTTTTGTTTATTCCTTTGAGTTTTCAGCATAGATCTTTTATCACTGTTGTATGAAGAGCTATACAGAGGATGATTAAAGCCATTTGGCGAAAAATAAATAAATAAAAATGGAATAAATCAATGGATATTTCTTAACACATTGCACTTGGAGTACATCTCTTTCCCTCTAAATTGTGATGTGTTTTTTTTCCCTCTCAGGATTATTGTCTTGTTTTCTTCCCTTTTTTAAATGGCTTGTAATATTTCCACAGCATCCTCTGAGGTGTTTGTTACACCCGCCAAGGAGGTCATGTTTTCGCTTTGGTTTGTTTGTTTGTCTGCAGGATTACAGAAAACCTACCGGCCCGATTGGGCGTAGCATGGGCAAAGGAAGAGCCCATTACATTTCGCAAATACAAGCATGCATTACACATTATTTTTTTTTTCACTTTTGGACACAGCCTTGGTGGAGGTCGGTGTTCTCCGAGTGACCCTCTAGTTAATATGTTTTTGGGGCATTTGCCGTTGTTTTGGACGTATAAACACACTGTATCAGGACTTGATGTCACTTTCTACGTGAGATAAAAGCATAGGTATGTATTACATTTACAATAAGTGTGCTAAAACCAATTTCTTATTACTTTGACTTGACAGTTTTTTCTCCGAATTTAAAATTCTGTGTTAATGTCAGATTTTCTGTTGATTCGGTGACCTTTTCTTATAAATTTTAATTGTATAAATATTTTATACATTTCATTGAATTGAATAGAGGACTAAATACGGATACCAACTGGAAGAAGACACAAACGAAAGGGGAAGTAACCACGCGGTAGACGATAACGACACCGTGTTAAACGTGTTGACTGCAAACATCAAAGATGGCTAAAGATTTTTTTCAACATAAGACTAAGATTTAATCAAAAACTACAGTGCCTGGTGTCCAGCGCTTCATTCACCAGTACACCCAACATCCAGGAAACACAAATGTACGGATTACGTTCGCCACTTTTTTTTTTTTTTTTTTTCTAGAGTTGCAAACACCTAGTTGAGCAAAGCAGTGTGTTCATTCATTATCACCTCCTTCCACTCCTGCACAACTGAATTCATATGTAATACATTAACACATTTTAGTAGACAGCCATAATTTATACTTCACACACTAATAATTTATCTATAATTGGACCATTATATTCACAGCCTGTTAACGCTGTGTGGTTTATGGTCTTATTCTTGTTCAAGGATAAAGTCACAACTGCCCTGGTTAAATTTCTATAGGCCAGAATTGTTGCTGCATATCAGTTGCAAACATTGCAAACATAATTTTTCGTACAGAAGTAATTTCTGGGAGATCAGACTGGGCTTCTCTTTCAATTTTCCATTTAAAACAAATTAAATCTTGCTGTGCTTCTTCCTCCTGCAGATGAATGTCTGGTAGTGGTTATGGTCACTTAACATTCTACAAGCCCTTCTCTGCTAGTTTTTTCGAAACAAGAATCTCAGGTCAGCCATTGTTATTGGAATACATTGTCCATTTCCATCCATCCCTCCTCCTCTTTCTGTCCATTCGACTTACTTTTACTTTTACTTCTTCACTCTTTCCGTGTTGCTCATAATGCTATCGACATCTCCTCATGAAAAAGTATATGTTTATCTCTCCCCCAAGGGAGCGGTTTATTCGTCTGTCTCACCTTCTTCATCGCTCTGTCTGAAACACCGGTGTGAACCTTCCCAGCTGGCCTTTGCATGCAGCCCCGTACGGAGCGGAGACGTCGAGGTTTTCGAGAGAAGAACAGCGTCCTATAAAAGATTTGGCCCTGGTGAAAAATATACAAATGAAGGTGAAACCGGGGTTGAGAGAAGAGCGATGTGAAGAAGATGCACGATGACAGGCTGACTTAAGGCCAGAAAGACGTGGGAGGTCTGAGTTATTCCTGTCCAATCTGCACTTGTAGGTCTGTGTGTGGCACCTGGTTGAACTCTTTCTGTATACATGACCTCTGCGAGTACAAATACACAAACTCACACTTGGCATACAAAAGCCAAAGAGCGTAAGCTCCCACAAAGACACACACACAGACACACACACCTCATGTGTTTTTATGGAGGAAAAACTTCTCCCCATCAGTGTTTTCATTGTGATGTTTCCCTGCATGTAGGTAAGTAATGTCTGTGACCCGTGGAGCCTGCCCTGCTTAAAGTCATTCAAACAGAGGGCTGCTGACACTGGAATGCTAGCTATGTTGGTGGGGGGGAGGTGCCCACCAGATTTGTACATTTTATACCAGTGGCGTGTGCAGAAGACGGTGGTGGGGTGACCTGCCCCTTTTTTGGTAGTATCTATATACATGTGTATGTCTTCGTCGTAATGACACACCAAAAGTGTGCCCCCTCTGGTCAACCACAGTGTCTTTTCATTTAAGTGCCCCCAAGTATCTTTATGCATACTTACTTGTGCCCTTCGCCCCCTTTGGAGCATAAAGCATCAATAATGTTCCCAAACATATAACGGTCTTTGGCAACTGGTTGTGCCTCATCCCTGGAGAGACCCATCTCCAGCAGCGTTGTTCCTTTGGCCAACTAAGGGCGCTTTCCCAAGCCATAGTCTGTTTGGCTATAGTCCACACAGCGTGGGATTGATACTTTTTGGTTTGTTTTCCATTTCCATTTATTTTTTCTGGTTCGGTTTCACAGCGCTTGAATTAATTTGCCCTTCCAGTCCGCCAAGGTGGTTATCTGGTTGACCAAAGTGCCCTAGGTGCCTCTGTCGCAGAGCAGCGTCCCTCCGGTTGACCCAAGTGCCATGCTGGTTGACCAACATGCCCCTCTGGACGACCAAAATCCTCATGTGGTTGACTATAGTGCCCCCAAATGCCTCTTGGGTCAACTAACATGCCCCAAAGTTTGTTGAATTTAGTGTGCGTCTGTACGCCCTCTGGTCGATCAAAGCGCCCTTCTGGACCATCCAAATGCCCTCTGACCAACCCAAGCGCCCCTGTAGTCAACCAAAATGTCCCCAAGTGACCCTCTGGCTAGTCCAAGTGTGCCTTTTAGTCAGCCCAAACACCCATCTGGTCGACCAACATTTCTAAAATTCAACAATGCTCCTCTGGTAAGCCCATTGCCAGCCCGTATCTATCAGTGCTCCTAGTCAGTGTCCCTGTGGTCAGGGCAAGGGAACTTTGAAACAACCAAAGTGCTCCACGTACTTATATCAAATGCCTTATGTGTGAGCCATTGGGAAGAATTAAAAATCTTAACTTGTGCGAGGAGGAAGAAGCGCCGCTTTTTCATTCTGCTCTCGGCCTGGAGCAGACCTCTGCAACCTCAATCGAGAACCAGGAAGAGTCACCGCTGTGGGTGACTAAATGAGAGGGTGTTATCCCAATCGAAGCTAAACCTGCCTCGGGGAGTCACACGCTGTGGAGCTGAATGTCCAGCGCTCATCTCCTCATTGATCGGCCCCTTATTGCCCTTTCAATCAATCCACTCTCTCCCATTCTCATAACAAAATTTTGTCAGCCTGAAATTAGTTTATTTCTAAAACCGTAGGAGTCGAGATTAGATTTGGGGAAAGTAATAAAAGACAGAATGGAAAATTTCGAAAGATATTTACATATATTAAGTATTTTGTAGCCAGTGCCCATGCAGGTCGTAGCCCCACTTGGAAAACATTCTGCACAGTATGAGGGACCTGTAAACATAAGCATGAAGCAGCTTGAGGAGAAATGACCCTTTGAAGTTGCTCTTTGAGTAAATCTCTATCAACGTGATTAATTATACTCGCAGCACTTACACAATTTTTGTTCCTCGAATGAAAAGGTCTGGAAATAAGCTTAGCCTTTCATTCATTAGCCCTTGATCTGAGACATTTCAAGCTGAAGTGAGCACTTGATAATAACAAAAAAAAATCTGGTAGCTGTGGATCAGCCTGGCAAAACAAAAGGACACCGCGCATGGTCAAATTGATCGGATGCCAAAAATCGAAAGGACTCATCAGCTCATGTGTCTCTGCTGGATGAATGAGGCCGGAGGGGGGGTTGTGCGTTGGTGGGTTACGATCATGACCTAGCATGGTCATGGAAGCGAGGGGGGGAGGGGTGACGGGGGCTGTGGAGGGACAGGAGGGAGTACATTGTGTCTGGCTCTGCTTCCGACAGATATCTGATCCCCCTCTGGGAAGATCTGTGTGAAAATGAAACAGACACTTTTCAATAAAGCTGGTGGCCTTTTGAAAATAAATGACTTGTGCTGCGGTCAGCCTGAGGAAGGGCCCCCGAAATCAAAATGGAAACATCTAATACTTAGTAATATCAGGGTGGAGCATGCAAAGACACTCAGTAACACAAATAAACTATTGCGATACGGAGTGTTGACGTAGGTATGCGATACTTTTCATGTAAGTGACTCTAGATTCAAACATAACCAGAGCAACAGTTTGGAAACAAACTGGTTGTCCCAACGAGACTCAAAACTAATGATTATTTTCATTATCATTGTGGCTAATGAGTATTAGTTTTGTCTATAATATGTCAGAAAAATGTGATAAAGTGCCCATAACAATTTCCTCAAGCTCAAGCTGAAATAACAGCTTTTTCTTTTCAGTCCAAAATCCCAAACTGAGATAGATATGAGTTCAAAAATCTAAAGCAAGACATGACTTAGTACCTCAGGATAGAGCAAATGTTTACGTGTGAGAAGCTGGAACCTGCTTAAAGAAATACTTAAACGACTAATTTGATGATAAAATGTTGCTTATGGCCAATTAATTAATCAACTGATTGTTTCACCTCCAACTCATACATTTTAATGTTGTGTCTTTAGAAAAAAAAGATGTGACATGCAGCAACTAAGACTGAGCCTTTTTCTTACATATTCCTGCTGTAAATCTTTACTTGAAATTTAAAATGCAGCCTAAATTAAATATCAATATTATAAATATATTCACAAAAAATAGTGGTTTGAAAATCAAGTCACAATTTGTTTATGTGTTTTTTTTATGCGTCTAAGATTAATACTTTTAAAATAAAACATTTTGGCAAGAATTCACCCAATGAAAACACACTAGTTAACTGTTTTCCATGATTTGGGCCACTTAGTTTCAATGAAGTGAAATGTGTACAGTATGCAGCATACTATGACATTTTAGTCAACAGTTGGCTTCTAATTTGACATCAGTTTGGGCAAGACACTTCCTGTTTCAACTTGCACTGAGACACAAAGACATGTCTGAGAAGAAATAGTTTTTCCAGTTTGGTGATAAAGAACTTGAGTGGCTTTAAGCCCATTAAACACCTTTTGTCATGAACTGAAATGCAACATATGAGCCAGACTTATCCTCCAATCTGGGAGTAAAGAGAGCAAATCCCTGTTGGATGGCATGGCCAAACAAACTTTCACCTAGGAGGCCGCTGTTTGTGTCATGTGTGAAACCAAGTCAACGGTGACTCGTTTTGTTAAGTAACTTCTGTACTTTAAAAAAAAAAAGAGATGTAACGAATAAAAAGTAACCCACCATTCCTGACACGTCCAAAAACGGACTCTGGTTCGGTAGCTAGAGCGTTCCATTTCAAAGCGTAGGCCAACTGACCATATCTGATGAGTTGGGACTGAGAACAAGTTGGTAAAGTTCACGTGTCCACATACAGTTGGCCATGTTGTATAAAATGCTGCCCTCGAGCAGTGGTCGCTGTTGTTTCAACAGAGAGAACACAATCTGGTACTAGAGCTGCAGAGAAGGCCAGACAATCTACTTGATGATGTCAGGAGCCCAGTCTCCTACATCGGTAGAGCTCACATCAAACAGAAACCAGTCAATTAGGATCAAGTTTATCCTGAACTTCAGCAGGCCGTATCATGTGAACACACACATACACACACACACACACACACACACACACACACACACACACACACACACACACACACACACACAAACTGCATCTCGCCTCCGGACAAGGTACATCTTTTTTTTAAAAAAAAGAGAGAAAAAGCTCCTATAGTTCATATATAATATACAACTTTAGATCATTCATAAATAAATCAGTGCATGTTTAGAATGGTGTCAGCTGCTCAGCTGCTAAATACATCACCGCACTACCTTAGAGTGCAGCTGCAAGTAAATGAAGAAGTGCTTGAAGCGCTCGTATTTTTCTCCCAGGCGTTTATTAAATTACAACATTTAGACCTGACAAGTGTGGATTAATCGTATCCAAGGAGCACCAAATATGAGTTGTCAGCCATACTCTTCCTTATTTGCACATCCGTGGCGTACAGCCTGTCGCGAGCGACCAAATCATCGTGAATCTGTCAAACAGCCAACAGGAACCAGCTGCCAGGCGTAGCAGCGGTGTGGCCATCGGTGGGACGAGTGGCGACGCCGGTATGCGGGGAACACGGACGATGTCACTCCCAAGATCACCTAAAAGCGGTCATCCAGACTTATTTAATTACTGACGTTTCCCTGAGGAAAAGCAAATGAATGTGGCAGGTGGTTTGCTGAGATGTAGCCTGTAAGTGTTGATCTGCCACAAATATGAAGAGCTGCATGAATGTGAGGCATACCCACTCCCCGCCCCCCCCCACAAAAAAAAAGGAACATTTTGTGTCATGTCCTTAATGTTATCTCCTGGATTAAACATTTAATGTTGTGCTTTTTCCAGGGGTCTCATTTAAAGACAAAACTTTTCATATAACGGCGGATTTGACCGTCCCGTCGCCGAGCGAAATCTGAAATATCCCCGCTTCATCTTGGGCACGCATGCATAACTTGTAGATGTTATTACACCGCAGCTACTTCCCAACTCTCTGCTGTTCCTAATTAGCAGACGGCCTGCTGAGAAGTGAGGGGCTGAGGTGACTCTGCATTGCCTGTGGCTGGTAATGATGGATCACAAGCGTCTGTGCCAGCCCAGCAGAGCGGCACAGCCAGGACTCAGTGGAGAGGGAGCAGCAGAATATCTGCATGTTGGCCACTGATTCCATCTTGCAGTGAGTAAAGGAATCTCTGTTATCATCTTAGACCTCTGAAAGAGTGTTTAAAATAAATTATAATTATGAAATAGAAGAAAACGATACACCAAAGAGAGTTGAAACAAAACAGAATTTCATGGTTTCCACATTTCTTTTGTTTTGCCTCAGACCGTTCACATTTCCTCGCAAATACATTTGGAGACTGAGCAGCACGGTTGCTGTATTTTCACTTTAACTGGAGGGCAAAACTGTTAGATTTGTCTCTTTGCCACATGATGGGGTGTTGATAACGTGACCAATTTCATTGTATCATACGCATGGTTGCAAAAAGCTATCATGCAAGCAAGCCAGTTGTGAGTTCATTAAATAACCATGAGCAAGAAGTTTTCTGCTCTTTGGGCCTTCTTCCTTCTTCGGAAATGTTCAGTGCCTGACGATCTTTGAAAGGCTCTCTGAAGTCTGAAGTCAATAAGGGGTGAGTTGTGAGTCAAGTCTTAAGTCTGTTATGTGTCACTCAATTATTAAATTGCAGTGTTGTTCTTGTACAATTAGAGACTTTTGAGCCTCCAACAGTGGCTGAAACTAAATCCAAGTATCATGAGACTTTCCTTCTTGTGGTCTCCGCCTGCAGTTACCCGCTCACCAGTGCAGCTGCCGAGCTGAATATAGTTTTCTAAAGCAAAAATGGCAAAAGCAGGAACTGAATTACTTTTCTGCCAGGTGCATTGGCAATCACCCGGGGCCCCCCACCAGCCAAGGGCCTCCAAAAGAGCCCTGAAAAAAACAAAAATAATTCTGTACATGTTTTGAACCAAAATATTTCATCAACCAAATTGCTCTATTTCCGAGGATTGCAGTTTGCTGTACACCTGTGGAGTACTCTTCGAGGAATGCTCAATGTAACAGTTGATGGCAGAGCATCTTAAAACAGCTTCCGCAACACAAACATGAAACAGATCCATCTGATTGAGGCATAGAAAAGATATAAAGAGGAGCAAATCAAAAAACAAATCCCGAGACACCCAAAGGAAACATCTTATCGCTACGGCGAACTCTGCCAGGAGAAAAAGAACAACATAAATAAGCAACCGCCTGTGACACAATGTGATACAAGTAGGTGAGAAGAATTAAGGAGGGACAATGGGAAGGTAAGGAAGCCCAGGGAACTGTTGTGTTGTTGTGTTGTGTGCCTTCAGTCTCAAAATTATGAACTTACTACTTACTTTTTTTATTTAGCTCTGTCTCTATCTAATTTAATTCTGGAAACGGGGAAAAAGCTAGCACTGGCTCTGCCAAAAAAACAAGAAAAATCCGCTACCAACACCTCCAGAGCTCAACACGTTAAACCAATGTGTAAAGATGACAACTTTGAGTTCCGTAGCCCTTTCACAGCAAAATAAAGACTTTATTGTTATGTATTACTCAGTAAAGGTCATACATACCAAAGGGGTGGAGGCTCCTGGCAGCAAATCAGTTTCTTTTGCAGCAATATTGCTCAAGGACACTTCAACAGTGAGTGACACATTGATTGCTGTAAAGATGAAATGTGTGATTTCCAAGTCACATGATGCCCTCAGTAGCTATCAGATCACCCGGCTGTCACAAACGGACACCGTGGTCTCATTCATTGTTTTTATTTCCCCGCACCGAGGCTCGTCCCTCACCAGTCTCCTTGAAGACAGATTTAGCCTCTCGAGGTGATGTATTTGTTTAGTTAATCTCCTTTAGAATCCTGAAAGCCCTCGCCGGTGAATTGTCGGCGAGGTTTATTGGGTAAATCTGCCAGGGGCTGCCTGGAGTAGAAGCAGAGGCCAGGAGAGTTCTCGTCTCGGAAATATTTGCCGCTTTATCTTTCGTGTTTCAACGGAACGATTACAGTGAAGAGTTAAAGGAACATTCGCCCCGTTTTTGGCTCAAGAAAGCCCATCATCGATGTGAAAATGACACGTTGACGTTGACATTTACCTGACAACAGGAATATACAAAGTGAGCAAATTCCTCTCAGGCCCTGGTTTGTGTCACACAATGGATGCGGCTGACAGGACTCATAGAAAAGTTGAATGGGAGCTGGTAGTGATAGCTCAAGGTAATCAGCGTTCCACAGCGTTGAGGTGCCTGGTTATTGTAACCATGTCATGAGAAAACAAAAGACTTCCATAATGGACTGAAGTTCGCTGGGTCACAGAGAACAGAATTCAATCTATTTCATCTACAAAGGAAGCTTGGTTTTTTGGAAACGCATCGGAACAGCATGCGTTTTTCTAAAACTCTGTCTAATGGAGCGACAAGGACGAGGTCAAGGCCCGATCAACTGGCCATGATGACAATTACACCCATGGAATTAGTCTCTCTTGTCACCTCGGTGGAAACAAAGGACCAAACGAGTCACGTCTTCATCCGTTTACTCTAAATGCAGCCGTCGCACCTTCTTTGTCTTTGGATTATGCGAGAGGAGTCACATGTTTATCACTCATACCCATTCTCACAATAAAGAGGCTGCAGGAGGGCTGACTGACTATTCGGCTTTAAATTTCAAAGAGAGCAGCTGAAGTGCAGCATTGTCAACCTGATTACAGAGTAGTCATTGTTACCATAACTGGCCGACTATGTATGGAAACCCCACAGTGTTTCATTGGAATTAAATTGTTTCTATTATAAAAATAAACCCAAATTTCGAAAAATAACCTAAAAAGAATTGTACTCGTTATCATGAAATGTCATTTTCATACGAACAGACACTGTCATAGATATTTGCTTTTCAAAAGGCTGTTTTTTTTTTTTTGTATTTTGTATTGACATTTTTCACAATGGCATTTTTTTGAATCTCATTTCAAATGAAACGCGTTCAGCCATCTGGCATTGCGGGCAAAACATTGTCATTTCAATATCAAATGTTTATTTTAAAATGTTTAATATATAACAAAAGAAATGCTGGTTTTGTCCCACCAACAGCCCAAACCCCCAAAATATTCAATTTACAATGCTATAAAACACGCAAAACCTCACATATCAGAAGCTGGAACTAGAGAATGTGTGATGTAGAAGATTAATCTTCGTTGTTATTGCCATTTGTGTTCTGTACATTTTCAATGTATCAGTTTATGGCAATGAAAACGTCATGTTTTAGAGCTGCCACCTTTTGAGATTGTCATCACCAGAGGACAAAAAAAAAAAGTAATGGTTTGAAACGGGTTTTATGGGCTTGTGGTGTTTATCCAGTACTTGTAAGACCGTGAAAACTTTGAATGCAGAAATATCCAGGCGGCTGGAGTTCACATCATTTCATCGCTCAAAATAATTATGTGATTTTCTGCAAACATTATGGCCAGTTCTGAGCAATAGTTTGTCCTTGAGAGTCCATTACTGCAGTGAAATAATAAACCCTGCTGCGCTAGCAGAGCCATTAGCTTTGTATTGCCTCTGCCTCTTATTGCCACTTTACGAATATGGTTTGTATTTCATCTGCCAATTTGGTCAATGAATAAAATTACAATATGCAGTTTGTTTCTTTCTCTGTGATGGAATGCGGCTGTTCTGATCTCCATCAGGTTACAAGATCGCATGATTTATTCTCTAACATTACGGCTTCGTCGCCGTGCGAGTGTGGACGTGGATATGGTCGTGAATACATACCTTGAGGTTTTTATCATGATAATGGAGCCGTTACATTGTCCCACGGCTCCTCTGTGTGCATACACATCTCCCTGTCGGTATCCATATATATATATATATATACATATATATATATATATATATATATATATACATATGCGACATGCTCCAAGTTTGGAGAGGCAGACCGAAAACCTAAAACCTAAACAAAAAAAGGAATTTCGGTGTGGACGCCATTTTACTTTTGGATACTTTTGGTAGCTCAGCAACGTTAGTGTTCTCCAAGGTAAAATCGCTGCTTTTCGTGAAATGGAGTCTCGTGGCTTTGAAGGCAGCGATATAAGGGCTTCAATTCCCTGTCGGAAAGGGCTGTCAAGGCAAAGCGGTGAAAATATTATATATGTAGCGTACAATTGTAAAATCTTAGGTTGCTAAACTCGGTTACGCTGCTGCTCATGTCCACAGCTGCTCTACCTTTGCCTTCAGACAGTCCTTTTCGATGATGAACTGAAGATGTTACATCTCTCTCCTCCAAGCCACCAGACTCCATTCACAAAAACAGTCATTTCACCTGGCAGAACATGGGAGTATACACACAACCCCACTTCAAAAAACTCTGAACTAACCCTCGACTCCGCGAGTGATAGCGTTCACATGAATCATAACCTTATTGATTTGCTTCCTTTGGTGATTCCCGTCATTGCTAATTACCGAGTGGATCTTTCCATTTGAAAGAAAAGAACCTACATGGCCCCTCCCTTTAAACACAGAGGCGTGACACCTTGCTGTGTACACATCAGTGACTCAAAATTAGTGTCTTGTCTGCAGCTTTGTGTTGACGAACGAACGCCAGCGTGTTTTCACAACCTGGCATGGCATGTCATCCTATTAGCTGCGGCTTTAATTCAACAAAGAGCATAAAAAAAAAAAAAAAAAGATCAGCGATGAGTCAACCAACGTTCCTCCGTGACTCCGCAGCACACCACCTTGCCACCCGCTCCTCACCCATCTTCCTGCGCAACGGCGACAGATAAGAGAGGAGCGGATGAAAGATGATGATGATTAAAATAATACGCCTCTTATCGCGGCGCAGAAAGCATCTCCGTGCCCACTGAAGAGGCCGCTTCACACGGTCGATAACGCCTCTGTTAAAAATGAAAAGTATTGATCTCTGTTACCTCAAGCTGCTCAGCTGATTGAGCCTGAGAAAACCTGCATCAAGCTGCCAAGCGGGCGCGCGGATGATAAGCCAGACGAAACGCCTCAGAGTTCATCTGAGGGAGTCGCATTTCCTGTCAATATGATTTCAGGGAGGAGAGCCGAGTCGCCTGTCCAGCCCTGTAAGTCACACTGATAACAGCTTTATCTCCGAGACGCCTCTGTCCTCCATCACACCTGGACATCCCCCGGGTTTTCATATAGAACCCGACGTGACCCCTTGTTTACACGTGCATGCCTAACCGGAGTCTGGCGACGTGTCCACATGGAAGCAAAGGCCGCTCACTCCCACAGTAATCAGCCTGGGAAACGGCTGCAGGCTGTCGGAGTCGGCCCAGACACAGTTTGTCATATAAAGCCAAAGGTAACGCGGTGACAGACTGAGGTCTGTGCTCTGCAGCACTACAGTCCCTTTCATAAACGCCTGCACACAGCTGGATGATTAGATTAGTGTGACCTGTAATGAAATGACAGGGTCCGGTGACACGCACACAAACAAACACACACACACACGCGAACACACGCACACACACACGAACACACACACACACCGCAGCGGGGGATTTCTGCTCCGTAGCACAGCATCACATGCGCATACCAGCACTGTGTCAGATGTGTGGCATTCAGCATGACCACACAGAACATGTGTCTCCCGTGTGAATACTTCCCATCCCATATGTGTTTTGAATGTGAGATGATGATGAGAGAGGTGGAGGATGGGACAGAGAGGCAGGGATCACCCGCTCCATACTGATGAGGGACATCGATCGCAGAATGCTACTTTCAATCTGTTAGCGGCTGAGTGGCTGCGACTGAACACCCCGTGGGGTTTGCTAACGGATTTCTCCCCCCCCCCCCCCCCCCCCCTCCGTCCCCCTTATTCTTCATTTGGACCCCAATTAGCCTCCACAAACGTGAATAGAGTGAATATTATCTTTAACAGCAACGTCTAAATCGCACAATATCAATATCAATGGGGGCTGGCTCTGATGCAGAACCATCGCACCGCTTCATGGCGGAACGAGAGATAACATAAAGGGAGACAACCGTTTTAATCCAACGTTTTGTCCTCACACCTGAACGATAGCATAGGTCGTTTCCCAATGACTCCCAAATCGACATTTATGTGTCCCCTTGGAGAGGATAGCAGCGGCGGGCACACGTCGGGAAACTCCTCGCAGTTTCAAACACGTGGTTAACATTGTGAACTGAAAGTGAAACCAAAATACTATCTATTTAGAAATACTACCCCCACAAGAGTTTGCCACCTATGAAGGTGCGTTCACACCAAATGTATTACTATTTGTGGTTATTTCGCTTTTTCGCACTCGACGCGCCGCAGGAGAGGGGGCGTGGCTTATCTCCGTGGAAATAGTTAATTTCCGCCATCCACCGTGGAAGAAATAACCACTAGTTCTGCTTTGTACATGTTGTGGACGTCCCACAAACGTTGGAACATCAGACGCCCTCATGTCTGGGTTCATAATATTAGCCGTAGCCGCACACAGCTGCGTCTGGACGACTTCCTCTTCCAGACTATCGACTTCTCCTTCATAGTTTCTGATCAGCAACGGCAGGGCGGCGGTGATGATGGGAATTTTTTCAACTCGCGCGAATAAGCGAATTATTCGCGTGGCGTCATTCACGCCGCCCGGCGCAAATTAGCTTTTTCCGCAAACCATTTTGCGTCTGTGCATTGACTTTGCTTTTGCCACCCATGACTAGGTGTGCGAGGAGGAAATGCTGCGTCTTCTTTGATTTTTACATGGATATGAAACATAAGCGAGGACACAGGACTTTTATTTGAGCTTGCATTGGAAATCTGTGTAATATATAACAGAAATGCAAATTAATAACAAAAGTTAGCTGTAAAGGCCAACCGACAGCTGTGTCCAGCTGTGTCCTTGTCATCAGAAATGGACGCCCCTTGCTATGACGTTGCTGCGCACCTTCGTAGCCGAGTGTTTGCAGTACAAAAAAAATTCAATAAAAACCACATTGCGGCGCTTCAGACGGTCCAATCGCCGACTGTGAGGCAGACGGTTTAAATAATTAGCCGTTGGATAAAATAATTACGAATGATGACGTGACGGTTCAATTAAGAGGAAAAGCACACGGAGCTCACTCGTTAAATGTACCGTAGAAAACATATTTAACACTAAAATATTTCTTCATTTCAATTTGCCCGAAAATAATACCGTCGTCGTCATCACCACGGTCTCGTGAAGATTCAGTGTGAACAGTGGGCCGGTAGTGGCGTACTTAATCGCTCTCATACTGGTTGAGTATGTAGCACGCACTAAGTCAGCATCCAATTTGGAACACAGCCGTAATGCTTCGGTCTCATTCGATGTGTATCTTCAGGCGTTCCTGTTCAGAGGCGCAAAATATGAAGTTTATAAAAATGCCCTGAGCAGCTGATTCATCACCGCAGACAGACCCCCATGGCAGACCAAATTGCATCTGAAATTGTACATCTGCGAGAAGCAGGTGTACAATCTGCAGTCGGCCAGTGTTTCATCGGACAAACGCGGCGTGAGCGAGAGACTGACGGAGAAACGCAAATTAAAAGACGCATTATTAAGTTACTTAGCTGCCGCTCACCACTCAGCACCACAACACAAGATGGAGTAGAACAACAGCGGCGTCGTTCTAGACGAGATCTTTTGTTTCATGGCTGGCGCAGTGGCCTTCTGCTTATATCTTTCCTGACTTTGAACGTCTCACAGCAGCCCCAGTCCAACGAGACACGATTGAACAAATGAAGTCGGCTGTAATTCATTACAGAAAAGACCTTATGTTTAAAAGTTTTGCAAAAAGTAATTCAATCACCGATGTTTTTGTGGAGGTGGCCACATCAGAGGTAGGTATTTGATATTTCTTGCCATGCACAAAGCCTTCTTCCTGAGGGATGAATGCACACTTGCAATCCCAAAACAGTTTTTTTCCAGACACGTGCAACAAGTACCCAAAACAGCCTGCCATCAGGACTTATCCGAAAAAAAAGTATTTTTATATTTATTTATTTATTTACAGTCTTAATAAATATATTCAATTCGCTTTTTAAGAATTGCACAGGCGGAAAATGTTGCTCCCCGAATGGTAATTAGGGACAGGCTTAGAAAATATCCCTCCTTTGTTGCATGTTCTCGCCCCGTCTGTTTAGGTGTTTGCAACAGACACTTAAATGGTGACGAAGTGAGCCTTAATGCATGTTATCTTATTAAGTGGGAGAGAGTGGGGGGTGCAGGGGGGTTGGGAGGAGGGGGGTGATAGAGGAGAGCAGTTGTGACTGGTGAGAAAGGATGAGGAATGAAAGGTGAAGGAGCAGAAAGAGGTGAGAGAGTAAGAAGAGGAGACGGGGAGGGAGGGGGAGGGAGGAGAAGGGAGGGGGAGGAAAACGGGTGTATATATGTGTATATACATATAAAAAAAAAAGAAAAGGACCAGAAGGTGGAGGCCAAGATAAAACGTGTAAGAGGAGAAAGAGGGTTTTGTGAAACTCGAGGAGAAATAACAGCAGGGGGGACAAAGATGTCAGAGTGAGGGGAGAACGAGGAACACGAGAGTGAAGAGCGGGAGAAGCATGACAAAAGAAAAGTACTCCAGCAGGAGGAGGAGGAGGAGGAGGAGGAGGAGGAGGAGGAGGAGGAGGAAGGAGGGGGCGAAGGAGGGTAGAAAGTATGAGGATGAGGAGACGAGTGAGAAGGAGTAGAAGGAGTGTTGGGTTGGCACTGAGGCTCCAGGCTGCGTCGGCAGCACAGCCTGCGGGTCACGGAGGCCACAGCTGAATCCACAGATGCTCCCCAGTCAGGAGAATCCGACGGTGACCTCCTTCCTGAAAGAGGGGGTGATTTATCACGGAGGCCATAAATCAGCGTGTCTGACCTCCCCTGCACACGGCTCACGCCCCCTGTTTACTCTGCCGCCCCCGGCTATCCATTATGTGGCAACCGTCAGACACAACAGCGGCAGACACATTGATGGCCCGCTGGACTGAGTGGCCCCTGGGCGTGGAGATGAACTGCTAAGATCTCTGAGTCAGACAATTGCTTTTGGAAGTTGCGTCGCAGGCTGAATGGACGTCACCTGCTGTGGTTTTCTGTTGAATACACCTGAATCTGGAAGGTGTGACAACGGGGCACAGGTTTGCGAGGACGCAAACCCGTTTCCTAAAAATTGGATTCTGTTTGGATGAAATGTGCTAAGAGGATTTCAGCAACGGCTTTTCTTTTTTCTGTCCACATTGCTAAGTGCTTGTACAGCACACAATTAGCAGAGTGGCGGTTGGGGCTGTTGGGGCTGTTGGGGCTGTTGGGGCGGTTGGGGCTGTGAGAGTTGCTCAGCCCATCACTTCGGTCCAGACTGAAATATATCAACAGCTGGATGAATTTGTATTTCACTAACTTGGAAAGTAAAACTAACCGTTTTAGAATGGGTACGGAATATTTTGGCCTTTTGAAGCTCTGGTCTGTATCTGATGTGTGTAAAAAAATGTATAAATATGTATACATAGATATATATAGATATATAGATATATCTATATCTATATATCTATATATACAGATATAGAACCACTATTATTTTAAGGCAAACAACGATCTTTTCATAATCTACTCCTAAACCTAACTAAGTATATACTATCTATTCTAAACCTAACTAAGTATTTCACAAACCAAGTAGTTTTTTTGTTGTAAAGGTAAATGCACTCGAAGGCGTCAGCCTCCATCTGTGAAGACGGAAGTTTATTTGGAAAAGACTGTGCGGACATTGACACATGTTCCTGGCTTCCGTGGGAAAATGCCCGAAAAAAAATAACTTCTTGTAAGATATAAAACTGTTGTATGAGGATACGTGTTGAACTACATGAAGTAGTATTACTATCTTTGTTTTTCTTTACATGTTAGTACGGCCCACTTGATCAAACCTCTGTCACAAGAGCCTCCTGCTTGACTGTGTGCAGTAATTGTGTCATCACTGTTTGTTTTTGACTAAAGGCGGGGTGTTGTTGTCATCTTTTCGGCTCATTGCAGTTGTTTACATATCAGCACTAAGCCGAGCTCGTCGAGAGTTCAGTGTCTTAAGTTGTCATACTCGGGTGCTCTCTCTCTCTCTCGGTAGCCACTGTGCTGTTGTAGTCTGAGTTTGTGTCACCAGTAATTCAGGCTTCAGGTCCCAGCAGAAGCAAATAGTAATTTGTATGTGCTAATAGTAATCAACAGTTTAGATGGATGGGATTTGTAATCTACACTATATCTCACATGTATTGCTCTCACTTTTGTATACATGATCAACAGGGTTCCGACGGCCTAAGGGGAGATGACATCATCATTGTCGCTGCTGTAGACCTCATAGGAAGAACTCGGCCCCCCCATGTGACCTGCGTCGCCGCCTAGTGCCTGAACGTCAGCAGCACAGGATGGTGTGAGTTCCCTGGATAATGAACTGTAATCTAATAACCACGATGAGATACTTGGAATCCAGTTAGCTCATATCAGCTCAGACAGAAGCCACATTCAGATGGAGCAAATTAAATCATAACCACGCGAGGCCTGGAGCGGCACATGTGGATGTGTTTAGTCATGCATGCACTCCTCACACAAATGCAAAAAATATATATATATATAAAATGCACACACATGCAACACAGACACATAAATGAATAGGGAGCACTTAGTAAATAGTTATTGTTGTTGTTGTCGTTATAGTTATTCTCCTGTAAAAAACATAAAACCCATAAAGTCTGCTACGGGTTCATACATACTGAAATGCTGATTTAACCTCAAACTACAAAAGTGTACTAATTGTTTAGGGTGGCACCGTGGGCTTATTAAAATCTAAATTGTTTATCAACCAGGGAAGATGGATGCAAGTATCAAATTTCATGGCAATTTGACTATTGGATTATTTAATATCTTTAGCACAAATTTGACAACTTGGCTAAAATATGAAGCTTAAGTAAGATGTTGTAAAGGTAAATGCACTCGAAGGCTTCAGCCTCCATCCGTGGGGAGCATGGCATTTATCTCTTTGTTATGTTTTCATGAGAGAGATGACAGTAGATAGATGACCAGACATGAGGGGCGAGAGATGAGCGATGACACATAATGGAGGAGCACCACTACAAACCTCTAAGGCATCAGGTCATCTTAGACTTTGATACGTCTTGTGCACATCAAAGACCATGACCAGTAGAAATCCAACGTGCATGCAGTAATCTTCTCCCCCCGCCCCAAATAAAAAGAAACTGGACCAAAAAGCCCCTAAAAGAGAGAGAATACCAACATTGGCGGCAGCATGATGGTCCAGCAATCGATGAACAGGGCAGCAAAAAGTATTTTTTTTCCTGCACAGTCTGCCTCCTGCAATGATTATGATGCACCTTGTGACTGGAACTGAAGAAGAGCCCACTTGGATCCACTCCGTTATTAGACATATAGATGCACGGACCCGACACATTGATATTTTGGCTCAACCGTGGTGCTACAGGAAGGTGCTGTGGGTCACCAAAAATGATTTGTCGACCTCAGGGGACCATGAGGTTTTATGGAAATCTGGGCAACCGCTTTTGAGATACCTTGTCATAGGCCAAAAGGCATGTCGAAGAGAAATATACGCCCTGATGACATCACTACAGGAAAGGTCGGAGGGTCAGCATTAGCATTAGGAATCATCTGCTGGGAAACATGAACATCCACACCAACTGTCATGGAGATGTGACTCTGGCAGAAGTTGTTAAGATTTCCTTGTCTCAACATGGTGCTATTACTCCTCACACTCCTCAATGATGTTTGTAATGAGCTGCTGCGTTAATACTCCCACACAGTTCCTGCTAAATTCCTGAAAAGCAACGTATTGTGTAATGTAATGTCACCTTATCCAGCGCCACGAGAGCGCGTGGTGCCAACTCCTCCCCGAGCACATGAGGGGTCCACATTCCACAGGCCGAGCTCGCCTCGGCCATCCAGACGGGGGTCCTCATTAGCGATGGCCTCCCTGTTAATAGCTCTTTATTTCACATGAGTGTGGTGAACTTTCGCACACTCGGGTCAGAGGTCGTGCCTTGTCTCTCGTTAGCTCCGTGAGAGGACACTGGCTACATTTTATATCCTGGTGATTGAACCCGAAGCTGTGGCACATCCCCATTTCAAAAGAGTCTTTTCTCCCCGAGAGTTTACGCGACCCTAACACTCAGCTCTGTTTAAAGCCGAAGAGCTTTCAGGGAGAGGGCCACGACCCCAAGCCTGAGCCGGGCGCTTTAGAGAAGATGACGCACTGCTTTTTTTTCTTTTTCTAATTCATTTGTTCCCTCTATTAACCCTAACACTCACCCCTTTGGAGCAACCATAGTTTAGCCACGCTGGCTCTTCAGGCTTTGGGGATGGCACGGTTTGGTCAGCACTGAAATACCTGGAAGACCGTTGGATCGAGCGCCACGTGCAGTTTTGATTCACCGTGTAACATCTTGACAACTGTTGGATGGATTGCCATGAAATTTGGATCCGGACTTGTTATCTACCAGCAGGCCGGCATTTCAATTTGTTCAATACTTTGCTTCACAGTTCGTAAAAGTTCTGCATAGCGCCATTGTCTCACAAGTGGAACAGTGGGTGGTAAAAGGATAGAGTAACAATCACTGAATAAACTCTGAATTAACCTCGCACCTTATTTGGCCACAAGGGGGCAACAGAAACAATATGTAAACTGAAGTCGCATTCACACCAGCCTTGTTTAGTCCAAACCCTGGAGCATTTTCATGGTGCGGTTTGTTTGGGTGAAGCAGAACCAAACAACCGCTCCCTGGTCCACCGCTAATGGGTGGTCCCTTCTCTGTCAAGTGATTTCTGGAGCGGGTAATTATTGGTGTGAACACCATGCAAACCAATCCCAAAAATCTTACCATTTATGTGTCAGTGGCTCGTTTTGTTTTTCCTGTTTTGGTGACTGGTGAACTAGAATTTGAGGAATGAACTGTTTATCAGACCACAATTGAGACGATAGTTAACTAGCTAGCACACACTGGGGTCTCTCTGTCACGAGGAGAGCGATTGGATACTTCCTGTTCTCCTCTCGGTGGGGAGTGACGGACGGACCGTTAGGACTCAGCTCTTGGAAAATACAAACAATATATCATCCTTGCATTGGTTCGATTCAGGAACTTGACCTTTAGGTGTGAACCCGCACCGACATATTGATGATACCTTTTAAGTTGATAAAACATCCTGCAGATGCAGTGCTGCAGTCACAGTTATAATGCAGCATGTTTCTGGCCACCTGGCAAGTTGTCTAATAGGCAGCGTTAGCTCTTTTTTGGTCTCCTCCAACTCCTAAGGGAAATATCTGGCTCCTCGGCTGTTAAACGCTCCACTATGTTTACGAGCTAGGTGCTAACTTTGTCGATCTGTTGTTTTCTTGCTGGGCAGATAGTGTCCAGTGGGTTTTTAAGAGCTTTTTCTCTGTAAACAGCTGCGTCGTAAAACCACACTATAAAGGGAGGGTGAACCAAAACCGGACCGTTGAGGTGCAGAAAACTGAGCTTAAAGACGCTATACAGTGAACGGACCATCTATTCTTGGCATAGAAAAAACAAAAATACACCAGCTTGGCTTGGCTCATCGTAACCCTCCTTAAATGACTACAGTCAGGAACAGGAGAACCTCTTTAACTGTGAGGTGAACGTTTTCTCACCAAGACTAATAACCCTGAAGGTTCGATGAGGCGCGGCGTGACATCTGAGGTTCTGCTTGTGTGTCGAGGACTTTTACGGTTATTTGGGCCGCGAGTTGGGATTTTTCCACATGATGTCATCACAAGGCTCATGGGGTGTAGCAGCAGAATCTACAACGCTGGAGATCAGGCCAAAGAGAGCTTTCCACATCCAACCACTACAAGAGAATGTAAAAGCAAAGATTGAGTTACTGAAAACAAGCAATCGGCAGGGCACAGGGGTTTGTAAAATAAACCTCTCCTTGGAATGTATTAATGTTTCTGCTGCGATTTGATCAAATAAATGCTATATTAAGTTCAGTAGGGAAGGAGAAGAAGAGACTGATGAAAGTCAAGTTGAGTCAAACTTGATTATAATGCTTATTTAACAAAGTGAGTTTGTCTTTATGGAGCAGGAGAGGACAAGACAAAAAAAAAGATCTATGCTGCTTTATACTTCTACTCCACATCTCAGAAGGAAGTATAGGACTTTTTTGCTCCACTGCTTTTATTTTATAACTATAGTTAGTAGTTTATTTGCAATTAAGATTTTTTTATAGAAAACATATGACCAGATTGTAAAAGCTTGGTTCATTTCAGTTTTTATCATCCCACTTGGGAAATTTGGCTTGCAGCACATTAAAACAGACTCATCCATTAGTAACACAGAATAAAAAAATATCACTTATAACAAGTAATGGCAGTAAAAACAAATTAAAATAGGTAAAATGAACAATAAACATATAAAAAAAAAAGACGGGGACTATCTTGCTTGTAACTATGGAGGGTGCAAATTAATTGCTGGAATGCAAATTAAGTGATTTTATTGCACATACTAAAAACTGGATGTTAGTATCTATTGCACCTGACCCTAGGGAGTCCATACCTCCATCCTGAAGGAAGCAGCTCAAAGTATTCATCAAAAGGGTGGTAGCTCGCTTTTTTGACAAACTTTTCTATGAGAAATGTGTGAGCTGATGAGTTCGGGCTGCAGCTAACTGCCCGATTTCACTCCCAACTCGTCAAAAAACGGGCCCTGCACATTAAACTATGATGATCTATGTGGACGTGGTTATCGTTGGGAAAGAGGAAGTCAGATTGTTTCATATAAAGGTGAATGGTTGGGTCCAGAAACACAGGACTATTGTCACAAAGTGTAGCCAGGAAGTATTTTGCATTTTATTTTGAGTGTAATTATTCTTCTGGACTGTGATGTTTTCCTTTTGGTTCCTTTCTGCTTTGCCTGGCAGGCAAACGAGACACTCCCCAAACACACCTGAGGCGCGTCACACAATCACAGTAGAGGCGCCAGATTGTTCCGAGATCGATGAATGGCTGCTGGGGGAGGGGAGCGGGCGGGCAGGGAAAAGCAAGGCCTGGTGTGGTGCGAGGGGAGAAATGGCGGACAAGCACTCAGAAACCCCGCGTGACGAACCACGGGGCTGACGAAGGACGAGGCAGCCGGGAGACATGTCAAACTATCAGGTGGGAAGGACAAAGAACAGCTGAGTGGATCGGCAGGCCAGCAGAGTGACGGTCTCCCCAACCAGGAAGAGCGTGCTGGTAATTAGATAAGGGACAATGCGCCCCTCCTTCCCTTCCTACTCCCAGCGGTAGCGTAAAGACTGAGTTTTATTTCCTTTTTATCTTGATGAACGGTACAGTTGTTAAAGCTTGCAACTCAATTTTGCCCGTACAAAGGAGACTGTTTAATTGCTGCTGCTGCTGCTGCTGCTTTTAAACATAAAAAGACACTTTTAAAGCTATATTCGTGTGCTGGGGTCTTAAAAGTAACCTGGCAGTGTCTGCCTTTTTGACACTCTTATCCCCCAGGAGACTGGTGTTCATGTCCTGTGTGAAACTAATAGTCAACTTTGACTTCTTTTAAGTTATGAAATTGACACGTGGAAAACTGAGACTAGAGAGGTACAGGGAGCGTCATAGTCTGAAGCCGAGTCCACTGACTAAGCCGCCGTATTTGACGAGTTGGGAGTGAGAACCTGTTGCTCATCGATGATCCAATTAGGGACACCATGAAAATAATTGGGGTAGGAGCTATAATCTACATTTCATTTGATGAAAAATGACCCCCAGCCCCCAAAAAGAAATATCAAAATGCTAATGGGATTATAAGGTTTTCTTACTTCTGCTCGGAACAGAGCCCAGAAGTTGCAGTTTAAACCCGGCTCTCTTTTTAATTATAAAAAAAGAAAAAGTAACTGAAAAGCAGAGAGGGTTTGGGTGGATGAGGTCTACAACTAATGCCCACAAATGCTAAGACAACATCATGATCACCTCGGGGGCCCATCAACGGAAATGTCAACCGGAGCAAATATATTGAGTTGTCTACCGAGGCCTAATGATAAACAAAGGCTTACACAACACACACTCACACACACACACACACACACGGTGAGACTTCATCAGACTGGGAATTGATGCCGACAGTGGTTGTGCATCTCAGCTGGTGGCGTGAGGAGAGACAACACACTGTTCAAAGACTGATAGAGAGCATGGTTTTGCATACTCACTCGCCGATATTAGCCGGCTCCTGCTAACACCTCAGCACAGCAGGCAAATAACACCACTAATGATTTTTGCAAATGAGAGTGGCAAAATCATTAAATATTGTGACAAACAATGTTTGTTCTATTTAATGTGTATGCATCAGATATTATCTTATTGTTGTCTTCTTTCGTTCCTTTCTTTTTTTTTTGGTTGCCTCAAACTGTTTTCGGGATGAGAAAGATAATGGGATCAGTTGATTTGTAATTAATGGGATGGCAATAGCAGTTAACCATATGGGATAGGTGATATCAGGATGATGGCAGTGATTAATTTATAACAAATACATGGGGAAGGGTGAAGAGAGCTTGTCTCGGAATCAGCTAATGATTCATATTTCTAAAACCATTTATATACTTATTCCTCAATGATGTAAATGATCAATCTTTTTGTGTTTTTTAATTCAAAGGAACAGTTTATTCCCTCGCTAACATGAGGGCCTAATAATCCATCCGTCCAACAACTCGGTCAAGAGCGAGATATCTGGACCATGTCTCCTAGAAATTACATTTACACTTTACACATTTACACCAGAAACCGGCAGTGACTGGAAGCACAAAAGGCATCGTGTTTATTAATAATGAACCAAAGCCACGATATTTACCAAAGATCTTCTGTTACCTTTTTTTAATACATTTTTTATATACACACTTTAAATATTCGTCTGTGTTATCTTTGTATGCGCTGAGAAAAAGGATACTTCCTTCAGCTTTGAAATCGAACTTAACTCGCCTAAATGATAATTGCATCAAAAGAAAAACAATCAAAAAACTAAAATAGTGGGAAAAAAGAGACATGAAGGCAACATAACCAAATAAATAAGACATTTTCATTTGAGACCAATGAGAACATTTACCCACCAGTGTCATGGTTAAAATTTCCCTGCATCTACTGGTAAAACAAAACATCTTCTCTCCACTTTGTTACAATTTCCAACTATTATGAAAAAAAATAATGTCAGTGTGGTCTTTAAAGGAAGGAATAACATCATATGACTTTGTGGGAAAGGAAAGCAGAAAAGCACATGAGCTCAGGAATTCTTGTCAGAGTAGAACAAAGGCTGCGGGACTCACTGTGGGCACAACAGACCACTGCTTCTTTATAGGTTATTCATCATAGCTTTGGTTCAAACCATGTTACAAGTGAAGTGGAACAATGGCAATGGCATTAGATGATTTAATTCGCTTCCACTATAAATCAACTGATATTTAACAATGAGGACCAAACGCAGTAAAGGCTTTAGAAAGCCGACGGAACCGAGCCACAAGTACCACACATGCACATTAAAAACACAAACACACGATCAGTTTGTGTCCAGTGTTAAGATTATTATTATCGTAAACCTAAACTACAAGGCCAAAGCTGCGTGTCACACATGATGGTAAAATCTGTATAATTGTAAAAACCCATTATACTGTTACATTTCGTCAAATACGGCAGCTTGGTCAGTGGCTCTAGACGTCGTCCCGTGTCCACCTCTAGCGTCCGGCTTAGCGCGTGCACAGCTGCCTCTAGTGGCCGTAGTAAGTACGACAGGAGTGAGCGAGGAAGCGAGGAGGCGTAGTACAAAGATGGACCATGCCAGCAGAGGAGGTCGGGGGTGGATGGAACGAGCTTCGGACTTTCACCCAAGAGACCTTTTGTTTGTGTCCTGTGTGTAACCAAAAGTTATTTATACTTGCGTACCTAGGCTGACTCACGTAAAGGCAACATACAGTCGACAATAGAATTGTACCAGTTCTGGTGAACAGCTGACGGGTACTAATGACGATAACAATGCATGATGGTGATGGGAAAACAATTCCAATGTGTGCAAGTGTTAATAATATGCTTGTATGTTTGCTCCCGTGCCTGTCACATTATCGCAATGGAACTTAATGAGCTATTTCCATACGTGTATGTACATAATGCATGCAAGACTAATGAACCGGGAGCTACGAGTTCATCACACTCCCCTCCGGCTGCAGAAAAGATGCCGTATGCATAGATGTACCTTTCGCGTACTTGGGTGCACGTCCGTGTTTTCTGCACATGTGTAATGAATGACCTCGCCCTCAAGGCTGTCAGCATATTTTTCTTATTGATAATCCTGCCGTCTCTCCACAGGCCCCCTTGTGCAGGTGCGCGAGGATTTGCATCGGACTTTGTTAAGTCCGTTCCGATGTTGCTCACATGCCTCGTGCCTGGGAGTATCCCCGGGCTAGCTTGCATGTAAACCAGGGTGAGTATGTGTTTACACCCCATAATCCCTACAGTGCAACCACGCTTGTGCACACAACAGCTACAGCCACACATGTCAGCTTCAGGAATGTCATTTCTCTTTTACATTTTAACCGCTTACCATTTATTTAAAGCTTCTCTATACTTCTGCAGAGCTTTTTAAGCATCTTTTAGCTCATTGTTTGTACGTGGCTCTTGCTGTATGATTCCTTCTCAGCTCTCATCAACCTCGTGTCCAGCGGCAGGCAGATGTTTTCAGTGAACAAGCTCTAATAAACCCCCTGTACACTACCTGTCCAGCACCAGATGGCAGACAGACAAAGCCAAGTTGCAATGGGGGTTCTGAGCTCTGATCCCAGTGTTTCTAAAATCCGTTGGCCCTGCATGTAACAATACTCAGCTATTGAAATTACATGTGTAGTTTTGTTTTCATTTAATCTGTTCAGACAAAGTTAGTGACTATCTGGTGAATATATATATATATATATACTGACAAGTCTTTCTATTATTCTGTCCAGTCCATTTATAAACATGTAGTGTAGGCTACGTAACAGAAACACCTCTCCGTATAATGCAATACACTTCAGCAGCACCACAAACTACGTCCTCCAAAATAATCATACGGCTTTGACATTAACGAATGAATGCTAATATTATTCAAAAGCAGTCGTTTCCTAACATGTTAGCCATAACAGTGTTTTAAAGGTGGGTCTGTCGGCCTGTTATGGAGATCTTTTGATCCCTCGTGGCCAAAGAACAAGGATTTAAATACAGCTTCTTCCGTCTCGTAGTTCACTATCAGGCACTCGCCATAATTTCCCCACCACCTGCAAATGCACTGCTCAAACACATAGATACTGTACAAATGTACATATTTAGACTAATATCCACAGTCTCTGGATTATAAATATATACTGCACTGCCCTTTTTGCGCCATGATATCCTGTTGTCCCGCTCCCGTCTGTGTCAATATTACATTCTGTGAAGCCCTATTAGGTTTCGGGTCTCTGCCAATACAAACTCTTGAGCAGTTATTGGTGGCTGAAGCCATTCTGATCATCATAATATCATGTTCCCTGAGGGAAAACAAAGAGAACTTGATCTTTCATTTATGGTCTCTTTGTTTTATTGTCAGGGGCTCGATTCATTTTTAGAGGCGCTGACTGTAAAAACACACACTGTGTACTGAAAGAGATACGCAGGTTGGGGAATATTACTTTTGTCCCACAGACCCCGAGTCAAACAAACGGCCTTTTTCTTGCGTCTGCATTTAGTCTAAAGGTATAAGATTAGCAATCAGCTAGATGTGTGATGATATGATAATCGCCACAATGTATTGTGTGTGTGTGAACCATTTGTTAAGCGAGTGCTGCCACTACTCCTACTGCTCAACATGCCTTCAACCTGCATGCAGACACATACAAAGATGTATTTAACTTAATAAAAGCAGTATAAATATTCCACATTACAAAACGTACAGGCAAATCTTGGCCCTCAAAGTCATGCGTCAAAGTCATACGTTTAATTATTTTCAACTATCAACACCCCCCCCCTCCATCACTGGTCAGTCCTGCTATCCAAAAGGAGGCAACTCACTCACATTACACGTACAACAGATGTTGATACATTTTGCTTTAGATTTAACCCGTTCTCTTTCCCAATCCGCCAAATACCGCTACTTGCGTCCCACCGCTGTTTGTGGGGCTTCATCCTTAGTGGGCATTCAGCCCAGTGTTAATAAAGGGAAGCGCTGAGGGGGTGTTGTGGCACGTATGAGTAAGACACATAAAATATGATCCCAGAACCAGTTTGAGTGATAGATTCATGAGGTTTATCAGACACTAGGGCTCTTCGTCTGTTGTTTCAGCCTCAAAACGACATGTGTTTAAGCCCCCTAGCTGCCGTGGTAAATAATACCCAGACCATGATCTTTACTTCAACCTAACAAAGTCATGTTTGTGGCTAAACCTAACCAAACCTTTATCAGAGTGTTATCATAAAACATCATTTTTCGACAATGAACTTCTCCCAGTTTTGGAATATAGCCTATACAATGAAAGAGGATTGTACAACTCCGCAAACGAATCCCCATTGCAATAATTTAAATCAACCCGTTCTCAATTCCAACTCGTCAAATTGTCACGCTTGGTCAGTGGCCTTTAGAGTCTGATACCACTGCACAGAAAAACCTTAAGTGTCTGTTTTAGACACACCAGGCCTTCGACTGACTTCAATGTAACCCCTGCCGCATCATTGTTTGACGGTCGTGGTTGGGTAGATGGTTGGGTCAAACCAACAGTGTTAAACCAAGTCGATGTTGACTTATTTAACTTTACTTTTGTAAGGTGACAAGCATACTTATTTGACATAACAAACGTACTTATTTTAACCCGAACCAGGGTCTTTTGCTAACCCTAAATACACACAGCATTCCTCTACTGTCAACAATGTAACAAGCTATGTAGCTAGGAAATTGCTAAAGCTGCAAAAAAAACCTTCAGTTTCACTGAAAACAATTACTGAAAGGTCTGTTCTGCTGCCAGGAACACAACAGTCTATCCCTTTCAGACCTCATACAATACACACTCTACCGCATACTCCAGTCAGCTGACATGGTTGGTTTATTCGGCAGAGCCGCAGGATCAGGTCAGGTCCAGAGTCTTGCTCAAGGACACTGACAAAGACAGAGTCAACAGTGTGATTTCCAGAGCTATGGGACGCTCCCTCAAACTACCAGGACACCCTCCTGCACTTTTTTTGGCAGACAAGTCTCGATTCTGCACCGCTGCCACTGTGTTCTTGACCCCGTGGTCACGTCCTTGTCGATGTTCAGTGTGAGGCGTGTTTGCAGTGGTATTTTGTCTTTTCTTTTAAATTGAATAGCGCTGCATTCACATGTGAAATGACCTTCAGGTGATTATTCTCTTTGGCCCTCAGTCCCATACAGCCTTTAGTTCCTTTTTATTTTTTTTTATTTTTTTCACCGCTTTATTCTCTCGCGAGTGCCCCTCCCCTGAATTGTGACTCCACCGGCCTCGCATCCCAGAAGCAACATGCGAGGAAGGCAATCTAACCCGGCACAGGAAACCAGTCAGCCTGTTATTGCTGGCAGCCAATGGAGCGGCTGTGTTTTAATATTTATCCACCAAAGCCCTCGTACCACATAAACCTAGGGATGCGGAGGGGCAATGCGAGACCAGTGTTTCAAAAACCACAAACGTCCTTCAAGAGGAAGAAAAGGTTAACATTTGAGCAGATTGTCAGGGAGGTAGGGAGGAAGGGAGGAAGGGAGGAAGGGATCAGCGGTGCCAACGTAGGAATTGAGCTGCTGCATCGCTAAATGAGGAGGGAGAAATGTGATCTTTCCTTTGCTGTGGAAATGAAAAGAAAGATGTTCCGCTCTTGATTTAGAATAATCAGTCACATTTACTTTAAGGACAATAAGTACGTTTTCCTTCATGACGTTGTAGATATACTGACAGCTGACTATGCAACATCTGTCAGTGTGCGAGTATTTCCTGAGCTTTCTGACTCGAGAAGAAAGCTAGTTTTGCTTGGAAATGATTCAGTCCATTCATTTATTTGGGGGATTTTGCAGCATTTCAGTTGTCATATGACAAACAGCATAACTAATGTGTTACTGTGTAAATCCCTCTAGTGGGCCTTACATAGTGTACATAATCACATTTCAACAGACGGGGCCAGACTGAAAAGGCAGCCAGGAGCGACAATCCCAAAGGAGGCTCGGGATTCAGCTTTTTAGTTCACGGAAACTCCGGCCGTCGTCGGATTCGAAAACCTGGGAATTTTAGGGCATCACAGCTACGCAGAGCAATAGCAGAATACAGTCGCAGTGGAATAAAGATCGATTCGTGAATCATCAATCGTTGTCCGTGACGCATGCTCACCCGACTCCACCTGCAACATCAGACTCCCAGGCTAAAAAAACTGACTGCTGGATTCTGTCCGTCACTTCCACAGAAAAAGGCCAAAATCCAGAGCAGAGGCGTTGTTAATCCTACTGGGCTAACAAATTGGCTCTTATCTCTCCTCCGAGGAATCAACTTGTCAGATCATGCAGATAGAGCTTGTGCAATGAAACGTTACAGAGCACACTGTTTAAATACATAAAGCCATTAGCGTGTCATGTTGAAACCTTTGCAGGTCCCAGGGTCCTATAAACCCAGTTTCAGAGGGGCGGAGGGATCAGCAGCCTTGGAAGCGCAAACCGGCGCCCCAACATGGACCCTGTCACCAGCTAATATGTCAGTCGTGTTTTTATTAATCCCGCACTTAACAGGAGGGAAAACACTCAAGCCATTCAGTAACTTCTGACAGACCCTCAAGGAAGTCCTTTTATTTCAGCAACAGCCAGACCTCCAGTTCAGCGTGAGGCCAGCATATCAGAAAATCCCCAGAAGCATACAAATATAGTGTTACGTGGCGTAATTCATAAAGGGTGGTTGCTTTATATGTTTTTAGTTTTGCGCGAACATACATCTTCATTTTGCTGGGGAGCAGGGGGGGGATGGAGGGGGGTAAAGGTGTGCGGAAACTTGGTGCACAATTTCCCTCATAAACCCTCAATGCCCGTCTCAGCCAATGAAAAAGCACAAAGCTGTTCCGAGGTGTCCTCAAGGCCCGGTGTCACGGGGAGTATCTGGTGTCAGGTATGCTACACATGCTCAGCCCTCCTCCCTTTTTATAGAAACCCCAGATGTTTAGTCGGAGATTTATAAGAGCTGCGGTCTGGAGCTAACGCGGTGTAGCAGACCGTGCAGCTTTCAGCCTGGCACTCTGTTATTGCAGGTTGCTAATTCTTTCAGGATTGTGCAGTTTGAAGAGGAGGTATATGGAGCTGAGAAAAGTAATGGCACCTATGGGGCTGATAATGTCAAAAGCAGCCTTGATCAAACCTGCACTGAGACACTGAGAGGCTTTTTCTTGTTGTCTGCTCTGAAGTAGGCACATGAGGTATTGAATATGCTGCTGGTTTGCCCGCCTGTTCATCTGTGTGTGAACAAGCACCCTCTTGAGTACTTTTATCTGTGTAATTTTGCCCACGAAAGCAAGCAAGGAAGGGAGCGAGAGATAAAGAGAAGGAGAGGAGAAAGACAGATGAACTGATAGCTACAAAGAGAGGGAGAAAGAGAGAGAGAGAGAGAGAGCTGAAAAGATAGAATCAAGCCAGTTAAACACAAAATATTCTAATCTAACCTGTTACACCTTATACATCACACAGTATGGATTATATAAAATGAAGGACCAGAGGGGACTGCTTATGTCTGAGGGGGTGGATCCTAGCACTAGAGCAGCACTAGGAACAGAACAAAGAGGAAGCACAGTTAAGTTGCAATGATTATCCAACATTAAATATATAATCCAAAGCTTTATGTTGTTGTCGTTTTTTATCCCTCCAGCATTTTATCCAGGCAAAACTTAGGATTTGAATGATTTTGCCTTTTAGTCTCATGTCAAGTCCTTAGACCTGCAGGACAAGCTGAGAACACAACATCGACATATATTAATCACCTTCTAAGTTGATATGATTAATTTGTTGGCAACAGTTCCTTCTTTACAAATCAAGCAAGAAACATCATTTGGTTGGAGTCGTGTTTCTGGCCTCTTGGTGATGATTTTTCTTTTTTTACTTATTGTCCAACATATATTTTATTTAATGTTAATCTTTTAATATTTGAGAATTGCATTTGAAGTGTCCAAAACCACATTTCCATACATTTGTGTCTGTCATAAAACATAGTGTCCAGTCTGAACAGTCTGTAATGGAGGAGAAGAGAATAGAAATGAGATAAAGGAGGAGAGACGAGGGCACGGAGAGAAGAAAAAAGAGCAACGGGAGGAAGACAGAAGAGTCATCCTCGCCCCGGGCATATCTGCCCAGATAATGACTAGGTGAGGAGAATCTGTGTCACCGGTTGGCGTGGCTGGCAGCGGCATGTAGTTGACTCTCACGGACCAGCTGGACAGTCAAAAAGACGAACAGACAGCCACTCTACTCCCTTACTGCTAATGATGGATGCATTTCACCCTCCATGTCTTTACATCTTTGCGTCACAAGAACCACAACCGAGATAAATCTGTGACTTTCACATAAATCCAATCAAATAAAACTAGCGGAGGGAAACGCAGAGCGAGACTTGGGTTGTTTGATCTCTCGTGGCGATGAAGTCAGAAAACAAGAATGTGACGGAAAAAACAAGTCACACGCAGACGAAGATAGACAGGCCGCCTGATTGACGATGACTTGCTCTGTGTTATCCCTCAGTCATGTCACAGTTAAAGGAGAAAACAGGGCAGGATGAATGTGACTATTATTTTTATCCGCGATAGGATATGATCTTAATCTAATCTCCTCATAGCCAGAGGTAAAAGAACAAGTTGAGACATGTGACGTGATGGATCTCTTGCCCACCCCTTCAGTAAATGTGAAG
>JACSYO010001218.1:0-67500 GCA_016806645.1 Ophiodon elongatus | reverse complement strand
CTCTGCGCCTGCAACAGCTGTGTCCGGGGGGGCATGACGGTTTCCGGTTGGTCCGTCTGGTCCGTTCCCGTGAACACAATATCTCAGGACCAACTCGTGAGGAATTTATTGAGATTTGGCACAAACGTCTAGACCTGGACACGATTCCTCATTGAGTCCATGTCGAGAAGATTAGATTTAAGTGGTCAACGGGCAAGGTCACTGTGACCTTATAAAACAAAGTTTTAACTCGAGAATTTACACGCTAATTAGGAAAATTTCACACAAATAGGGTACCACGATGACGTTCATGGACAGACATGGAGGTAAACTGAAACTCAACCGGTTGGCAGAGACGAATAACTGCGAGACGGTAATTCTTGTTTAAATGTATATAAAAATGAAACTGACTTTAAAGCATGTCTCATTTACATTGCTAATATTCTTCTTCACTGCCTTTGCATGTGCATTGTTTACGTTTCTTTTTGTTTCTGAAATAGCGTGAGACCATGTGGCAGGATTATGCATGGCATCGCCCTTGTGCCCCTCATGCATGTGCACGAGACAGACAGAACGAGCGTTGCTCCAAAGCGCCACTCGTGGTCAAAACCTCCACAGGGCATCTTTGATCTGGAAATCTGAAACTGGGATGGCAGCTGCTGAACAGCGTTTCATTCACAAGCGATGTCAAAAATTTGACCTGGGAAAACAATTAGCTATCGAGTTATCGCCAAGAGGATATAGTACAGTAGATTTAGTAGCTCCATTCATTGAAATCACTGTTATTTATCAGTCCACAATCCATTCCTTGAATGTGGAGGTTTACAGCTAAAAAACACAGAGCAACCAACCTTTGTATAAAAGATAGAGTGAAATGAGAAGAAGAGGTAAAGTGGCACAGAGTCCAATGTTTACGGATTGCGAGCGCTCATTGGATGACTCAAGACCGTCGTGTGATTGCAGAGGTGGTCGTGTGAGGGTTAAAAAAAAAGTGGCTGGATGATGTGAGGCATCTGTTTGTTTGTTTAAGGACAAAAATCTCTCCAGTCTGTAATTCTGGCTTGGATTTTACGACTTGAACAGTAAGTCAGAAACTAAACACGATATCTCTCATATGACATATAGACGAGTCACGAGAAGCACCTTTTTGAAGTTGACACTTCAAACTTAAATTAATTGAAAAATTAAAACGACATGCTTTAGTGAAGAATGCAGACATTTTCTGAGTACTACTGTGGGTCTGTTGGATCTGGATAGTGGTCATATATCACCTGGATTTATTTGATCACTTCTATTATTAGAATATGACCAGCAGGATAGTCTCTGGTTACAGTGAGATGGTCATACAGTAGTTGCTGTGATTTACATGAGGTAATATGGCTGGCTGTGGGAGAAGCGTCCACCTTTCTTCTTGGCTCATGTCAGGAGTGTTTGAAAGAGTGCTGCAGGGATGACGTATTTTTGTGGGTCAACCCGGAAGTTATCATCACACTCGTTCCCTCGACATTAAAAACAATGGGATTTTTCCATTGTATTTTGGATTATTGCGGGTAATATGCTTTGTGGCAAACAAAGGTTTGTGATACTTTCAAGTTTTGTTCAACAAGATCATCTTCACAAATGACCTTCACTTTTATGATTTTTTTTTTTTTAAGCTTGAATGCGACAGCGAGAGGCTGTGAAGGAACTACACCACGGTCGCATGACTTCACGTCACCACCACCGCCAGGCTAGTGTTCAGTGTGATTGTGTTTCAATCTCATTCAGCCGCTTGTTAGCAACCGCCTTTTTTTAAGACACGTAAAAGCTTCAAAAATTCACAAGTGGAATATTGTGGAATACTGACGGATTTTATGTCACAGAATAAAACGTTAAAATCTCTTTAACTTGTCACAGACCTTGGCTTGTAACCAAAAACCCATAAAAAAAATTAAAAAAAAGAAAGTGCATAAATACTAGCTCATTCGTGGGGTTTATGATTCCTGCAGCGCTCTATCCTCTTCTACCTGTTCTTGAGCACTGTGGAGATCTCCAGCAGAATCTCCTGTGGTGGTTTTCTTTTAGTCCTCGGTTTGCTCCTCTTACATTAACAAATCTATTTGATTCTCACATTACAAAATGAAGTTCCTGCTGCACTCTGTATTAACGTTACTGGGCTGTGCTGATGGTTTATCTAGTGTTGAAGTGATTTTTAGTGTGTGTGTGTGTGTGTGTGTGTGTGTGTGTGTGTCACAGAGCATAATACTCAGAGGAGCTGTGGGCCATGAGCACAACCTCTTCAGCCTTTTCCTTGGACCACTGACTGTGACAATCACAGTGGCCGGATAATCTTCAGGCCTGCGACGGACTACATCTAGAAGGGACAGCAGATGTGGTCTCTCTCTGGTCCACGGTTCCAGCTCAATCTCCAATTGAAATCCCTCAGTCACAGCCATGGCATGTTTGGCTCCCAAGCAGGTCATTTAGAACCACAACGGACCAGCATTGTCAGAAGAGAACCCAATGACCTTGAAAATGTCATTAAGAATAAAATAGGAAAAAAATAACTTAAATATAATATATTGATTCATGTTAGCATTGGCCTACAAAATAATAATTGACCCACTTTTTTTTCTCCAATCATTCATCCTTTTTTTCTTTTCTTTTGTGAGAGTAGCTCTCTCTTCAGATGGAGTATAATGAAATGGATTTGGGGGCTCAGGTGCCACAGCTGCACATTGACTCAAATACAAAGCATCAATCCAACAAGGCATGAGTGCAGAACGCATCTCATCATGTCTGTGTGTGTGTGTCATCCTAATTGCATGGATGGATGGCATTCTTTCCGAAATGGGCACAAGAAAATGAAACCCCATTCTTGATGGCCGGCCTTTTTCCAGCAATATCTATTCAATGTATTTGCTTCATGCATTTACAACCTGTTCTCCCTTCCAGCTCATCAGCAGTGTTAAATTCATTAACTAAACTATGACTAACTGTGACATATGTTCGTCAACAACCTTTTTTTTTTTTTACCACGTTTAAGACTAGACGATGACAAGGCGGCACCAGGACAGAATCGAGCCAGGTTACATGAAGGGTATGATCAAATCCAGATTCGATTGGATCCCTCAAAAGTGGGCATGGCTTAGTAAATACGGAGCGATACAGAGCAGAGATTCTACATACACACCAGCCTCACCCATGTTTTTAGATCAGGAGATGGCGATAAGGGAGTGATAAATAAATTAGACCTCAACCACGCACTTTGGAAAATGTTCAAAGACAAAGTTTTTGCAGATGGATATCAAAATGCCCCCAAGTTAAATTCCCATGGATCCCATCCCACAAACTGGGAATTAAGACAACCCAATAAGGTTTTTTTGTGAGCTGCCTAGATCAGAAAATATGTGATACAACAAGCCATTCAGATTTGGCTCCCCCTCTTAAAGGCTCATAGGGATATACTATTCAACCATCTGAGTATCTCATCCCACAGCTTGAGAACTGCCTTTATAAAAGTGCACCATGTTTTCCTGTTTTTTTAAAGGTCGTCTTAAAGAGACGGGCACTAAAACGGAGCATTTCAGACAGAGAGGGTGAATACAGGTTTATTCAGACACTATGAGGGAAAACAATTTTTTTTGTTAACATTAAAATATAAGTAAACTTGTTCTAGCAGAAACAATAAAATACAAGTATGAACCTGAAAATGAGCATGATATGTCCCATCTAAAATCACTGGACGACACATGAGCTAGGAAGTTAATTATTGACCTTGGGACCAATACGTACTATATGATAAAATAATCTAAGGTGAAGGTCCACTCACTATGTCAGAACTTCCAATAGCATCTCACGCGTCTTCATCAGCGAGTAGAACCGGGTCCTGTGATGATACGTAAATCCTTGTGAGATATGAGGCTCCCCATGTCAAGGACCCTAGATAAGAAATAGGTGTTGAAATTGAGCAAACAAACATTAAATACTGTGTGAACTAAACACTGTGTAGTGAACACATCCAGATCACGTGTGGCGTCACATGTCCCTTCAGCAGTCGAGGCATGTGACCATATTACATATCTGTGTATAATAGACGTCCCTAAATTAAGGAATAGAAACAATACTTGTGTTTGTATTAATTAAAAATGTAATAGAGTAGCATAAGGACGAGTGACAGGTGATGAGGGACAGGTCACAGTGGGAGGGGAAGAACTATGGGAATGAAGGACAGACGGGATGAAGGGTAAGGAGAAACCGAGAGAACAAATACACGAGTGAAGGTCATTTCTAAAGGGAGGGACGGAAATTCACTTTATAACAAAGCCTGCGAGACAGAGCAGTTAAAAGTGTGTGTGTGTGTGTGTGTGTGTGTGTGTGTGTGTGTGTGTGTGTGTGTGTGTGTGTGTGTGTGTGTGTGTGTGTGTGTGTGTGTGTGTGTGTGTGTGTGTGTGTGTGTGTGTGTGTGTGTGTCGTTCTCCTGGCCAGGCTGCTGGTGCTGGTGTGGTCCCTGCTCCAGTGAGCTGTGTCTGGGTGGCTCCACTCCCAGCTGGGGCACAACAAGTTCTGGAGAGTGTGTGTGTGTGTGTGTGTGTGAGGTGAAAGGAGGTGAGCTGCCATGTGGACGAGGTGATTAGATTAGCAGCATCTGAGGCCCGGGCTCTTGGCCGGGTGTCTGCCGGAGGGTCAGGGCGCATCTCTCACCGTACATTCGGCTGCTCTGTGATTAGCTGCTGATGGGCGAAGTCACCCAAAACTTAACAGCGGAGCCAACTTTTCTTCTCTGTAAACAAGTAAACAAGGTGACCGTGTTCCGCATTTGCCAACATGTCTCTGCCCATCGAAAATTAATGAGCTCACAGCCGTGGGTTTCTTGGCTGACGGTGATCTACTTGTTATGAGTACATACAGGAGACTGGATGGTTAGCTGGCCATTTGTCCGCTCGTCTCTCATGGGGGGTTTATTTTGTACTGGGTATGAGCATTTATTAACAATTACACACTTAAACTCAGGACCTAAACTAAAAATCTATTTTGACACCTTGTAAATAGGGAAATTAGGCAATTAGCAGCTTAGTATATTATTTTGCTGCACAAACATTGAGTTTTCATGATATGTCCCCCTTTGTAATCGACATATTTCAGGACAAATTACTGTACTGGTTATTTAAAACTGCAATAGATGCAACAAAACACAAGATTGCAGAGATTCTCAAACCGGTACCTAGAGACAGAGAGCACAGGGGTGTCGAGGTCGGCCCCGCCTCTACTACACATCCCTTTTTTATAACAGTGGTACATGGGGAAAATCCTTTTTGGGCATCAGTTGAATATTTTTGTTCCGGTACCGCCGTTGTCCACTTGGACACCAGGCTTACCCTCTGCACCGAGTCCAGCTTTCTTAATTGTAGGATCCAAAGTCGAGGTAAAGTCACAGCAATTGAAAGGTGCCTTTAGTAAAGAGCGTTTCTTTAGACCTGAGACTCTTTGCTCTGAAAACGTGGCGCATTTGTGCGACTACGTGCCAGGTGAAAAAAAAGTGAACTCCCAGCATAACGTAAACACCCATTACTGGTCACTTTACGACAGCCGAGAGCTGCAGAGCGATCTGCGTCTGCCAATCACTGAGGCTTACGGGCTAGATTTACAGAACCTTCCTTTAATCCTACAATCTACACCAAAAAAGCTCTGCGGCTTCTGGCTAAATTCCCTCCTCAAACAAACTTTTCACTTGTGTCCTTTTTCGGCCGTCTTTGGTTTGTTGACGCACGAGCGTCGCCTGCCGATCGCCCCTCTCCACGCAGCTTTCACCTCACGAGTTTCTTAAGTCGGACTGTCTGTCACATATCCATATTCAGCATCGTCCTTCCATTTTTGAATAATCTCTTTCAAATCTCAGCCCCTCTGTGTGAGTGACGCTCTTCTCTCTCTCTCTCTCTCTCTCTCTCTCTCGCTCTCTCAGGATTGGCGGGTGTGTCTGGCAGCCGGGGTACCCAGGTGTGGTGCTGGAGGTACCCAGCTGTGAGGCCACCAGCCCAGGCATGACTCATAACAGCGTCCCCCTGTCATCCTGTCAGTCACGGCTGACAGAGGCCTCCACAGGACACACGGCTTAGAGGGTGGCAGGGTGTCTGATGGCAAGTTTGAAATGTGAGAGGCCACTTGGTGTGTGTGTGTGTGTGTGTGTGTGTGTGTGTGTGTGTGTGTGTGTGTGTGTGTGTGTGTGGTACATTTGGGATGTCGTGTGCATGACTCAGTGAAGAAGTGTAGCATCATCGCCCGGAGAGGTGTGTGTGTGTGTGTGTGTGTGTGTGTGTGTGTGTGTGTGTGTGTGTTTCCAGACCTGCAGGGCATTATGGTTGTGAAGTACACTATTGATGCGTAACCATGGATGGAGAGAAATTGCCTGGTCACTCTCAGTGTGAACACTTTCTCTCCCCTGCTCTCCTCCTCCTGGTCCCTCAGCACAACAGAGCTCAGGTCCTTTTTTAAAAGGAGGAACGATTAAGTCGGTGCTTCGGCAAATCTCAGGCCACAGTTTTACTGTACCGTACAGAATTGTACTGCATTTCACAAACCTCCAGTTTATCATAAAACAGCTGCATTAGTTATTAGTCATGAAGTTAGTTTGGTATAAGAGTGTTTTGCGTCTCATTCTCAATCAGTCGTTTCCATCACGAAAACAGGCAGCAGGCCCGACACAGATATGCACTTTACTAGTTTGGCTCTTTTTCTCTGCTTTGAGTACTCTGTCCTTACTTTCTTTTGTTTTTTTGATCCATTCATCCAATCTATTTTGGAAGGTGCTCCACGAGTACAAGGCTCATCGTTATTGGTTTTTAGACGGTCTAGCCACATGGCTCTAGGGATGGCGATGTTGGTCCAGACTGATATATATCAACAATTACTGGATGGAATTTGGTACAGATATTAAGGGACGCCCAGAGGACAGAACCAAGTGACTTTGGTGATGATACCCTGGACTTTTATAGCACCACCATCAGGTCAGAGTTTTTACTTAAACAGTAAAATATCTCAACATCTACTAAATGGATTGCCATGAAATGTCATACGGACTTTTATGACTCCCATGACGATGCCCCTATAAGTATGGCCTTGCACAGCCACTTTTGTTTCTTAGTCCCTTCACTGACTGTCACAAAAGAAATCCATATATTCTTATTCTTTACTCCCACCCCAAGAACTACAAATAAAAGAGGTCAAGTTAATAAACTAGAAATTCATTGACAACGAGCTTGATAATCATTTAATTTTAAAGCAAATCTACCAAAAGAATCTCTGGTTTTCACCTTCACCTTTCCCACAATGTGTTTTATTGCAATTTTTTTTTTAATCTAATTTTCATGAAAGAAGTCTAATTATCCGAACATCACAAAGGTGAAAAGGTATTAAAAATGTATCTTGGTTTGTGTACATATAGGCCATAGGTGCTTTTAATTTCTGGGATTGAAATGTTCACTTTCATTGATTTACCAAAATTTCGTGTTTTGTAATTTTGTAATATTCAAGATAAGCACTACTTTTTATATTATATTGTATACTTTTTTATATTACTTATATATATTTAGAATTGTACCTAATCATTTTGAAAATGTAACTCACCCCCTTATGAAAGGAAATGAATAAAGTTTTTTTTTTGTTTTGTTTTACTTACTTGTCTTTTTCTCCTCCCACCACCCTCCTTCGGATGTCCCCACACCTCTATCACACCCTGTCCCCCGTCTCATTCGCTGTCTCCAACCATGTGGAAGAGATGATGTGTGAGCCCACCTCTGAATGCCCGTATACTGTGGGAATGACCCATTATTCCACACTCGGGACAAGCAGCACGAGAGCGTTTGAATAAAAAGACTTCCCCCCCCGCTGACACCAGAGGTTCACACCTCCTCTTCTCCTTTTCCCTCTTCGTTCCCAGTCCCAGCACTCCACCACCCTCCCAGAGCCACACTTCAGAAATCCTTCTGAACAAGTCGCACAATCTTCATGTCAATCATGGTCATGAGTCTTTACACAAACACAATTTCACCTGGCAAATTAAATCAGTCTATTCACTTTGCTCCGAGTGCGAGCAACTTGAAATGAGGCACATTATTTCACTTACAACGGTAAAAAAAACCCAAAAAAAACGTTACTTCTTACTGTGATTGCAGCTGAACAGCACATAAAATCCAGATGTACGTTTTACAGCACGCAGTAAAGAAGTGATCATCCGGTCCAAAGCTAAGGAGTAAGTCAGTGGTGCATTTGGCTTCATTAACAAAAGGAATATTTGATGCACAAACGCTACATGCAACTCGTTCAGCAACAGACCGTACTAATGGATTTTCAGAAAACTCCTGAAGAGAGACGAGGACTCTTCAACCAATCTTCACTAATTTCCCCTGTTTTATTACATATTCTTCCTGTTAAGTTATTGTCAATGAAAGTTGAAGCTTCTTGCACAGATGTTTCAAATTAAAAGCCCTCCAACAGCTCCAAGGGCATGATTCCCCCCCGCAACATTTGCAGGAAGTGTTGAGTTTCATTGGCGGTGACATCGGTCTATCAGACGGTCCAAAGCATTGGTCCAGACTGAAAAAAACCTTTGCAGAATATGGATACCCTGGACTTTTGTGGTTTCTTTGACTTTTCCTTTAGCGCCATCATGAGGTTGATATTTTGGGTTTTGGGATATTTATTGAAATATCTCAATAACTGTTGGATGGATTGTCATAATTTGGTCCTGATATTCATGTTCATCCTCAGAAGCAGGGAGGCTGCAGGTGGTCTTCAGGGGTAGACTGAATTAACACAAAGATCGTATCCTTTTATATTTAAGGTATATTCAGTACAACCGTGAAGGAAATGTATTTCACTACTTCGAAAGCAGTTACTTGAAACTATGCTCATCCAGAAATAGATTTCACATCGGATGTACAGTCATTGCACATGAGGATGTCTTCGTTTCGAGGCAAAGCTGCTGGTTGAGAGTACTGGCAGCATTTTTGTTTCTCAAGCACTGACATTATCTCTCTCTCTCTCTCTCTCTCTCTCTCTCTTTGGTCTGGTGGTTTAAACTAAATCTGGAGATGACGGTCTGTAACAGGAGGATGTGAAGGTGTGAGATGGAGAAAAAAAATTACCGAAGGAGATGGAGCATCAAGCAAAGGCCGAGATGGTAAAAGAAACGGTCTCCGAGTTCATTAGAGGAGAGGAAATGATGATGATTTCCTACTGGCCTCACACACGCTCCTCAAACTGCTGCTGATGCCTCTTCCTTTCTTGGCTCTCAGACCAGCGACCCTAATTCACTTCAGCAGAGCACGAAGAATGAGCGATATATGTTCTCAACGACACATTAAAAAGACATCAGTACACAACCTTCTCGGGGCGGATAAATACAACACCATATGTAGGCCGGCAGCACACTCATAAATGATCTCACCCCCGAATATTACAATTCACTACAACAAGTGATTACAGAGGTTTGGGCTATTACCACGGAAATGTCAATCTAATTACGGTCGGGTACGATCCATTATCTGGCAGATAATCCATGAGCAAGCCGGTCCCCTCTGAGAGATGCAGCGGGCGCCACAATGCTCGACAAAATAAGGTTTCAAGAGGGTTCTTTGTTGAGTGCAGCGCTTGTTGCATCTGGAGAGGCTGTTTGGGAGAAGAAATTGTAATCCTGTGGTGGTTCTCGAAGACATGAATTTGCACAATATACTTGCTCTCTCTCGCTCTCTTTCTTTCTTTCTTTCTTTTTTCTTTCTTGGAGGCTCACGGACAGGAAAATTAATTACAGTGAAAGGTTGTGCCCGCTCATTGTACTTTGATTTTATTGTCCTGGGGAGCCTCATTACACATAGACAGATTGAGTCTTGGATTTGCAGATGGAAAAGAAGGTTTCCACATTTTGAGACCAAAAGAAAACTCTACACACACACACACACACACACATTTGATACAACTTCCAATTTCTAACATTCTGTGTTTTATAAGTATAGCTTATCATATCTTCATTAAAAAAAACTTTGTTTTCTGATCTTTTTCTGAGGTTGACATTTTTGGTTTACAGTGAAATATCGTCTACAATTTCATGCGGTCTATAGCTGATACTTTTAAAAAGTAAAATGAAGGGGAGAGCAGAAGGCTGGCTGGTAGGGAGCGACAACGAGACATTTAGACTCAGACGCTGCAGATGATGAAAGGGTGAAGGAATGCTGACGTATGCATTCCTTTTTATATTTCATAACATGTTGTTATGTTTTCTGTGAAAATCATAGAATAGAAGATGACCTGTTATGTCAGCCACTACTCCTGGCAGAGAAAAATTGACATTCAGATGAAAATATTTTGCAAATATCAAATCGCGAGTCACTGTTAGCCTTGTCAATGCAAAAACTAAGGTATGCAAATTATGACAACTATTCATCAGCATGCATTGATTAATACAATGCTGTACCAAAATTATGTCCAACCAAATTATGTGCTGGTGAAACCAACTGAGAAAGCTTGTAGCATCAGTGCTACCACTATTTATTTGAATTTATTTGACTTTTCTCTCTCCATCGTGAATAAAATACTTTTTGAAATTGAGCTGGATGCCCACTCCCACTCAACAGGTCATGTCAGGTCAAGGTGGGACTGTGCCACTTTGGGGAGGGCCCGCTTGGTGACTGTAGACTGTAGACAAATGTTTGAATGTAAAGACAGAGAATACCTGGGCGATCCGCCAGCTCATTCCAGAAGGGAGGCTCAATATTGTTAGCACACAGTAATGCTGCCGGCCCACCGGGCTTCCTTAGGACCCTCCCAACAACCGCTCTGTGAATCCACAATTCAGTTTTCTTTTAGAACCAAATGTAATAATTGGAACTGAGTTTTCCAGGACAGAGTAGATGTAGCTCTTCCCACATTTGCATTGTTCTGTATCCTATAACCTTTGGTTCTTTTCAGCTGGGAATTCTCAGACGTGCTCAGAGGACCTTTTTTTTTTCAGGGTAACTCGCCTATCGCCATTCCATGATGTTAACGCCGAATAATCTTCCCTCTGTAGCTCGGAAAGGTCACCGTGCCATACCTGCTGACATTCATGTTCTGCGCGTCAGTTGTCATCTCCCTTTCAAGCCGGAGCAATTACACGTAGATCTGTGGATGTGAAGGGGGAGGTCTTGATGTAGAGCTGGATGTTTACCACAGACCTGCAGGAGACTAAACGTGGCTGCTTGAGGGAGGAGGTGTATCTTTCTCCCCCTGACATTGATTTGATCCTGACCAGCCATTCAATTCGATGCATCTGAACCAACCATTCAATACCAATCCACATCTGCGTCAAAGCGAAAACCATGTGCGTGTGCAATTAAACCACGCAAATGCCCAGATGGAATGTTTGCAGAATTCTACGTCCTGATTTTATCACCACTATAATTTTCTTTTCAGTATAATTAGCTCATTCACGTTTGTTTATATTTGGAAATAAAAATCAGTCAACATAAAACAGTCCTTTCAAATCCGCCTACTGATTATTAATAATGCCTTGGAGCTATGTTTATACATGCAACCGCTTTAGTCATCCATTTGATTTTTGTTTTCACATATTGCTTACATAAAACATCCCAAACGCGTCGCCGCAATACATTTGTATATGATCTCTCTCCGTCTGTTGATATTACTCATGACAAAAAAAAAAAAAAAAAAGAAGGACTGGGTAACGGACCACACAGACGGTAATTTGCCTTTATAAAGTGATGAAGGGGCTAATGACCTACACAGGTCTGACTGTGCTGTCAGGGTGAGAAAAAATACATGTGGCGAATAATCTTATTCACTGCTGAAATAAAGTGTTTCTGATTTAGATAAACCTGCATCGATACTTCACCTGTGACTCCTCACAGCTCTGGCTGCATTCAAGCGTTTTGAATCAATACAGCTTTTTCTCAGACGTTAAGCCTGGCGCATCGATTCAAATCACTGAGTCATTACACTCCGAGATCATAGCACGACACAACAATCTGAGGATTAAAGCTCCATTTCCTTTTTGGTCCAACCGTGCCGAACTTGATCGTACTCGCGGTGCTGTAACGACTGGCACTTGTGTTTTACAAATGTCAACCAACATTTGATGATTTCTTGAACCTAATAATGGCTCTGATAACATAGATAGCGTCAAGAGGAAGAAGTCAGTTTTGGGATCTTGGAAAGATTTTCTGTTTTGCAAAGTATTTACTTCCACTTGGTCTTCTCTTCAAAACATCTGTGAATTCTTTGTGATTTAAAACAGATTTTGAATTATCCTGATTATTATCCTGATTATATATACAATTATTACTATTTCTTTGTTCTTTGTGAACTTTCACGCTCAAGAAGAAACTCCCCTGATTGACCAACATAAAGGCTGCCAACAGCCCATAATGCAGCATTGTCTTGAAGTAGCAATATACAAGTTTGCTTTAACTTATCGTTATGAAGTAAACATTGGTTGCACAATGTAATGGCTACAGAACAGTGTCAGCATTGGCATTCAGATTGGTCTCCTATAAGCCTCGCTTTTACCTTGCAATTCTGTCTGCCACCAGGTAAGACTTCTAGGGAAAATGAAGGGCCGATTTACGTGGGCAACCAAATCAGGAAGAGAACGGCGCTTTTTTTTCCCCCTGGTAGCTATCGGTAGCGGAAACGGCAGAGGGTAGAACAACCGGAAGGATGTGGAACCTTCTGAAACTTTTATATAGCCACTAAGAATTAGGCTCACTATATAATACAATAGCCAGTATGTGCTCTTTTATTTGATGCCAGGTCCTCAAATATAAGATCAAACCCACATTTGCATAGATAATATTCAGGGAGAAAAAAGAAAAGTCTCGCAGATGTTGGGCCACTAATACCACTTTGTATTCATTTAAAGTTGCTGTCAGCTAAAATACCAAATGCAAATTGTAGATGAATATTTTTTTAGAAACTGAGATCAAAAAATCTTTGATTCTATCTCACTTTGAACTTCAGCACCAATAGAAAGACCAGAGAGAACAACACCTCATTGGGAAATAGATTTTATTTTTTTATTTTAAGTCTGTGTTTCTCTTCAGAGGCAGACTGTCCTCAAAGACAGACTGTAGATGTACCAAGTGTGTGTTGGTGTATCTCTATCAAAGAGGGACCGCTGATGAGATGAGAAATGATGAACCAAAGGAAAGAGCTAAACTGAAATAAAAAAAACATTATTTTTTGCATCAAGACAAAGCGTTGTTCAGACTTATTGTTAGTATATATTTTAACACAATGTAAATGTGGAAATATTCCAGTATTTTTTAACTCCTTCCGACTCTGGATGAAAAAGGTAACGGTTCAGTTATTTAATTGACGGACACAAAATCACCAGTTGACGAGGTAAATTCAAGGTCCAGATTCAAGGACAAAATTGTACTGAAAAAGTAGATGAATGCTGTGTTCACAGTACAAGCGACAAAGCAACAGGCTACAATTTTCAATGGAAGCAAGTGACATAACGTGAAGGACCAACGCCCGACACTTGTTGCTGTGTGACAGCAGTGACACGCTACAAATTAAAGTTTTTCAGTGCTACAATGACGCATTGAAGCCTCAACCAATCGTATCTTTTTTTGTTTCACCGTTTCCAGTCCGCTTTTTCTCTCCCCACAATAACCTGTACAATGTAGCTGGCCACGCTGGGCTGTTTTGTAGCTTTGTCGCTCGTAGTGCGAAAGCAGCATAAGGAGTAGAGTTTTCTAGCCGCTGTCTGAGGCAGTACTGAAAACTGAAAAAATTGAAAGTTCAATGTTTCCTTTTAATGCTTGGCAGTCATGGCTAAATACATGTAAAAATGTATGCTAACATCCTCACAAATAGAGTGCTGATGTTTAATAGGTTAACCATGGTCACATAGCTTAGTTTAGCTTGTTAGCACGTTAACATATATTTATCAGCACTAAACGGAGAGTACAGCTGAGGCTAAAAAAGGCTCAAATGGAAGAAACCATGACCGTCTTATCTGGCAACATTTACAAAATTGCAGGCGAGTTTGTAAACTCAATGTGCTACAGCTGACAAGCTAATTAGCTATCCAGAGAGGGCATATTTGCTCACTGAATGCTTGTTTGCTGCTTGTCCAGCAGCCCAAGGGGCAAGACCAGACATGTGCCTGGAGATAAGAAGATGATGTTAGCATGAATGCTAATGTAGACTGCAGCTCAGTCTGTGGCTCTTGTGTGTTGTATCACAGGCTGGTATGTGTAAAAAAGAGGACAGGTGGGGGTTTTTTTCCCTCAAAAGACGACACAGGACATGTAATAGAAAAACATGCATACATCTACTTTTTATTGGATTCTCTCTCTCTCTCTCTCTGGACAGGAATTTTCACTTTGGTTAGCTAGGACATCATTGATCATTTTTGATGTTGCATTGTCAAGTAATGAATCATATTGAGATAAAGGTATCTGGCATTATTTCCCTGTGACACGGTGCAGTCTTTGTGTTCTCTCCCATCCACGATGGCACGTTGTTTCTGACAGGGTTTGTTTGAAAATCTGGCGGTGATCATATTGTGTGGTAATTTGGCAGAGATTTGGGTTGCTAATGAAAGTCATCTGTTGGTCTGAGATAACCTCTCCAAATGCCTGGTGCTGCTTTTACACCAGAGAAAGGGAGACGTGGAACAAGTAAGTGTGTGACAAAGAAAGACTTAATCAAGTTAAAATGCATGCCTTGAGATGGAAATAATAAGCTGTGATTTGAGTCAGTGCTGACAATCTTTGTATGTTTACGATAAGAGTCTGCCCACATAGTTCACATTTAGCAAATTACATTACTCTATTCACCACTGGTAATGTGATTTAGTGTAAGTATACAAAAAAGTTCAAGTTGAAAACACATCACAGCTGCAGGACAGCAGCACATATTATTACTTCTAACTTCAATCCTAGCAGATGACGCAGTGTGCTAAAAGTGGAAAGAATTACATAATTGTTTGTGGAGATCATTATTGTGGTTTCTTGGATCTCTCTTTTGTATGCCCTCGCCTTTTAAGATTACAGATACAAAACAGACTGGAGTGGTGTTTGGCAAAAGGTTATGTAAATTGTTGGAGAAAGTTTGTAAGTCACTTATTTACTCAATGTATAAACAAGTGAGCTAGTTGCCCACAGCAACAAGCAAGAAGCGACTGAGGTGATGCCAAACAATTTGGTTGCTTCAAGTGGGCCTTCACACTAAGAGTGCATTTGCTTTTAAAGCCACTATGTGTAGGATTTTCATAATATTATAACGCTTTTCAAATTATTAGAGAGGAAAGCAGCGCTGTCTGCCACGGTGTCTTGTTCGATACCACCATTGGGGCGGGACGCCAGGGTCAGAAGTTTTTTAATTCTGCACATAGTGGCTATAATATGTTCTTAATACTCTACAATAAATCACCTCTGGCCAAATAAAACACCCACTATAGCACCTTTGATTGTTTTGCTACATATTGCACTACTGTTTTGTTTGTTAGTTAATTTAATTTAATTTAATTTAATTTAATTTAATATTATTACTATTCTGTTCTATTTGTTGTATATATTGTGCATTTTTCTAATTTTCTTCTTATTCTCATTCTTATTATTATTCTATTCTATTTTTGTATATATTGTTCTTTCTTATGTAAAAATTGTTCTTTTCTTATGTAAAAATGCTGCTGTACCAAAAATAATTTCCCCTTGCGGGATTAATAAAGTATTTATCTATCATCTATCTATCTATCTTAATAAAACCAAAAGTGTAACTTGTACAGCATTTCATGCTAACTTAACTAAGTGGCGGGTCCAGTGTGAAACTACCAGAAGAGATAGTGACTTAAAGCCCAAATTATACATTACGCGCATTGCAAGTGTAGGGTCCATGTGATGTAACTACGTCATCAAAGGGTGTACACTGTCGATTTGTTGTTAGCGCACAGACTTATCCAGACATGTCCGCGCAGCCGCTGCGCTACAAACGTTAGCCTCGCAATGTGTGGACCGCAGAATCCAGAAAGTAGTACTAACAGAACTTCTACGGGTCCGTAGCTGTCCGTGTATGTGTTCGCTTAGAAGAAGTATAGCGGAGTACACACAGAGAGGCAGTTGGTCGTATTATTATTATTATTATTGTGAGAGGGGTCTTTTGCACCGGCCACACCACGAGGGGAACATGTTTTTTATAGACTGATTTCATGGGAGAAGATCAATCCCCTCAAGAACTTAAACATCTCGTCTCTGTCCAAGTGAGTCATAGTCTATGTAACTGATTGTGTGCATAACAAATGGAGGCTGTGTAAATACATTTATTACAATGATCTTACAAGGCGGTGCCAGACGTGCATTTTACTCTCTCTCTCTCTCTCTCTCTCTCTCTCTCTCTCTCTCTCTCTCTGTTTCCCCTTGTGCTGCTACAGCCTTTATGGTAATTGACGGCATTCAATTCCGACTCGTGTCATGTTGAAAAGTGACTGCGGTGCTCCTTCAGACAAAGAGACCCACACATAACCAATGGTACAGTAGACAGAACACGTCCTGAATGTGACCCGGGGCACGCTCCTCACAATGGGGAGCCCGAGCCCTCTCTGCAGCTGCACTGCCCTCACGCTGTCTGTTCATCATGTAACAGTTGCCGCTTTTATTTTCTTTCTTTTTTTTTAGTTGTGGGTGAGAAAAGTGGGACCAGGTGTGGCCGGGAATTGTCACCGTATGGAGCCAATTTCTTCCCCCTCTTGTGGCCTTTGCTCCGCTTGCTTTTTCCTGACGCAGGTGCCCGTCCAGCTCTCAAAGCCGGTTTCCTCTCCGCCTCATTGTGTCCTGGTAGACGTGGGAGGGCTGTTGTTCTGTTCAGAAATCAATTTGTCCACCGCTGCTATCCCTCCCATCTCCCCCAAACAGTGCCCAAATAAGCCATGCTTTTACTGTAGAGCGTAAGTAATTAAAAGTACAGTGTGAGCAAACCCCAAAGAAAAGTCCCCGAGTAAAGGATGGAGGTGCTATTTTTAAAAGAAGGACCATGAAAGACCATGGAGAAAAAAAACACCCGCTTCACCGATTTGCATTTTGTGTTCTCTTGCATGTCGCCATGTTTTGTTTCACTGCCTTGAGGTAATCTTTGAATAGGAAAATAAACTATGAAATCACGGTGTGCTATTTCACATGCAGTATTCAGAGATTTTTTTAGGTTAGAGGAAAAGCCTTTGGCAAACATCTGGCTTTCTGCATGTATCTTTAAAGTTTAAAAGCATGGGGATTTATTCAAATAAGACCTGCCTTCTGTATTTCTGGCAGCGGAGAACAGAGGGGCGGCCTCCATTCTTTGCACTGCGACTGAATGTGAGTCGCATTGTCATTAGGAAGCACTCTCCTGCACTCTCTCCCTCCCTCCTTCCCTCCTTCCCTCCCTCCCTGGAGCAGAGGGCAACACAAGGCTCCGTCGTTGACATTCCCGTGGATGCTCGGTGCCTCCGGTTCTCGAGGCAAGATGGAGAATAGTGGCAGTGAGAATAAGCACTGGGTGACATCAGAAGGAATGACTGAAGGGGAAGAGGCAGAGAGTAGGAGAGTGTCACCTTATTATAACCTGACCCTGGGGCGCCGAACAAGCAAGAGCCCAGGAGCTGGTCACTTATGTGATGTAACACACACACACACACACACACACACACACACATGAATCTCTGGTCGTGAGAGGAAACTCTGACTGGGTAAAGTGAATAGTTGAGCTGCCTTTAAGCAAGGCACCGAAGTCCAGGCTGCTCAGAGGCACAGGCAGTGAGATGAAGGATTCAAACGATCAATGTGAATGTATGTATGAATGTGAAGCACCACAGGTCCCAAAAGTCCCCTGTTGAAGCTGTATTAATCCATTTCTTTAAAAATAATAAATGATGTGTGTAAAGTTAAGGTGCCATGCAATTTCTCCGACGGCACGTTGGTCCAAAACCTCAAATGTGTACGGGACTATGGGCCATCGGACCAATAGCCCACAGCCCCACGGCCCGTTATCCCAAAAAACAAAAGCCCACTTTTGTTTATTGTTGTTGTTTATAGTTCAAGGAAGAGCGGTGAAAGTTAAATATCAGCCCAAATGAGGAGTCTTTTTGTAAGAGTCATATGTTATGACTTGCCTCATGATTTATAAGTCAAATTGGGCAATATGTTCATAAAGTCTGGAAAGAAGTAAGGCCACCAGTCGCTGAAGTCCAACTCCAGAGTGTGTTTTCAGAGCAGCGCTTTTGCTTTTGTTGTGTTAAACCCAAAGAATTCTCTATATTCATCTTTTAAGCCTCTTTTAGCTCGTGGTTATTGTTAGCTTAAAGTAAGACTACTCACCTTCTGAAAGAAGAAATAACACATTGTTTCTTGAAACATATGAGAAATTCATTTCAAATGCATCTTATTGGATATTAGGAAGGGGTTTGTAATATGTTCACTGACATTCTATTTGCTCTTGTCTTTTGCCTCTCGTCGTCTCGTCGACCCAGTCGCCAGAAATCTTTTTTTCAACATTTCTACAAACTTGAATATCATTATATTGCTTTAACTGCCCGTAGCTCTTTTGTAGGAACTGCATTATCATTTACATTTCGGTTTAGGCAATAAAAGATGATAGTTTGTGTTAAAATAAAAAAAAAAGTACTTGTTTTTTTTACAGCAGCCTCCGTGGTGAGAGACCCATGTTTGACTCCTCCATCCTCCTCCCCACACAAGCTTAAATGGACTTTGATAAAAAAAAAATTGTGATACGTCAAATACAAACCTAATCAGGGAGAAAATACATTCCCTCAAAACGTAATTCACAATGCAGTTTCGTTGTATGGCAGTGTAATTTTTAGGAGACCAGGCTGGTTTCATCTCATATAACCGCCTTAATTGGATTACGCCTGGGCAGCGCCAACGAGTTACATTTACTCCGCTACATGTTCATGAGTAATGCTTCTGACCAACTCGTACTTGGTTAGTTATAATGCGGCACACTTGCCCTTACTTCAGTAGAATTTTAAAGAAAAGTCCTTACTTTTACTTTTCGGTATAATCACGCCGCTTTTAGTTTATTTACAGCCTGCCACCACATCACATTACCACCAAATCCTTCACACTGTCCCCTTTTTTTTTTTACAGCAGGAGGTTCAGATGACACGAAACCTCCCCGGCCTCGCTGTCAGAGAATGGCATCCAGATCGCCTCAGCAGCTAATATTAACAGACCAGTTGTTATCGCTGGCCTGAGGTCAGTACATCAGAGAACACTGAGCTGACAAAGAGCCGTAAGTGTGTCGTGTCAATGCTAATAGGTTTAATACACACACACACACACACACACACACACACACACACACACACACACACACACACACACAGTGCACCATGCTTTAGAACTGCTCCCGCTTACTGACGTTATTCATGCAGCCTGATGAAGAGAGACGGAACAGTAGAGAGGAAATTATGCACGCAAAAGAAGATTTTTTATTTCATGTTGATATGATGATTCAACCGCAGATGGTCTTACTCGGGTCAAAGGGAAGAAAATAGTGTATTTAATTAGCAATTTATGATAAAAATGTCATCATTATCTCCAAATTAGCCTACTGAGTACAAACAGGATGTGGTGGGTTCAATAGGTTTCTGATCCGTGGGTGTCTAACTGGGACTTGGGACGAGTTTACAGACACTGTAACATGTTGACACACTTTTATATGTATATATTTTTTTTATAATAGGTCCATGCATATCTGATTTGCTGATTTATTTGAAAATAATGCATTTTAGGAAAAAAAGGATTTGCTTATTTGTGTGCCGACATATTGACCTGGTGGATGTGTAACGGATTATCTACTGTAACCAGGAGATGATGACAGACATTTCATCACAAACTGAACATTAATGCAGGTGTAGGGTTCACTTGGTTGAGTCATATCCATCTAAAATAAAAGTGTATTTTACATAGTTTTATAGTTTCGAGCTACACAAGTAGGTTCTCGGTACATACCTTTGTACTCTGACTGAAGTAGTTATTTTAATAACTTGGCTTTACTCGAGCACTTGCTTTCACATAAAGCTACTCTACACACCTCTGCGACTGGATTAAGGGTCTGCATTTTAATGTAGCTTCTGATTGAAACCCAAGTACTGTATCAACCTTTTCCCGTGGACGGTGTGGACAAAAGTGTCCTCGATAAGGACATCAGCTCAAAATAATAAATGAAAAAGCAGCGGCCCAAGTAATAAGAGCTGCACAAGGACTTTTGAAAGGTGAAATTATCCTTGATTATATGAGTGTGGAGCAGGCTTTGAGAATGGAATGACATTCATCGGCCTGGAGAGCAACCGTGAATGAAGAATGAGAGAACCGTCGGGGCGAAAGCGTCGAGCGCAAATCCCTAAAAAATACCTGAAAACCTGAAAACCCTCCGTTTCCTCTCCTCTCTAATCTCTGGTGCTTCTCCTTCAAACAACAATCAGCCGAGGGAGGACTGAATCGCACAAACACACACCAGGAAAAAAAAAAAAAAAAACACACGTAGACACGAAGAAGCGTGAACACAACAACCCCACACGTGCACACATTTCCTGTCACTTAGCTGTGTTTCTTACCATTAGTCTTACCCAGCATGCCTCATCTCTCTCCCGTCGGCCGCTGTGCCTGAATGACAACCAGCTCGCGTGCTGTAGTGAGACGCAGGCTTTGAGCCCCCGAGGCCCCCCGAGCTTTATCTCCGGTCTGAGAGCAACTCAGGCAGCCGGGCTGATAAACCCCAGACCTTAAAAGCCTGCACGTGCACACAGCTGAGACGTGCACGCTCATGGCAACATAATGGAATAAATTTACCACGGCTGTGCCGGGCGGAATTATAAAGTAACATCCGTGGCCGAGTGCACGGCTACGACGGAGAGATAATAACACGTTTCTTCCTCCTCTCGGCCGGTGATTTACGATCACGTTGGGGGGACTATCTCGGGGGCCGCCGGGGGGCCAGCGGCATGTTTGTGCGACAACGGCGTTTTATTTTCATTAGACTGTCAAAGCCTGAGAGAGACTCCGGACATGTGTTCACACACACTCTCTCGCAAAATGTACCAACAATGGGGCAAACATTCATTTCCATAAAGAAAAACGGAGTGCGCGCCGTATTTGACATGATGATGAATTGCATGCGAAATAGCCGGAGTGCCGTTTCCGGTTCACCAGCGGCCGTCGGATGAGGTAAACCCTGGATGTGGAATTCACATTGTGTCCGCTCATGCGCTAACACCAGAGTCCATATGAATTGTTGCCCTGAAATGAGAAAAAGGGGGAAAGCGGTACTTAGACGAAAAATAGCAGTCGCTCTTATTTCTTCCGCGGAGCGTCGCATGTTATCAACACGCTCGAGCACATTGCTTCACCCGGAGAGAAATCACGGCACCACGGCAACGCGGCCGACTCTTCCACCTCCACACATCCTGAGGTGCATGTAGGTATAATTGCAACTCCAGCTCCGGCTTTCATGTGAACAATGAGAGACTCCAGTAATTTCCGACCCTCTCTCGCTCCCTGACTCTTAACACGCGGTTGTGAGGGATGCAGCAGCTTCCCGCCCCCCCCCCCCCACACACACACACACCCCCCTACCCGTCATTAGCCATTGTAATCTGGCCCGAGATGGCCGACGGAAATGGAGCAGACTGCGCGGGTTCCCGAGAGGAGACCCAGTGGACGGCGAGACCGGCCAACACCAGCAGGATGTGGAACCCGGTTCATGAGGTGTTGCTGGACGGGGACAACAGGCTTCTTGCTCATGAGGTCACCCGCGGCTCGACTTCCCTTCCCTCCCCTTCATCACCGCAATGTCCTCAGCGGTCGGGCTGGGAAATCTTGGCCATGGGTTTGTGGTTACAAGTGGTCTTGGTTTTGGAAACGGGTGCACACATGACTTTTCCACCTTGCTGGTATTTCATGATTAAGCTGAAATGCTCCCCCGAGGTTCATATGGGAGACGTTTTTCTTTCCCATAAAGGAGCATTAAGCTATTTTCTGGAAGGTTCTTCCTCAGCCCCTGAAACCACCAGTATGCAGGGGCGGATCTGCAGAGGCAAATATGTTTTTACTTTATTCACTATATGTATGTGACTGCTTTGGCTTCTAGTTACTTGGCAGGTTTAGACTAAGAGTATAAAAATGAATCAATGAATAAATTATATTATTATATCAATTAGGATCTATTGGTCCCTAGGGCGGAATTTACAGGCTACCCAGCAGTATGTAAAGCAATACCTTAAATATATATATATATATATATATACATATTCAAAAAAGCTCCACATTTACCAGCTGCAACATTAAAGCAATGAACACATTAATGCATCAATAATATAAAATATATTATTCTGAATTGGGCCCTTTTCCATACTGAGTACTATTACTTTTGGTACTTTGGATATATTTTAATGCTAATACCCAAGCAACTGTGAGGAACTTGTAACTGGTTATGAAACAGTCTTAATTTCATACCCGTGCCCCTATATGACCAAAATAAGTAAACGAGACCATCAGAGTGTGTTTTTTTTTTCTATTTCTACATACTTATTCTTAATTCTTGTCCTCTGTGCCACCGAGTCAGATTCCGGCAAAATCGGATGAAATCAAGCAGGTTCACCAGAAACCCCTTTTAGTTCAGACTCCAGCAGTGAGTCCTCCGCTGGGAGCCAACACTGACATCAAGACCTGTATTACTGAGCACGCCGGAAGGAAAGGGAGGCTCGGGAGAATCCCAGAGCTGAGCGGGGCAGACTGCGAGACCTCGCTTCCGTTAAAGTTTTCTAAAGGGAATCTGGTGCTCGGAAACACTAACGCTTTTGTCCACAGGGGGCGACAAAATCAACACAAAGTTGAAGTTCCTCGTCGCAGTTTTCGGGAGCCTTTTCGATGCAGGACTTTTACTTGTGGCGGAGTATAAAGTGTGGTATTACTACTTTTACTTAAGCAAAGGGCCTTGGTAGCTCGTTCACCACTGACTTCTGAATATATTAATTACCATATCATTTTGCTTCTTTTCACTGTTTGCAGTTAATTACTTCATTGCACGCATGTCCAAACAAAAAGACAGTGTTAATGGTAAATACCAAATGAGCTCCTTTGTAAATTGTCTGACCTAAAAAGCTGATGCTGAGAGCACGCAGCGGCAGCACAGAAGCAAATACTGCTGCTTTGAGATCGTTGTGTCCATTTGACCAGAGGGGGTAATAACAAGATATGGATACATTTTTTTTAAGGCGTCAATCATATTGACGCTAGTGTCAATACTCCAAAGAAGACTCAGTATTGATACTTTCTTTGGGGATCAATCTGCCAGGCGTAGCATCTGCACAACAGTATGGAGTGCGGATGCTACTGTAGGGGAGGTGATTTGGAGCTGCCTGTACAATTTAATTGGTCTTGAACTTAATTAACATCAGTGCTAAACAAACAACCTTCAGTCAGTGTCAGACAACTAATTATGTCTTCTTCTGTTGCAAATAAGCATATAGGCATAAACACAGGAATGGAAGATTTAAAATGCCTAGCGAAAAAGAAAGAAAATTAATTAACATGTGAGTGTTTACTGCATTTCATTTTCAAACTACCGGAGTTCCTGGTGGTATTTCAAGTCTTAGTCTGAGCTATCACACACACACAGACGGGTAGAGCTGATGCCTGTTGGGTCAGGGTCATGTGAAATGTGTAGCTACAGATAGGGAAAACACTCCAGTGAACTATTTAATTGTTAAGGCGAGGCATACATTTACTTCCTGTTCAGTCTGAAAGCACCTAAAGCAGCAGAAGCTTCAGTTAAAAAAAGAAAAAAATGCCCCTTTTATTGATTATATTTCGGCTTTTTTGCCTTACAAATTGCTTAATGGCCCTCTTAAAAAGAAAAACCTGTTTGATTAATTGTTCCCGTCCACCGCATTACTTTAAATTCTATGCAGACAAAAGAAAAATAATCTTCTGTCAGGTGCCTCGTACGCCACAGCGCTGTGTTATGACACAATAAACACATATGTCTCATTCCTAATAAATTCTCTGACATTCTCTTCTTGCTCTACAGTGACATTTTAGCACAAAGACGGTTGTCACTCCACTCTGAGCGCTGACTCAAAGACTGTCAGACTTTTGTCCTGACGTTTCTATCCGAGCTGTGACACCTTTTTAAACTGCATAAATGCTGCAAACAAACACGCTTTTGTCCTCCAAGTGAAAACATACAGTAGCATAAATCAAAAGGGGAATTCCAATCCGCACAAAAGTCAATGCAAGAGGAGCATCGGCGCTGAATAAAACATACGAGGGAGAAAAACAATGCCAGCTCGTGACGGCACTCTTCGGGAAGAAAAAAAAGAAAATCAAAGGAAATTAATCTTTCTTTTTTCGTCTTTCCTTTTTTGTAATATGTTTTGTCAGATGACATTGTCATGAAAAAAAAAAAAAAAACAGCCTCTCAGGCAACAATTAAGTCCCTCAGCATGTGCCACAGAAACCCATTTCCCTAATTAGTTATCAGCCAATAAAATAACATCGAAGAACACGAGACATGAAGAGCCAGGGCATTTTTCTTTTTTTTTTTACGATAATAGCTATTGTGAGAGACAGTTATACGAGACAAAGAAGAATAACACGTCTGCAGTGTATTCAAAGGTCCCCGGGAGTGTCCAATTAGACAAATGTGAAGCTGAGCACGTTTAGAGGTAACACTCTGCGACACTCAGTCACCCTCTGTCTCGTGCAAATAAGAGAAATGGTGTGAAACAAACAGCCAGTTAATATAATTGGAGCTTTTACCCTGGCAGGTGCAAAATAACTAATTTATCTCTGATTTTTCTTTTCAGATGTGTACTTGAAATAAAAGGGTCCAAATCAAATGTTTGTTTTTTTTCCCCTTTCTTTTAACACAATGGTGTTTAATTAAGGTTTTAAAGCAATTATTCTACAATTACCTTTGGTATTAACAAAGTGTAACAACTTCTGGCTGCTGAACATCAACATCCTTTTTCAAGACATGCTTGTTTGCCTGTCGGGTGTCGTCTGAGTTACATTTATATTACATACAGCAGGCTTGTATATCTGCTCTGTAAATCATCTGTTTCTTTTATTTTGCACTTGCACCTACATCTGTTTATGTATGGGGGCTCAGTGCTGCTTTATGTATGTGCAATTTTGTACGTCATACAGGTGTTGGGGTGAGGGGGGGAGCACTTTGTGTTTAAGCTTCAAAAGTCCAATATAAATTACTATAATGCCATTGTTATTATTATTATTATTATTATTATGTTGCCCATAGTTTTGCATTATTCGAAACGTTCCCGTTTCCATAAAAAATGTTGGGGTTCTTAAATTTTTGATGATTGAGTGCCAATTTAGGGAGCACACAGGAAAACATATCTCACTTCCACATTAAACTGTCAAGTTTAACAATTGACTGTGTGTCAAAGCCTAGAGAACAAATCTGACAAGTTTTAAATTTGTGGGTAAACACAATAAAATATCTGTGTGGATTGAAGTTCATAAATGAGGCCCAATGGCAATGAAACTGGTGGAAAATGAAACATGAAACCCATTGCTTAATGGAGGTTTGAAGTCTCCGCATGATGATTGTCACATCCTAAAATATATCAAAACTAATTTTGATATTGCTTTACTACTATTTTACTAATAAGTTGTAAACCTGGTTTTCTCTATATTTTAGCAGTCCTTAGTTCTAGTTTAGATAAACAAGTACGATTTAATACCCATGTTTAAAGTCAGACAGCTATCAATTTCCAGTAAGATCAGTCCACTGAAAATAATCTGTTAAAGTGCAGACATGGGTTTTTTATTTCCAACATCAGTAGCAGATGTGTGGATCAGAGTTATTTTATTAACCTTTATGGGTCAGCTACATGAATCGATATAAAGCATAGAAACACTGGGTTGATTAAATCAAACAGCGGGACGCACCTGTCAAGTCCTATCACTTCCTCTGGGTCTGAAAGCACCGGGGAAATCACCGCTGGCAAAACCACCGCAGTGTCCCCACTCTCCATGTGGGTACAAATCATGTAAAAAAAAACAAAAAAACAACAGGGGAAAAAAAACACCAGCATGACCTTTTTAGATGTCAGCACAACCTTTGACATATGAACAACACTCAGTGGGGAATAATAGGGATGTTTTTCATTCTTGAAATTGATTTACACATATGAGATTTTTACTCAACAGCAGAAAATCCAATCTAGACTCTAGATTATGTGAATGACGAATTATAGTGCGAATGTATGTATGGAGACTATAAGGGAGCCCCAATGTCCTCCTTAGAGCCCCAAATACACAGTAAAGGATGAGCATGTGAAACCAAATCAACGTTAACTTGTTTTACCTTAGTTTTGTTATGTAAATTATTTTCTTTACTAACGCCGGTTTTGTGGCAAACAGACTTATTTTACTCAAACATACTTACTTTTAACCCAAACCACGATCTTTCCCACGACCGAGGAGTTTTTTTGTTAGTAAAAACTAAGTAAACCTACATTTGAAGTTTATTTTGAAAAGAGATTATATGCACATAACCAGTGGAAACTGTACGTTTCCAGCTAAACAGCCTTACAACAACAAGGCTCTATGATTTACGTGCTGTACATTAAACATCAAAACACAAGTTGATGTTGGAGTCCTATCCTTGGTTAAGTCAGAGGGAAATATTTGGTTATTTTTAAGCCTGGAGTGAATCCCCTGTTGACCCCACTGTCATAAGAATATTGTATACTGATTGTCTCCAAAACACATTAAGCAGCATTTGGTTGGGCAAATAAAGGCATATTCATACGAGGTTAGATAAATTCTTTTTATCTTTTTATCTTCCAATAAAGGCGAAATGTCCTATTATGATCAATTATTCATGACCATTTACCAAAAATGATGCGCAAAACAACACTCCTGTCTTGACTGCTTATAAATTTATGCATAAGAATTGAATGTGTGAATTATTCGGAGGGTGTTCACACTCAAATTCCATCCGCCTGGCTACAACTGAAAGACGAGTCATCAAATCAAGCTCTGAAGCTCGGCTTGGAATCTCCCATCATTATCAGATGAGGATTATTTTCAGAACGCATAAATCCTGAAATACTATATGCATATAAAATACAAAATACGTGTGTTCCCACCTCAGTTTCACAGGTATATAAGTTTCCGGAGGCCCTGTACCAATCAACACCATAATCAATGAAATTTAAATTCACGCCACCTCATCTCATTTCTTTACATTAGATGTGTTACATTTAAAAGCAAAGGAATGTGTTTGTGCTCTAACACAATTCAACAAAAATCCAATGTTACAAAATTCACTGTGATGGCATCACTTTCTGTTTTGTAGTTTATTCAAAACCTGATGTGTTTTTTATGGTTTCCACAATTTTGATTAAGAGATAGCAACATTGGCCTGTCGATCCTTTGTCAATAGTTATCAACAACTAGATGGATTGCCTTGACATTTGCTACAGATATCCACGGTGCCCAGAGGATAAACCCTTCTGACTTTGGTGATCCCCTGACCTTTCCTCCAGCACTGACAGCAGAAGTTTTAACTCATCCTGTGAAATATCTCAACATCTACTTCATGGATGAGCACAAACATTCATGGTCCCCAGATAATGGAGCCTAATCACGTTGGTGATTCCCTGACTTTCTTCTTGCGCCACCAGGAGGTTGACATTTGTGGTTTTGAACTATGGATTGCAATGACATTTGTTAGACATTCGTTCCCTAAACGGGATGAGTAATAACAACTTTGTTGATGTCCTGACTTTTCAACTAGTGCTGTCATCAAAATTGTAATTTGTCCAATAGTTAAGTTTATGATCAAACACCTGCAAAACTAATGATATTCCCATCAGCCTCAGCCATAGTTCATGTTCAGTGCTAATTATAAAATGTAAGCATTTACCTCAAAGCAACATTGTGCTTTGAGTCTCATAGAGCCTCTAGCAGCTGTAGACTTGTTAGTCTCGTTTTGACCTTAAAAGAACATTGCCTAACATTTAGGGAGTTCTCATTTTTAATATCCTTCCTGAAACAAATTATGCAGTGAGATGGTTATCCAAAGGGCTTTTCACTCTGCACTTACTCTGGGGCTAAGAAAGCTTTCATACTGGCACAATCCTGACACATTCCAGAGTTGTCTCACCCAACTTGCTGGACCTGCCCGGTAGCAGAGTTAGCCTCGAGTTTGCGGGGTCATCCCCGTGAAATCGATTAAACACGGGGCTAAAAGTTGCTCTTGTGAAACGGGTCTATGTTTAAATATTTAATTTCTGTCTATATTTTTGTTGCCCAATCTGATAAAGAGTCGTCACGTGTCCTTCTACAATGCCAACATTAGTCACGCGTTCCAACGGATATTGAACCCAGGCCTAGTAGAAGTGCAGTGTGAATCATATAGCATTGAGCTGAGGTTGACCCTGGGTTAACAATGTGTTATCTGGGACCTTGTTGCATTGTATGATGAATTCAGGATCAGGGCTTATCTCCTTTTGTGTTGTGTGTTTGCTTGTAAATTTAGGAATGCTCCGCCGTTTTTGCGGCGTCTGAATACACAAGTTGGCTGATATCCGCCAGGTTGCTCACCCAAGGTCGGCGTGCTTGTTGTTGCTCTACTCCCTCTGCTCACATCGTCAGCTTTTGCATGGATAAAGAAAAAGAAGCCCAGACAAATTCTCTGCGATGCCTGCGCAGATCAATTTAACAGTCGACATGTGTTTCAGATAGAGTGGGTGATAGACACACATGGTTCAATGGAGATTGAGAAGAGGGCAATTTGGTTTGATATAAGATTGATAATGTGCCAAAGGGGAGATGAGATCCTATCAATCAGAGCCTTTGCCCTTGAATTGCCTGTCATACCTCGATCCGAACAAGGCATACACAGCTACTGAAGTTTTGGTTTCAAATCCCCCATCAGCTGTTGCCCGGTTACAGACTGCCCCGCATGACGCATGGACGTCTTTAACTTCTGGCTGCTGATCAATGACTTTCCTCCCCGTTGCTGCTGGTGTTTCTGCTGCAACCCGGGCAGACTTAAATGAGATCAAGTGGGATCACTATGCAAAAGTACAGTCCAAGGATCTGAGAGATTCACCTTTTTTCTTTTCATTTTTACTTCACATTATATTACCCTTTTGAAATCACGCCTTATTACATGATGAAACTTTAATGTTGCCCAGGGGAAAACTGAGAGAGCAAGAAAGGGGCACGCAATTTCCTGCTACTGTGATTAGGGAGGAGAAGTTGGTGGCTTTAAAAAAAAACATGAATTAAGTAGTGGTACAATATTATAGAAACAATATTTGAAGAATGTTACTTTGCACTTTATATTCAGCTGAGCTATAACACTTGATTGACCTTATTTGAATCATTACTACTTCAGGTCAATATATATCTTGTTGTCGGGGGAGGAGGAGGGGGGGTCCGTCTCGTCAAGAGTTCAGTATATGGAGCTGGTACAATACACAGCATTGGGGAGAAAGTATTAGAGTTACCTCATGGATTAATCCCAGTCGAAGAAAGAAGTGGAAAAAGTTTGCTTTTGGTGTGAAATATGTCCAGGAGATCCTGTAGAACCTGTCGCAAGTTGAATGATAAGCAATAGAAACTTAGCTAAGAACTCCAAAGATAGAAAGTACTGCAAAGTCTTTTTCGAGAGCTAATTTTGCTGCTGCTGAACATTGTGACGCTGAAGGTGCTGCTTGCAGGACACCACGCCTGTCTTTTTATGTTTTTGCCACCCCAGCGTGACAGTGTTTAGCTTTATACATCAAGGGGAAGAACCTCAACCACCGTGTCCAGATTGTTGATCATTCGCACATGCATGCCTTTGACTCCGAACAGGGTTTAGATATCCCCTCTGAATCTCTCAAGTGAAATCCTTCAAGATCCCCTCCAGGCATGGTTTAAGACAAATAAAAAGACTTTGCATGTGTTTCATGTTTTTTTCCCCACCCAAAAAGTGAAATTCCCTTTTTAAAAATTCTCAAAATTGCATATACTCAATTTGCTCAAATAAAGAATCTATGAAAAGTCAAATATTTCAAATTATTTTAAAGTTCAATTGAACTCAACATGTGTCTAAAAAGTCTTCAGTGCATGTTTAAAGTTTCCTCATCACACAACGACACACTTCCAAACTACGTATGATGTCAAAATGTCCTGTTCCTCAAACGTTCCCCCTTGAATGAATGTGAAAAATGCCCTCTCGAGTCTAACTCTTATCTTATTCTGCACAGTGAAGCTCAAACATCCATGCAAAGTAATAACATCTTTCAGTGAGACTTCAAGTTCAAATGCAGTTTGTAAAATGGTCTTGTGCTTTGCCAGCGCTCCAGATTATGACGGTACTATACCGTTTAAGGTCACTCCTTAACTACAAGTTATGCATTATGTTTGTCTAATCTTTAATATCTACACGTTTGTTGTCCAAGCGAGGGAGGAGAGGGGGGGTGTTTTGGTCTCCACTGAGTGTTCCTGCTGTGCCCCTTATAGAAACACATTTATTTGTGCAGCACACTTTGCGAGTGTGGTACCATGGCACCTCCAGACAGGTTCAGCGGCTCTTGTTTGACAAGCATGCCCTTTCATAAATAAGAGGCCGTCTGGGCGCTCCTAAACGCTGCGGAAGGATGTGAACACAACTCATCGCCTGCATAAATTCTGTTGTTGAGACTTCCATAATATGGAGAATTCCCAGGCAACGCCACAAAGGCCGAGCCTCGCATCCAGAGAATGTCTCCCCAGCCGGGGGGGAAATCGCCGACAGCCGACTTTCACCTCCCTTCCACCTTCGCTTCTGCTTGTTTACGGAAACTCAACCGAACAACAAGGCGAGAAGGCAAGTGGGACGTATTAAGGGGATTGTTAGAGATGCAGCTGGCTTCTGTTGGGAAGTAACAACACTCACACAACACTTCACTTCAACCCATTAGGTCCTACACAACTCTGACGAACTGGGCAACGTAATGAGTGCAACATGGAGCTCAAGACCTCACGCCGTATTTATGGGCAGATCTGTCAAACCAATGAGCAACAGAGCCATTAACAGTGATAGCGAAAGGCAGCGCTTCTCCACTGGCCTAATGACAAAAGCCGATGTGTTGTTACATTAGCGTTCGATTTAATAAAGAAGAGCCGTTGAAAGCATTACCATGTGCCAATTACTTCAAGGCCTGCTGGTCAGCTCACTGTAATTTAAGGTCATTTTGCAGCCTGTGGGGACAGAGAGGAAGTACAAACTACCATTGGACCTTTCTGGATTACAGTTTCCATCCACACACTTTGACAAGAAACATGTCATGTAATTCAGCTGTACACGTGTTAGCCCTATGAGCGCTCCCTGTTACATAAAACGGGGGAATTAAGCTCCACGGTGGTCTGTGGTCCATTTTTGCCTCGCAAATTATGCTCTCTGCTTGACTCTTCCTCCTTTGGCCTCCATCCCTCCATCTCTGTAATTTCTCCCTTTGTGTGTTGTCATCACCCCTTCTGTTCCCCCTTTGCCTCCGCCTCTATTTGTCTTGCCATCTTGCCTTTATTTTCCCTCCTGCACGGTGGCAAACCCATTATTCTGAGTGTGTAATATAGTGTCGGATGGGTTCCCAGTGTAGTTACTTGAAGGCCCGGTGCATCTCATACAGGACTAAAGGGTGCCTTGCGCGTAAGTACCAAAACGCAGAGGGGAGCGACAAAGCGCCCGTATTACACGACCTGGGAATGAGGCCGCTCTGCGTTGGCAGCCTCTCGTTTCAGGCGTTCAATATCTGTCCCTCCTCTCTTACTTTCTTCTTGCTTCTGATCTCCTCATTTCTTATTTCCCCTCCCCTAACCAAGAGCTGACATATCATCTCCTGCTGACAGACCATAACTACAGTGTGTGACTCTTGATCCTCACCACTCCCGGGTGTGTCATGTGATTATCAGAGGACGCACGTAACGATTGCATGGGGGGGGGGGGTGTATAATTAAGGGTGCTTTCACACCTGTAGTTCAGTCCATTTGGTCTGGACCAAGGAGGGGAAAAAAAAAGATTTTCTTTTAGCTCTGGTCTGGTTCACACTGCTTTTTGCAAACAAACCAAGAGCTGTAATCATGACGTCATATTGAACAGGCAGCTCATTGACGAGAACGTTTTGGTGGTTGTCATCCGAAATGAAAAATGGCAAACATGTAGATATAGGACAAAAAGGAGACGTCTTGTTCATGTTTTGCTGTTGGATCACGATGTCACACGCTTTTTTAATGGATACAAAATAGTATACGAGTATAAAATACCGCTGCTTTTGAGTGACTGATGAGAGAATGTGCTTACCCACATATGTGTTACTGTGGTTACAAATGATTTGGATAAATATGTAAGTCACTCCATACGGATTGATCAAAAGATCGCTTCCTGAACTGTTCACAATTGGCAGATGGATAAAATAGTTGCTTTGCTTTTGAATTCATGCTGAAATCACATATACTGTATACTCTCAAAAAATCCTGTGTTTGGTATGTTTGCTCTCACACCAGAAATGAACTACACCAGAAGTGGACCAGGACCCTCCTTTTCAGGTGACCCCTGTGTGGTTGTTAAGTCCACACCAGAGTTTGATTGACAGTTTCCACACCAGCCCAAAACAAAGCACACTTAAGACGGTTGGTTTTAACTGAACCAAACAAGTGAAGTATGAAAGCCCCTTAAAGAACAGAGCCTGGGTATCATGGTTGAAACTCAGGAGTTTGAACTTTAAGTTGGAGGTTCACAAAGAAGAAATCTAGAGCGAATGCAATGTGTACAACGGAAGCTTCGTTTATGTGAAGATTAATTATCAGGCACAGGCATGTTCACATCCAGACTACTATGCCCAAGAATTACCCTTAGAAACAGAACTCGCACAAACCGCAAAACCCAACAGTAAACCAGAGATGAGACTTGCAGGCTCCTTCACCCTGTGGCGTGCATTTGTTAAAACACAGAGAGGTCCAGTGTATTAGAATGCTGTGTGTACATATTACACCGTGTCCGAACTGAGCCCCCTAAACCAACACACACACTGTGGTGTGTCTGTCCCAAGCCCGAGGAGATCCAGTGGTCTTATCAAATATCAAACAAAGATTTATTTATGCTTGATACTGGTCAGACGTTTCGAGTCGGAGAATCCACGTTTGTGCAATAAGTTTGAGCTGTTGCTTCCCCAAGTGAATCTGTTTAAGTACCAAGGGGGCCTTCTTTATGAGTAGTATCGTCTGCGTTGTACCGTCGTGGAGAAGAGTGAACCAGTAGGTGTACGTTCTCTCACCTTTGGCCATGACCTCTGGGTAATGAGCAAAAGAATGGGATTGCGGAAGCAAGAGGCTGAAATGAGTTTTCTTTTCTCGGGGTGTCTGGGCTCACCCGTAGGGACAGGGTCGGGAGCTCGAAGCGGAACTGCCGCTTTCTCCCTCTTGTTGAAAGCAGTCTGTTGAGGTGATTTAGGCATCTAATTAGGATTCTTCCCTGTGGAGGCATACCAGGCCAACTGGGAGGAAGCCTCAGTACAGGGACAGAACACTCTGATGCTATTATATACTTTATCTTGGGGGTGACTTGGCAGTGTTATTTTTCGCCTTCAATCACCGTGACCCGAACCCAGACACGTAGCAGAAATGGACGGACTGGTAGACGGAAGCTGTGGCGACCCCCGTGGTTGAGAGTTTAAACTTTTAACACCAGTCAATCGAGCAAAAAGCCCCAAAACATACCACTCTTTTTTTTAGATTATCATCCTGACAGTTTTGTTTTTATTACTCTGCAGAGAGTGACAAGAGGGACAAGAGAGATGACATCCAACCAAAATCCCCAGCCAGAATGGAAGCAGAAAAAACACATTTTTACCAAAAATGTTTCATCAATAGTTTTCTTTCTATCTTCTTATAATAGCGACATTTTATTCAATGCCTTGTCTCTCGTAGCCTCATCATCATCATCCTCAATCAATTCCTTGTCTAACTTTGGCTGTGATGAGCCTATACTTTCCAAGTCCTGTCATCTGAAGATAAATTGTTTAGAAGTCAAAAGTCACATTAAATTACCACAATCACGCTTCCTCATTAAAGTGATTGCGGGTTGATTTTCACCTTTATTTGACAGAGTAGAAGCAGATTGGAAACAGGGCGGAGGGAGAGGGGTATGACATGCAACAAAGGTCCCAAGGCTGGAATTAAACCTGGGACGTTGCAGTAATGTGGCATGAGCTGTAACCACTCGGTCACCAAGGTGCTCCAACAGGGGCATGACGGTAGGAGACATTTCTTCACCTTTTGTGAGCACACTTCTAAATATACATCAAATCCTAAATATATTGTAGGGTTCCTCCGTAAGAAGCAAAAACCTTCGGGTCTGAAAAGAGAAGCCAATGCTGAAGTGCCTCAAACCTGCATTCTCTCTAATAGCCATCGGGGGGCAACTCCTCTGGTTGCAAAAAGAAAAGAAGAAGAAGTTTTGCTATTGAGGCTTTCAGGGGGTCTGAAGTGTCAATCAAAAGTATTTCGCGCAATGATCTCTGAACATTGTGCGACTCATAACATAACAGTAAAACACTAACATGTCACCCAGTCCCTTACAATATCATAGAAGTGCTATGGTTTCTCTATGAAATGAAGGACAAGAATAAAACAGACCCTACCCTGCTTTGCCTAAAAACGTCAGATTACGTGTACCCTACCAAAAGGAAAGAGTACAGTACCATTCTTCATTTCTGACCCCCCCCCCCCCTCCCCCCCTAATAATTGTTGTACAGTCCCTAAGGTTTTGGACAACAAGGTGGGAGTGGAGAAATCATAGTTTACATGCATCAGAGAACATATAATACGTCTTCAGGTACTTAAAAGGAAATAAGCACAGGGTTAAACCAAGGCCAGAAAAGAGACATTAAACAAGCATGAATGTCAGCACAGCAGGTGAAGATCTGCACAGGATATGAAGCTTCCACTGGCTACCTCTTTCTGACGAGAGATCTGTGGCTTTTAATCTCTGAGAAACAGTCGGACCAGCAATATTCAGAACAGCGAGAGATGTTCGAAAATCAAAATCAAATGCAAATTTCACCATTATCCGTTTTGTCTATAGAACTAACGGCTAACCCACAGCTTATGGGGATGTATTCAAATTGCTTTGGTTTATTCGACCAACAGTCCAAAAACCTTCCCCCTCATATCTGATAAAGGAAACTAACACGTCTTCTCATTTGACAGGCTTGAACCAGTGAAAGTTTCAAAGTTTTTTTGCTAAGAAAAACAATGAATCGATTATCGAAATAGTTAAAACAGATACATTTTATGTTGAGTAATTCATTTAATCAACTAATTGATGCAATGCAAACACAACAAGTTAAAGTCAATTCTCGGCTCTCTCAGTAAATCCACAAATCAGAAGTCCATATGAACAGCACGATAACAACAACTGTTCCATTTCCCTCTTCCTGTTTAGATATGAAAGGATACTTTAGGCTAGTTTTAGCCTTGAAGCTATTGTGCAGTCCAACATACTTTAAACGGCATCCCTCCAGCATAGACTCCAGTGTCAAACAGCATTATTTGCACTGCAAGGCCAAACCTGACGCTGAGACATGTTTTTTTTTTTTGAGGGACTCCATTGCAGGAGGCGCTGTTAAATGGAAAATGGAGATTGCAGCGAGCAACTCTGGTGTGTGGGCCCCAAGGACTGAGCGATTTCTATTCCTCAGAGGCCCGTGGGAGGGCTGTTCTGTATGGGGGACGTATTTTTGCTTTTATTGTTGTATTTGAATGGATTCACAGAGAGATTGGAAGCCTTGAAAGAGGGATTCTCCCCTTTTAGAAAGGGAAAAAAAAATGCTCTCAGGGCCTCGCAGGTTTTTGGTGTTCTAAGGGAAAATGGCTGCATCGATTCAACCAGGCCCGACTGAATTCCAGGGAGGGTCCCAGTGGTCTGTCCATCTACCGCCGCTTTCATCTGCATTTTCTCCTCTCTCCGGCTGCATCTGCATGCTTTCTGAGTGAAATTAGCCCAATGTGACGACTGATGTGCCACTGGGACCCCGCTGATAGCTGCCAACCAGCTCACCTGGAGGCAAACTGCCGAGACGGGAAACAGCAGGCTTCCATCCCAGCAGATAAAAACACAAACATGAATTGTTATTATTATTGTCCTATCTCCCGTCTCTCAAATCGTCCCCGCAACTATTCAGCCACCGTCCGTCCCCTCGTGGGCTGTCAACAGAGGAGCCAAGAGCCTGCAAATCTGTCTGTTTATATACATCACATCAAGAGCAAATATTAATGCTCAATTTCCTAGCACTGGGCCATCCTATAATGCATTTATCCTCTGCAAATAGCAATGTCACGCTAACTCTAGGGAGAGGCGTCAGCTGAAATGTTATGAATAACATGATCAAATTACACAGTGAGAGCAAGAGGGGAATAATAAGGCTGGTGCTGTGGTGCTTGGCAGCCCAAAAGGGCCCAGCCAGGTTAAGGCACCTAGCCAGACACCATGCCTGGAACTAAATGAAGCTGTTAGGAAATGCTACAGGTCGCTCAGAGGCGCACGCTGCGCTCCCTCGGGGACCCGCCATCTGCTGACACATGAAATGCCAAGACAAAAAGTATTTTAATACTTTTTAAAGACAGACTTTGGACATTTATGGTCCATCCCCCCCCCCGACAATAAAACTTTAACAAGGGGGGTAAAAGTATTTATAGCCCTTTTTTCGCGGCGAGATAATTCTTTCTTTCCTTTTCAGGCCACCCTCCGCTCAAATATGTGTTTATTGTTCCTCACTTGGATGTTTGAGCTTCACCGTGCAGAGTGATGTATGTTCGGAGTCAGACTGTTTTCACATGAATCCGTTCGCCTGTACTCACTCTTACATCTTGACGTCACGACTATAGTTTTGAAGCCAACTGTTTACTCCAGTAAACTTGCATAGGTATGATGTGGAAACAGCAGGTCACACACACTCAGAATGGAGTAGGAGACATCTTGTGTCTGGAATTTGAAAGAATTAATTTTTTCATATTCATAGATTCTGGACTTTTCTATGAGGGAGGAAGAGTAGCTATTTTCATTTTTTTTTTTTCAACAAGGCAATTTAAGTTTTTTCAGTGTTGAAACCAGTCTCTCTGAATAAGATTCAATAAAAAAAGAATATATAACATGTGACCCAGTCAGTTCCCTCCTCATCAAACACTTGCCAAAAACGCTACATGTCCAAGTATGTGGACACGCCCTGAGCACACACACTATTGTGTTCTTTTGATGTGGGGATGTGTTCATAGTTTGATCCATCCGTCTTAGTTCCAACCAAGTGAAATATTAATGTCACTGCTTACAATGATATTTTAGACGATATAGTGCTTGTGAAACTTTGTGGCAACAGTTTGGCAGGGCTCTTTCCTGTTTCAACATCAATTACATATATTATGGCTTATCACCCAACATCAGTGTTGGATCTCACTGATGTGGCTGAACAAAAACAAATGTCCAGTCAGGTTTTTTTTTTCTTATTAATAAATATGTAATTTCTTTAATGGAGTATGATTATAAATGAAATAACAGATGCAATGCACAAGGCCTAAAGGGTCAAGAGCGAACAAAAGTTTAATTTAGTCTGTTTTTTTTGTTTTGATAACGTCACATTTCAGCCATGTGAAACCTCAAAGATGTCCAAAGATGGGGCTTAGTAAAGCGCTGTGGTGAATTATTTAATTTTTTTTGAGATCTCAAATGAAAAAAAGCAGCGTAGGGCAGTAAGTCATTATGTTTCAGCAAACGAGTTCCCGAAAACTTTTTTTTTTCCCTCCTCACACTAATTCAATTATAAATCCAATATCTTTTCTCCATATGCCAAATGTCAAGCTGTGCGTGAGTTATTCCTGACTACGTGCAGAATCAGTTGGTTTTGGCCAGAAAGATGTGAACTGAGGCATGCTGGGATACGGCTGGCCCAGCTGTGTTTCTGCAGGCAGCTTGATAAAGAGATTATACACCCCCTCGTCTGACCTGAAACAAGGTCATCTGGGGCAGATACTGTACATAAATGTCTATCAATGTCATCTGCAGGTCTTCTCGCAGACTCTTAACATCCCGCGCCAATTATGAAGAGAAAGCAGAAGACTTTTATCACTATGGTGGCTAAGTGTTTGAAATTACTTCCCTCGAATGAGCGCTGACAAAAACAATATTTAGAGGAAGAAAATCACAAGTTGGCTTAAAAACAAGTGTCTCGGAGCATGCTGGGCCGTGTATGAAAGGAATGCTTTGTGTTGAAGCTGATCCAAAGGTCTGTTAACGGGGCTGTAAATGGGAGTGGTCAGGGAGCTCAGATGTCAGAAGATTTGGGCCATTTTTTGGGGGGTTACGCCTCAGTGATCCGATGTGCTATGCTGAGATCTGTTTGATGGGACTTTTGCAACCTGGAATTCAAAAATAGAATAGATTAATGGATAGCGTATCACATATTAATTTCAATGAATATGTCGGCCTGTAACTCTGTCAGTCAATCGCTCCACCACCTTGGTCCAGACTGAACTAGTTGATGAAAAGACATTTGCGTGCCACTCTAGATTAATTATAATAACTTTGGTTACCCTTAACCTTTCTATCTATTAGACAAAGGTTTAATAAGGTTTCCAATACTTTGTGTTATGACTAAATACCTGCCAAATTCATTACCGTACTGTGTTTTGTGCCAATTAGCAAATGTTAGCATGCTTGCACGATAAACTAAGATGGTTTACATGGTAAACATACCTGCTAAACATTAGCATGTTAGCATTGTCTTGTGTTAGCATGCTGACATACATTTAGCTCAAAGCACTGCTGTGCACATGTTCAGCCTCTCAGAGCCACTATGGCTGTAAACTCTTAGTCTTGTTAATGTCCATAACTAGAGTAAGTGCATGCATGAAACTTTAACTGGGGTTATGGATAACCTGAGGGGAGAAACGTTGAATTCAAATATTATAAGATTACTTTTTGTACGGTGAGATTTCCTTCATTTTAACACAAATGATTATTCAGGGTCTCTTCACCTTGGGCCTTATTTTAGCTTTTGCCTTAATGTTAATTTAAAATACCATTTTAATACCATTTATACACAAATTTGTGTCACTTAAGCGCAAACTGTATTAGGTTTTAACTCTGAAGCTTAATGGCCCATATGGTGGGGAACTGATTAATGTCTCCATTATAATAAGTACACTGCACAGGGCCAGTTCCAAACGGAAATAATACTTAAAGTTTATTTACATATTGAAATTGAATCATGGTGGGGGGCCAAGAGAGAGGGTGGGGGGTTGTCACCTCAAGCCAAACTAAATTCTAAAAATAATCTGTATCATGAAATATTTAAGTAATAGTCTATTGATAATTTTATTTACTATTTATTTTTTTTCCCATTTTATTATTTTGAAATTCACATCAAGATCTTTCAGTCCCACAACGCTGATCCTGACCTCTTGACCTTTACCTTCAGCCAATAGTGTGCTGAGTGCTAATTACCTGTGTGCGTGTGTGAGGAACGGAGAAGACAAATGGAGGCGTCCCATAAAGACTTCCTTCCCTGGCCCCATTGTTTAAGACTCTGTCACCCTGATTGTGTCCTGCTCCTCATTGTTATTCATGAGCTGTCTCGACGTGTGCGAGGATGCTTTATTGCTACTCTGCCATTCTGGCTGCAATGACTCTGTGATGAGGCTCTTAAGCCTGTAGTCAAGTTCAAAGAGTAATTTGCCAGAGTGTTATTTCAATGGAGGGAAATGGCTTCTCATCATGGGCCCTTTCCCTCCCAATAATGCCAGGCAGCCACGCCGCCTCGCCGCTGGGCACGTGCATATACCTCCGAGAATCATGATGAGGTGGCTGTTTAACACACATGATTACACACACACACACACACACACACATACACACGTATACACACAAAGGGTTCATACAGGCTAGCAACAGATGAAGCCCACTGTTGACTTGTCTTGTATTTGCACTTGCAGCCTGCAGCAGTAACGCTACTTGCATGAAACTGACGACATGTGTCAATCACGTGTGGATTGTTGTGGAGGCTCTGACTTCTCCCGTTTCCCACAACAACTTCAGACTGAAAGAGCAAAGGCTTGGTCTCACCAGAAAATTGCAAGTGATATTCATCCCCTGTTTCTTTGCAAAAATACAAGCTTGTGCTGGTTTCTGTCTTTTATCTCTGTACCATTTTTATTTCCTCGACTGTGGATTTTGTTCCCAGGGTTGTACATAAGTTAATTCAATAAAGACCTTTATTGGAGAGGGAAGAAAAGCTCTGTAATTAACGGAGCAATATTTCTGCCAACCTTTCCTCTTTTGCGGAGCGGTTTAATTCAAAGCTAAATAAATGTAGATGAAGCATCACAGCCAATAAGCTACGATGCCTTCCTCCGTTTTGGACTCTCCGTTCCCTCAAGGGTCAAATTCAGTCAAGATGACTTTCTGTTGGGTATGTGGTGGAAATTCACCAGTCCCAGAAACATGAACGTTTGTGCTGATTTACTTGCTATCAAATCCTCTAATTGCTGCTATTCCAATGGAATGTATTGATTTTATCAATCATAAAAATGCTTCGGCACCGTAGAAGGCTTCAGGAGAGGAGGAAACAAAAAGGCTCTCGCAGCCTAATACAAAAATATAACGCAACACTCACAACTTCTGGGATTCATTTTGTCCATTAACAAAAATGGGAGGAAAAAAAAACATCCAGCAATAACTGCAATCCAAAATTCTCACCACTCCACTTTAGCTCCCAGCTGCCACTCTTCATGGAACAGTCCATCCAAAATACCAAAAATCTTCTCCTTCATCGTCATCGCTTTGTTCATCCGTACTCGAGCTGCTCATGTTTGTCTCTCTGTCGCCAGTGAACGCATCGCGTGTAACAAATGGTGAAAGCTCACCTTGCTGGCAACGATATATTTTTTGGGGGAAATTCTGAGATGGAGTGTGCTGCAGCAGTGGCTTGAGAATTTGTTCGGGACAACTCGTGTGTTTCTACTTATTACAGGTATTGCAAAAGCACAGAATCGCTCATTTTTCCCTTGAACCCTTTGGACCGTTTAGTCCTGTAATTATCCTGAACGCATGTGTGAAAGACCTTTCTTTTTCAGAAAGTTTCAGCTGTAGGTCCACACACACACACACACACGAACAGGCGGACCCGATGACCTTTCACCTTTGTGTTAATGCTGCAGAAGCACCAGGACCATGACCAGCAGAGGTGTGACACTGTTTCCTCCCCGACCATCTCATCTGTCTGGGTATAAATAACGCTGAAATCAGACAGAGAAGTGGCAGGAAAAAGAAAAGGCAGCGAGGCAGAAAGTTGAAAGCCAGAGAGAAAGAAAAGGGAAAGCATGTCTATGAAATCGTATAATTGCGCTGCAGGGAATATTAATCAATTAGAACCGCAGAGCTAATTAAAGGCGGCATTGTGTTTACTGACTCAGAGCGGCGAGCTCAAGGGGGAGCAAACACACCACACCACACACACACATACACACACACACACACATACACACACACACACACACACACACACACACACACACACACACACACACACACACACACACACACACACTTCCTGTTGACACAAATGCCCCAGGCATATACTGAACCATGTATGTCACGGGTCCAATTCTAACTCACACCATTTTGCCATTTCTGCCTCCATCTTTTCATTAGAGATCGCACCCGAAAGCTTTGATAATGCTTTAAAACACACACACACACACACACACACATATACACACACACACATATAGCTGCGTGGCCATGGGCTCCCGGATCCATTCACGAGCACAAAGCCCAGTCACGCTTTATCTGTCAGTGTTGAGCTAAGAGAGTTGACCCTCTCCAGCAGCCGGGTGCTGAATGTCTAATGGTGTTTGACAGTGTCCAAATGGACTCCCATACAGTTCAGAGAAGGTCATTTACATCATTTAGAGCTACTGATGAGATGAATAATAAATGAATTACTGCCCCCAACAGGAGCAAAAAAAAAGAAAAAAAGTCAATTGAGACAGGAAGCTCTGTCGTTGGCTGTGAATTAAGGCGACGCAAACAGGTGCTGTGTTTACCACACGCGCTCACTGAGGGGCCTCTCTCCAGCTGCAACGTTTTCCTGACATCTTCCAGAGTGAAGGTAATTTCATTACCCGCCATCCAAACTCTACATGCTTGACTAGTAGAGGAGAGAAAGGAAATCAATAGACACTATTACCATGGTTCTCAGTTGAGGTGTAATGGATATGCACACGTGCGCGTGTGTCTTTGTCGGGGTGTGTGTGTGTGTGTGTGTGTGTGTGTGTGTGTGTTGCAGTGTAAAACAAACCTCATTTACTGTTGACTAATGAAGATTTAAGAACCCGCTGTTTGTGTTTTTCTGAGCAGCTGTCAGGGGTTGATTACATCTTCACATCATAGCGGAGTCGTCGCCAGAGTATAACGGCGTCTTCTTACGCCGCACGCCTGTCTCCTCCGACCGCGACCCCGTGACCCCACAGGTTGACGAGGGGGGAGGAGGGAGGAGGGAGGAGGAGGGGGGTTTTAACGTGGGGGAAGTGGAGGAGTCGGGACGAGTCACCGGAGTGAATCGCGCCGCGTCGGGGCCACCAGACTCCTCCGTCTGCTATCCGAACTACGCCTGTCTGCTTGGTAATTAAAATTAATTACCAAAAATGAACTGCGGGCCTGCTTTCTCTCTCACACACACACACACACACACACAGATACTACAGCAATTCGGCACACACACACGAAACATCTAGATATTACGCTTTTGGCAAGATCTCCGAAAAGCTCTACAGTTACGACGGCGTCCTTGATAGATATCCCGTCTGCTCCCTCTGTTATCCGCGTGGCTCATCGTCGCCAGCGCGCGGTGCAGCCGCTGTTTTTTGTTTAACGGAGTTATCTATTTCCTGCTAAATTCGTCTTTTAATTCTGAGACAACATCACTTTGCATCTTTCATTTCAGAGACGGTGGGAGACTGACTCTGCCTCTCCTGACGCTAGCAGCCGTATCCGTGTCCCACTGTGATGTGTGGATTAACAAAAGCCATCCCGACAGTCGGCAGCACAGCCGAGAGAGCACACATCCTCACGAATCCACTCACCACATGCTGGCCTCTGTGCAGAAATGAAAAGCAATCTCCATAAAGTTCTGCCAATAGGGATAAATAATTGAGTTATCTGTTAGGCTTCAGTGAAATTGAAAAAAAAAAAAATCTTTTTTTTTTTCTTCTTTATATTGTTTGGCATCAGTGATGATAACTTTTTTTACTCCATCACTGAGATCTGGGTGTGAGAACATACTGTAGTCCAGCAGGCTGAGCCAAAATGAGCGGTCGGACACTCAAACAAGCGAAACAAGTTTCACCACATTATTTCAACCAAATGTGTAAGAAAAGGTAAACACCTAAAATATCTCTTTCGTCTGTCCACTGCATTGTAAAATGGCTCGCATTGCGATGTGCAATTAGGATAGAATACATTGCTGGGTTTATGTCAGAAAATAATGACGAACTCACATTGTAAGTTCAGAGTTCTAGCTGACGACCAAAATCAAGAGGGATTCAATTGTCCAGCGCTGTGACACAAAGAAAAGCTTCTTTTGAGAAGCAGGGACCATCTTTGTGGCATTTGTACTTGATAAAGGACTGGAAACAATATATAAATGATTCAAATTGACTAATTACTATTTTTTTTTTTACCTTTAGTCAGAGCCAGGCTTGCTGTTTCTACCTCCAGACGCCAGTATTTTTGCTAAGCTAAGCTAGCTATCTCCTGGCCCCATTTCCATACACTGTTATTCCCATTATGTTAAACTAATTCCTTTAGCATATTAAACTACAGCGTGAAATACCACATTTCATTGTGCGTGTGTTTTGAGATTACAAGTTCAGGTGACACACACACACACACACACTGATATCAGTAACACAGCAGTTTGCAATAACAAGTCAAATTAAACCACTGCACGACTCATCTGACCTGCGACTCACGATGACAAAACAATGACTTCTGGGACAACAGAAGGAGAACATAAAAGATTAAAACTTTACACATTAAAAGTTAGTCAAGGATGGAAGTTACCAGCCCACCTTCTCATTTACTGTTCAGCTTACAATGCACTATTAAGTACAAACATAGTTGATGTGTGGCATTGCAATAAATTAATGATCTGCTAATCAGTTCATACTGCTACATGCTGCCATCAACCGAATGAGTTGTTGTGAACTAATTCAAGCAATAAAATCTGGGTAAGAAAACAATTTGCATTTATTAACCACACGCTCATGTGTCATTACTTTATCACTTAATTAGAGTGACAGACACCAATCATTCTGGTCTGTGGCAGTAATGTTCACAGTTATTTATAGTCGGCATAATTAACACTGTTACAAAGTGTTTTACATTAAAGGAATTTAAACCAAATGTAACATTGTTGAAGTCTTCGGTGGGACAAAGTATGTGGTGAAGGATGAATTTATAAAGGTTAAGATATACAGCAGAGCCATTTTCCAGTCTTCTCTCAGAAAATTTACGAGGCGGAATTTTTTGGAAAGTTCTGGTCCAGCACTTCATCTTGTCAAACGGTCCCCCCCCCCCATGAATCAGCAGAGATTACCTCAAATAAATCCACTTAGACAGCAATCTGTGTGGTGACCGCTGTGTCTTGTGCTGCTGCCGTGATTCAGATGTTGGCACATTTTCTCCAAAAAAGAAGTGAAACATTCATCACATTACTTGTGGAGGAAAGCTGACAGCGCTAAGCAGAGGAGATCTGTTGTCTTGTCAGTTGAATCGCATGCGTGGAAACACGGAGGTGGACGACACGGCCCGCGGGGACGCGCGGAGAAGTGAGAGGCATCCTGTATGAAGATCAGTTCACCGTGTTTTTTCTTTGTATCGTGACTGAAGCTCAGAGCGGATACCAGACTTCGCTACCTGGGTTGCAAGTCGACTTTTAGGTGTAGAAAAACAAAAGCACTAGGGTGGAAAAAGAAAAACATCAAACCGCCCTTAGCGGGCCAACTCTCGCTCTTCGCGTCTAATAATGATGCAGATGGGTTTCCAGTGGAGTTTCCGTTGCCTATCATAGAGACACCAAAGGGTGCATCAACAGACCGAAGGCCTCTCCCCAGGAGACGGTATTTGATGCCCTGGGTGTGAGTCCGGGCTGTAAAGTGAAACAGCCACACGCTTTATTATATCTCTCTATGTAGTAATTGGTAGTGGCGGAGTTTAAGCAGAGCTTTGTGAAATGCTTGGAAAAAGGTTAACTTTAACTTAATTTTGACTTTCCCGCGATAATGACTGTAATGTTGTAATTGTCCAGTTCAATAGCCAGACGGGAGCTGTGGAGAAGAAAAAAAAAATGAATGTAGGCGTATAAATCAATGAAGAAGTAATTAATTAAGAAGTAATGAATTGCTTTCGAGTGAATAATTCCCGCTCTCTAGTGAACGGCTAATGTTAAACCGGTCGACATTATAATTTAAGCAGAATGTAAAAGGTAATGGAGGCATTTAAGGGTTGCATTCATGTGGCTGAAGAGCGCGAGCTCGCAGAACAAACCCGGATAAATACAGTGTGAACTCAGAAATCTATGTCCTTTTAGTTGGATGTCCCTGTGCAATTCATCAGCACTCAAGGCTGCTGACAGCTTCTCCCTGCAGTCTAAATCAATACAACAGGTTCTTTGAGCATCACACACACACACACACACAAATGCACACACACGCGCACACACACGCGCACACACACACACACACACACACACATACACACACAGAGACACACGCAGTTAAAGGATAACCTTGAGACAGATGCCACAATGGTCCAGAAGAATGGAAAGTGTGAGGGAAAGAAGAAAAGTGTGTGTGTGTTTGAGAGAGAGAGAGAGAGAGAGAGAGAGAGAGAGAGAGAGTTTGGGGAAGACGCGAGGGAGGAAGAGAAAGAAATGTCTTTCCCTCCCGTCTGACTGTTCTCCGGGCCGGCGATTGCCACTATGGAGCATCCTGCAGGTACTAATGAAGCAGAGGAGGACCTGACTCCAGGGTGGAGTGCGGAGAACAAGGTGAAGAGGGGTGCGAAGAGCAAAATGCTCACATCAGAACGCTATAGCACGCTCCCAATGACAATACCACCATGCTTGGTTTGTCCCTTCTGGGCTACTGTAGAAACATCAGTGAAGAGGACCTGCTCCCTATATAGATATAAACGGCTCATTGTAAGGGAACGAAAAACACAACGATTCTTATTTTCGGCTGATTATACACTAGAGAGATTATACGTATTAATATTATATTCCATTTCTGCCACTTGCAAGATGTTAGCATGCCGTCCTTTGCTAGTCATCTCTAAACCCAAAGTACAGCCAAAGCTGACGGGAATGTCATTAGTTTTGTGGTTTTTGGTCATAAACTTAAGTATTGGGCACATTACAATTCAGATGAAAGGTCAGGGGATCAACAGAGTTGTTCCATTCATTTTGGAGGGGGCATGAATATCACATTTCGCAATAAAATAAAAAAGTAGACCCAATGGTGACGCTGGAATAAAGTCAGTTTATCACCGAAGTAAATTGTGGCAATCAAATTTAGAACCGATCAAAATATTTCAGTAGTGAACCGACCAACAGACTGGCAGCAAAGGCTCATGGTTATTGTAGTATTTAGAGCCATCTTCCACATAAAAAAAATTATGAAGAAAAAAAAAATGTCAATGTCGGTCTTTGTGGTCAAGAAAAAGCCAGTCCGAGGCCCGGATATGGATTTAGCGAATTCAAATTAGATGCTCCAATGTTGCAACTTACACTGACACAGACAGCGCCATCACTGAATTCACCTCGTGTTGTCCCAGAATCTGGAAGTGTACTGAATGTTTAATCAGGTTTAAAATGTGAGCTTGAGGTCAGTAGCAGTTGAAGAGTATTATTATAAATTTAAGACTATGTAATTATTAATAACATACATTCAGTATAATACTGTACTCCATTGCACCGCTATAATTTTGAAACTATGTAATTAATAAAGAAATGTTTTCAGGATAATACTCCATTGCACCGCTATGATTTTGAAACTATGTAATTAATAAAGAAATGCTTTCAGGATAATACTTCACTGTACCGCCATGAATTTAAGACTGTAATTATTAAAGCAAATGCATGCAGTGTAATACCAAATTGTACCGCCATGATTTAGTGAGAGACGCTCGAAATGACCAGTTGCATTGAACGCACCTGAGAAGGTCACGTGCCTGGAGGCGTGGTCATAACGGCGCAGGGAGAAGGACACCAGAGACTTTTGTTTTTCTCGGATGCTAATGAAGACCCCACACACACACACACACACACACACACACACACACACACACACACACACACACACACACACACACACACACACACACACACACACACACACACACACACACACACACACACACACACACAGACAGGGCGGGGAGGTTTGGCTCTATCGCCAGGAGGGACGCTGCAGGGTGCGGGCTGCGCACCAATGGACATTACTTACTTGTTTAAGCCAATGGGATGAATTCACACCTTTTCTGTTCCTATATATTTCTGTGTGCGTCTGTTGCTCGAGATTCGTGGGCAAGAATTCAGACAGTTAACTGCTCGGCAGTCTGTGGAAAATTCGAACCGGCGAATCCTCGGCTGAGACTCTGTCCTCCGTATCACGACGGCCTTTTTACTTTATTAAATACGCTTTATTATAACTGTCGATCCAAGACGTCCTTTGTTCATCCGGAGCTTCTTCAGAAAACTCAACACAGTGCACGCAACGTATTTGTAAGCTGTGTGATGGACTGGACGCGTTGCTGTGTGCCGACATGACCCTGGGAGGAGTTGACTTCTCTCCTGGAGCTTTTATTTCCACAGACTTGTAACTTTGACTCCCATCAAAGAACCAGACATTTTCTAACACAGTCTTTAATCCTCTGTACTGACGGTTCCACATGTCCATTCGAGCCTTGTACGTGCTTCAACTGTCAGTCAATTAATTTCCCACTGCATTACAGTGACAATGAAAACGTGCAAAAAAAAACAAAACAATGTTTTTTGTCTTGAATGCAAAATGGCTTTCAGTGCAACGTTTTCCTCGAGATTCAAAATCTGAATTTACTTCAACAACAAACACGTTGAAAGACAAAACAACATGAACTTCTTGAACTTATTAATTGTGCTTTGCCAAATGTTATATTCTGATTTTATGAAACAGCCCTAATAGATGGTTTCTACAGCGCGGAGAGAACCCCTGCATTCTGAAAGTGAGGGTTACGGTTGTCTGTGAAGAGAGAGTCTTAATTGTTTCCTTGGAGACGGGCAGAAAGTGCCCATGAGTTCAGCCTCTGACATCCACGTTTTTCTCATTAACGGAGCACCTGACATTCTGGTCAGGAAAAAGAAAGAAAACAACTCTCTCCGGTGGCTCTCTCTCCCTCTCACCTCTAATACCGGTCGACAGTCGGACTGACAGACACAAACAGCGTCTTCATCATCCTTTTGTAATTCTTTGTTCGGTCGGCTGAGTCAACAGCCTTAATCTCTCGACAGTATTACGGGCCTTGTTTATGTTCGAGCCGTGTGGACGCAGCCGACGCCTCTGCGTCTGCATGCAACACCTTTTGACAAAGCGGCACCCATACGAGTCAGCCGTTACCAGACACACAGCGGTGCTGCTACCCAATTGGCTGCAATGTGAAGAAATCCATGGTTACCATCATTTGATGTTTCTATACTCATCCAAAATCGTCTGCAGTCACACCGTGACACCGGTTGTCGTGTAAAAAGGCCTCGGTATGCTTCAAATTACATACTTGTCAGACTGTCTGATCGTCTGAAACTGGCAGAATTGGCAGAATCTGACACTCTTTGTCACTTTCCTCAACAGAAGCCAACCCACTTTGCCAGGTTTGCGGCGGTGTGAAAAGTAGTGTCTTTGTTTATTCTTCAGACAATTACATCCATCACTTTTCACAATACAACGAAGGTCTTGGAAGAGAGACTTTCTGAAAGTTATCTCCATTAACTACAAAACAATTACATCCATCACTTTTCACAATACAACGAAGGTCTTGGAAGAGAGACTTTCTGAAAGTTATCTCCATTAACTTACAAAACTAGCAACCGAGTGCATGAAGACTTCTAGTGCGGACAGGGATGATGTGGTGGGAACCTGTCGGGGAAATTTGGTTGCAACTGCACAATGCATTCAAGAACATTTTGGATTATTTGTTAATCCGAATGTGTACCAACTTTGGTGGAGGTTGTGTGGAATAGTTCAATTCAGTGCAATTTATTTGTAGAGCCCAAAATCACAAATCACAAATTTCCGTCAGAGGGCTTTACAGTCCGTACAGCATACGACGTCCTCTGTCCCACAACCCCAGCATCGGAACAGGAAAAACTCTTTGGTTTACAGTCTACAGGTATTTATCCATCGTGAGGTGACCACACCCTCCAGAACAATAGGAACTCTGTTCCTGGCATTATGGGCGTGGCCTGTAATGATCAAACCAAAGACTTTTGCCAAATTTCGATAAAATATGTTCGAGCTTTGTGAAAGGTTAGCCAACTTAACAATCAGACAAGCAAATAAATGAACCGTTGGTGGAGGTCCAGACAGTCAAGTCTTTAACAAACTCTGAAGACGTGAAAATGTTCGAAAATATAGGACCATAATTTAAAAGATAATCTTTAACATACATTTAAAGTCCTTTGTTATATTTCTTCTGAGGAGGCCAGATATTTATAAATGATCTTTCAGCCAATTTATTTTTTTTTTGTTCCATCACCGAAGATAAAACCATGCAACACTCAACTTCAATATGATCGGTGCGAGATTACTGGCGCCTCTCCACTCTCCTCCTCCAGCTTCCACGTGTCCATGGCAACATTTCAGTTTAGTATTGATTTTGCTATTTGAACACTTTGCAGATCTTGTTATGCCTTATTATTGCTGGAGCAAAATGTCCTTCTCCAGCCACCGGACTGTGCTCTCGGTTCGGAGCCGCGCAGCCTCCATTAAGAGCAGGCCTCAGCCTATTTGGGCCCCAATGAAACACTCTAATGGTGCCATTAGAGCAGGTAGATTAGTCACACATGAAGGCCCACTCACATGCGCTCGCACTGGGTTACACGTTCGCGCTGTGAATGTAGTCAGAGAGAAAAGCAAAATGTGAACTTCTAGAGAAAGTACGAGCTTCGGGGGAAAATTATCTTTGTGTTATGTGGCAAAAAGCCAAACCTGCTTTTTAGAAATTACTTTTTAGACTTGTTTACAGACTTACTGTAGTGTGTATGAATCACGCAGGCCTGAACATCTGAGGTCAATCAGTATCAAAGATGAAGGTTCGAGTCCAGGTCAACCCGGTCCCACTCCCAACCCGTGGCATAAGCCCCCTGTAGCATCCGTATGAGATGCACCGAGCTTTCAACTGACCCCAGTGTAAACCCATCTGAGTCCCTGTTTGACAGAGCAACTGATATAGTACAAACCGTGAGGACAAACACAGGACTTTCACCCAGGAGACTGCTGTTTGTGTCCCATGTGAAACCTTTTGTAACTTACAGTATTTTACCGTAGCTCTTTTACATAACTTAGTTACGCAACAAACATAAGTTATTTTACGCATCATACAGTACGTGTTTACTTTTAACCGAAACCATGATATTTTACAAAACGTAACGATGTAATTATGTTGCGTATGTAAATTGAAAAAGAAAATGAAGTTAACCCACGTTGCAAGTTTTAATTTGAAAAAAGACTGCAAAGAGTGTAAAATGTGCATTTGCTGTGAACACACAAGTTTATTTTGAAAAGACAATATATATTTAACGAGTTTTGACGAGCTGGGAGTGAGAGTGTGATGCACAGTGGGGTTTACGGCAGCTGGCTTTATAAAGGAGCCCTTGAAATAATGTCAGGTAACTCAAAGTATGATTTTCATGCTTTTACTAGGTCAAAGAATGGATTGTCCTTGGTCCCTGAAAAACCACTTCAAGACACAGACATCATAAATCATCTGTCCTTCTTACTCCCCGAATGGAAATGATGACTTATAATATAAAAAGCAAATTACGACGGGAGCAGTTCTAGAGTTCTTTGAACCTACCGCTGCTCGTGGAAAGGGCTCAACTGTTGTCAAAGGAGAAATACTGTCTGCTGACACCATGATGTGAAATACAAGACCACCAGCTATCCAGGCTCGAATAAGGAAGTACATTTCATCCTTTCTATATACAAAGCTATTAAAATAGGTTTGTGTTGTATGCACCAGAAAAACATTACCCACACCTCAATACCTACCAGGTTCCACAACATTGCCCACAAGTGATCAGAACATTTCATAAGCCATGTTCTTGTGCCACGTTATTTTGTATTTTTTTGGCCTGCAATGGATAATTGATGACATTGTTTTTAAAGGAAATTAAAATATGTGTATCTTGTTTCGTTTTTTTTATGTAGGCCTAATATACATATATTTATTCAAGGTGAGGTTTTATATGCCACGGCCTCCTCACTATATATCTGTTCCTCGTTAACATTTCATTTTTCTATCTGTAACGAGACCATAATTCAGTCGTTAATAATGGTTTTGTATTTGCGTGCATTTTAGATTAAATGTCCTCCCCATGTCGGAGGAAATGTTAACCAAGTGAGAAATCAGCTAAATTACAGACTTGATCCCACTGCGGCTCTCGCTCTCGTGAGCGCCCCTCGCTTTTTTTCTCCTTCTCCTGTCAATAGTTCAGATGGGCGTCCGTTTCGCCGCCGGCTCCATTTAGAGGCCTTGTTTTTATTTCTTCACACGAAAGATCACTCCATCTTTAAAGGCTTGGGGGTGGCATTTCCCCACTCTGACCTTTCCCTGTCAGTCAATAAAATGAACCCTCCTTTCATCAGCAGTGCCCACGGGGAAAAAAAAATAATGCATCATTTGCTGCTGCTGCACATTTGCTATAAAACTATTGATTGTGGACGGCTCCATCACCAACATTCTGCTTTTGTTGGTTTTACGGGTGTATGAAAAATTCAGTTTGCATTTAAGGCAAAGTCAATTGTATTTATACAGCCAAATATCACATAAAAAAAAAGAAAAAAAGTGTGTTTCTGACGATAAAGCAAATGTACTTTGTTCACAGCTGAAATATGTGTGATGATTGAACGGTGTAATTTCACGAGTTGGTACTTTCATTTTGGGCCCTCTAAAGTTTACTCCACTACATTTCAGAGGGAAATATTTAAAAAAAATGTCCATTCTGAGACAACATTAAACATGAAATAGATATTGCTGCATCTTCAAAACGTCAAACATTTTTCAGGAACACAACATGAACATCCATCCTATTTTCCTTTATTTTATTAATTCTTCCTTTTTACTTTCTTCTATTCCTCATTCATTTTCTCTCTCATCCTTTATTTCCTTTTTCAACTATTGAGGGAGCATGAAAATGCCCAGAAGAGTCCTTTTCTTCGACAGCACACTGTAAATACTTTTAAATTTGACACCGAATGAAATACTTACAGATCAGACGTATTTCCAAAAATACACCGAAGAGGTTAAGGGGCCCCTAAGCCAGCGAGACGTGCTAACATTGCTCACTGAAAAGGCACAGGGCAGCGATCGAAATCCAAGTCCCTTAAAAGAGAAATGTGTCACTTATTACGTGGATGTCCAATCGATGATGATGGCAAATGTGGTGGATTCGAGCAATAACTGCGTGCTACGTTGACTGAGAAAGCTGAGTTCTCCAGAAATCTGTTGTACTTCCTGCATCCATTGATGTAGCTAGAGGGGAAGAAAAATGCTCTAGATGCTGCTTCAGAAGCTCTCCCTCTGCTTTATCAACTCACCATCATTCACTACCCCGCAGCACTCGTCACACTCGGCGTTGCTGGAGAACTTGTTGGCGTTGCCCCCCGGCAGAAGCCTCGTTTGCAGGGCAAACAGGGTTGGGCCGCCATTGGCCAGACGGCACACTGCTGGGGAGACGGAAACACGATTTCATGAATTTCCAGAGTTTGTCTTTTTTATTCACAGCTCACACTTTAGGGGGAAAAAAAATAAATAAATTGCACTGACACAGAATAAACTGACGATGGGCAACACATTGATGCTTGCATGTATTCTATAATCCTCCCATGTGCGGATGGGTTTCGTATTCCGTTCCTCACCCTCAGTGCGACATGTCTGCAGACACGCTCTCTCATTTTCAAAGTTTTTTTTTTCCTATTTGAAGAATTCAGAGCTCATTGAGGAGGAGTTGTAGTAGTAACGCTGGTGCATCCCAAAACACGGTCCTGTATCTGCTGCTGAATACAGGACTCTGGGAGGGGAGAGGGAGAGATGTATAGCACGAGGAAGGATAGATACCCATTACTTGGAGCATCAGGATCAGGATCTTACATCTTCCATTCAACACACATACAGCTGATCATTCTTGATCTACTGTTTGGTTTTCATTGGAGGCGGTCATGCAGGCTAGAAGGGCACTACTGCCATCTTCTGGTCAATGAACGCAGAGCCGACAACTTTGCTTATTATTTTTAAATAGATAATATATTTAAAATATAGATGGTGCCCTGATTTATTTAATATTGACCCTTACAAATCAGCCCATATTCCAAGAGTTTCATTTTTAAATGTATTATGATATGAGAACGGTTCGTTAAAACTAAACCAAGAAGCTCACAGGAAGTAGATAATCCTTCATAAGCCATGGATAGAATGGAAAGTTCACAGTCCGAGTATATACCGGAGATAGAAGTGAACGATGTTCGACCACTGTTTGAATCCTTTTTTGAAAAGATGACAATGGAACAGCCGGGGGTTTCTGAAACGAGGTGCACCTGATGATGCCACAAAAGTTATGTTGGCAGAGCTGATTTTGGACCTGATAACGTCAATGTCAACATGCATTTTGCACTTCAGGAGCAAAAATACCATCATGTCTAAGGAGCGTGTTCCGTCTCCCTCGGACTGTTGCTAAGGTTCTGGATGCAGCAGCCAAGTCCACAGTGACAGCGCCGGGCGTTTGAACAACTTGATTGCTGAAGGGGTTGCAGAATGCGTCAACTCTGCCATGTGCAGTAGCGCGGTGACTCCCCCTCACAGACTTAATGAAGGGCTTAAAGCATCAGAAACCCCTGAGAAGATCTCAAGAGGATCAGAGGACAGCTTCGGGACTCCAACGACTAAAGCTGCCCGCGAAATAATCAAGAAAGAGGTCAGTAAAATCACTGAAGCTCTTCTGGACGACGTGACCGACTCTGCGGACATTATTATATGCGTATAGATTATGGCAGATGACATCGTTCAGGCAATCGTTGAAGAGATCAGGAGTCTGGGGGAAGATGAAGATGCTGCAAAGAGACAAGTACCGTCCCTGAATCCAGAGAGAAACTCTCCTCCAAAGAAGTGGGCAGCCAGATGAAGACCTTTTTTTGCTCCACAGTTTGCCAAATACATGGCACTGCGAAACAACTGGGGAAAAAAACAAATCTGACCCCAACTCCGAAAGTTAGAAGCAGGAAATCAATGCAGTCATTCATCAGTGATGTTGACTCTCTGCTTCTGACAGAGGACGGTAAGAAACAACAGGTAAAGCCCTGGTATTCACAGAAGCACTCGGTGATCTCCTCGGCAACCACAGCACAGAGGGGATGATTCCTGAAGTTGTCCCAGAACAAATCAGACGGACGATGTATGTTTATCGCTGTCGCGTGATTCCATACATGAAGAAATGAAGGGCAAAGCGAGGCGTTTCCTGGGACTGACGGGTCGGTGGCGGGCCACTCAGGATCTTGGAGAACCGAGAGACCGTCCTTGAGCGCCTGTTTGAAAACAGATGGGCTAGAGTTGAGGGAGCAGATTATGAAATCACCCTCCAAAATGTTTTGCAATGGAACTTGCAGTTGATGACTCGATCGCCTCCTCTTTCAAAGACCACCTGATGACGCCACCGAGTCCACGGGTTCTTCTCCTCCGTGGGCAGAGACATCTCCAAGCCCTTCACTCCAGGGTTCAGACGTAGAGCCGGTCGTGCTCAGCACACCGCCGTTCAAAGGTTTGGAGCCCTCTCCTTCAACGATACGTAATAACTGTTTCAACCAACATAACAGTGATCAGTAAAAGTGTAAGAATGTATATTTCTGCTTATCTCACTTATCGTTTGCCGTCAGAGCTGTAAATGTTGGACTAGTGCTGAAGTTCTGCTGATCGAGTTTCACTCGGGTCAAATGAAATAATAAGAAAAGACAAAAGTTAAAGTCGTGACCCAGTTATTAGGTTTGGCTACTGTGGGGTTAAGACTCATGAGACGTGATTACAATATTACAAAGAGGTACTGTGGTCACAGTCATTTCATCGTGTGCATCATTTCTGAACCCTGTGAGAGAATGAAAGTATGTTCAGTGAAACGTGTTGTGTACTTCACTCGTCACCTTCAGTGCATTTAAGGCTACTACAGAATTAGAAGAGCACTTGAAATGTGTGGCAGAGTAAAGGCCTGACACACCGGCGGAGTGAGCGGAGTAAACGTCACGAAAGAGTCATACACTCGCCTGCAAAGTATTACACGTCAAAGGGCTTTTAATGTGAAAGGTAAGAATGGTAGGAGTGGATCTGGTATGCGCTGCCTTTGTCCAGGTTTGAAGGAGCCTTCGTGTCGTTGTTTCATAAAGAAATATGATTGGTTGATGCGTTTATTCTGCGACCCTGGTTGCGTAAATAAAAAATGACGCCCCGTGTAATATTCTTGTTCTGTATAAAAGTACATATGACCAAAACAACATTTCAATTTTTTTTATTGATATACATTGTCAATACATTGTGTAAAGGCCTTTTCTGAGCAGGAAAAATATGTCCCATGTCAACTTTCGTGATTTTCTTTTAATATTTTGAATGGTGGCCGATAGTATTGTGTAATTCATAGTTAGTAGCTTGATTAATTGTGCAGAGACTGAAAGCCGGCTGGGTAAAACATTCCATCTCTCAGACTACAGACTGTGATGCATCATTGTGCAGCACCACATTTGCAAACTCAGCATGAATTCAATGCGTGTGGGCTGTGAGCTCGGCCTGCTGTTTACAATTGAACCCACATATGTTTGATAATGTTGCATAATGCAGTGATGTAAGCATGCTGAACGCTCGCGTTATCCTGCTCACCGCTGGCTGCTGCTGCTGCTGCTGACTGAGTGATGGGCCGTCCACATGAGGGAGTGCAGTGAGTGATAAAGAGCTCGACAGAGTTTTAATTAATGGTGTCTATCCAAGGTCAGAGTCAGCGTGTCGGTGAGCTGGAGCCTCTGGATTGATTGATCACATGCTGCTCTCACACTCGCACAGTGTCACATGCCCAGTGTGACATACATTGATCTGCTTCTGTGGCCTGTGACAACACTCCAGATACAAGATCCAGCCAGAACATTAATCCATTCACCCGTCCAGACACTCATTATCCTTTCATTCGTCCATCTACCGATATATATACCCAAATGCTGAGCAATCTACCATCCAGCCATCCATTCAATCATTATCAATCCATTAATTCATCATCATCCAACCATGCATCTTTTCACCCATCCATCCATCCCTTCATCCATTAATCCAACCATGCATCCATCCATCCATCCATCCATCCATTCATTCATTCATCCATCTATCTATTCATTCATCCATTAATCCAACCATGCATCCATTCATCTATCCATCCATCCATCCATCCATTCATTCATTCATCCAACCATGCATCCATCCATCATTTTATCCATTCTAGCAATCATCCATCAAGTCATCCATCTATACATTGTTTTATTCATATTACCATTAATCCACCCATCCATCCACCCAGTCACCAATCATTCATTCACCCATTGATTACTTATATTTTCACTTACACTTCACTGCATTCATTAATTTATTCCTCAATCCGCCCTTCTATTCATCCTTTAATTCCTCTGTTTACGCATCCATCAATCTATCAACCCATCCAACCATCCTTCCACCATCATACCCTTCATCCGTGTATTCACCCAGGAATCTTTTCATCCATCCATCCATCCATCAATCCAACCATCAATCAAAATAGTAAGTTTTATGTAAAGACATAAACTGCTTTCAAATAAAATGAAATAACCTAAAGTTATAAAATAACTGATAATCTACACGCCACACTAAGTTTATAAAAGTGTGTCTATAAAATAGGCTTAAAAGAAGAAATGGTATTTGCTCCCTTGATCTCTACAGACAGGCCCCTCCAGAGTCCAGGAGCTCCGACAGTGAAGGTATGATTACCTGTGTGACTAAATCTGGGCTGTGGATCGAGCGATCCGGAGGACGGCGCCTCTGCATGCTGATTGCCTTTTCTCTGTCCCCACAGTTCATCACTCCGCAGTCAGTGACACTCTGTCACCACACGGCTCCAGCTGACCGTCGGGGTAGTGACCCCTGAAACTGGCTTCCATTAATCACAGTTAGACAACACGCAGGGAGCCATATTGGACGAGAAATGAAAGCTGCTGGAGGTCAATCTGGCAGGCAGCAGCAGGTTTGCTGCAGGTGTGGAAGCTGCTGACGTTTCAGAAATGAACTGAAGCAATAACTCCTGTCCGTATGCAAACAGATCAATGGTGCAATATGGGCGGTTATACCCAAAATGAATGTTCCTATACAGGAGGATTATAAAAGGAACAGCTGTAGAATGCTGAGTAAATCCCCATGTAAGTCACAAACTCTGATATGACCCTTTGTAATATCACAATTTGATCCAACAGGGCGAGTAAAATTCTGGAAGAGACGATAAGTGAATTATTTTCATGCTACTTATGTGCGTGGGAAACCAGCGGGAAGTCTCTAAGCACATGCTCAACGGGCCCAAATATGCAGAAGCCCAAGGAAGCCTGAAAAACCCTTGTTGGCGTATATGATCCAGGGAGAAACTTTCATCTGAATGAATGGGGGGACATCTTGGAACCTTGGAACCAGTTCCCTTAATACACTCGTGCTAAAGATTGGGTGCTGTTTGACATTTACTGATCCTAACACCATTATGATCCCTATAGGTTTCGGTAAAGATACCAAAAACATTTTGTTCTACTTTACTCTGTTCATTTTAAACAAAACCTTAAAATGTAAACCTGCAATGAAATAAAATTGTCACATGGGGGAAGCAGAAACGAAGCTGTGAAAACAACAATAACATATTATCAGTTTTTAAGGTATGTGGAACTTTTTAGAATACAGGTGCTTATTTCATTTAGAGCCTGGTTTTTTGTCCACCTCTCAAATTTAAGTCCAATATTCACTCTCACCATTTTAGCTCTGTTTTTTTTTCCAACTGAATATGTTGCAAAAAAGAGAGCGAAGAATGAACCAAAATTTAACTGAATTCTTGCAGATTCAAAATTAGGTGAAAAGCTGTTTTTAAAACACTTCACATGACAACTGTTGCTGATGTGACTGTTAGGCTCAACATGTTGAACTATGATTCTCCATTTAAAAACCCACGGTCAACAAATTCCTGCTATTTTGCCAGCAAGAAACTTTTATGAGTTACTTTTGTCTCTGGTGACCATCACTGTGGAGCCTTCTGAACTCACAACCCACTGAAGGGAAAAGTCAAAGGAAGCTTGGTTTTCTATAATCTATTATTTTTTTAAATATTAATAATATCAAACAGCAGGATAGCGTGACTTTTCCCCTTTTCATATTCACTCGCTATCCCGTCTTAACGTGATTATTGTGATTTATTGTCTGATAATAAACCAGATGAGGAATTTTAAACAAACCTCATGCAAAGGAGAACTTCACCTCGGTGTCGGTGGGAGGTTAATCTCCGTGTAAACACGGAATTCTTTGGCGCTGGCCTACAGGTTACACAAAATGCAATAAACTGGCATTACAAGTGTGTGAGCTGCTCAGTGCAGCTGAGACGGAGTCGCACAGGAGAACAGTTGGCGTTGCTGCAGCCACAGAGCTGTTCACAGAGTCAGTTTCATGCGAGGACAAAGCTTCCATTTCAAGCTCAAACTGGCTTTACTGTACTTTTTTTCCATGCAACAACTTTTTAGAGCGAGAGAGAGCGAGAGAGAGAGAGAGAGACGGGTAGTGGCCACCGTATTGATCACGTGCAATCCACTCCACGTGATCATTCTTGATTGATTTTGACAATCGCTTGAATTGTCGTCTCTGTTTTCTGAGCAGTTCGGCTCGATTCTGTTGCGATGGGTTTCTTTTTGAATTTATCTTTGTTTTTTTCTTTAACTCTCACCTTGGAAAAAGCTGGAAGGAGGGTTTTGGTTGTGAGATATGTCTTTCTGAGTGCGAAAGTTAGCTGAACCAACCAATTAAAATGAATAAATAGCTGTAAATTATGATGACTCAACAAACAAATTCTCCAATTTATGTCTCCCATAACCGATAATTGATCTATAGATCAAATAGAGTCTCTTGGTAAAGTCACATCCTCTTGAAAAATTGTGCAGCAGCAAATCTTTTTTATACATTTTTCAACAGGAATCAATATACCTGTTGATAGTGTTCATCTCATCCTGTTCCAGAAATAGGTGTAGAACTTGAAAGGCAACACCATATACATTAAGAATTACAATATATTTCCATGGTCTATAGGAAATGAGCTACTCTGTCTTTTTTGGGAGGAGATTAGGGAGAGAGTTGTTCATGTTCACTGATATTTCTGGATTGTCTTAAACCATATGAATAACATGTTTAAAGTTGTTATGTAGTTCCCATTCAACGTTAACGCTGCAGTTTTGTGTTGACCCTCTACCGCCATCTGCTGGATGATTTAACGAAACACGACAACTTCTCAGTAGAGTTTTGGTTCGGATTCGCACTAAAATAACAATTTCTCATTGACAAAACTGTATTATAGAATCATTCTTACCTGAACATGATCATCATCAAGGTATTAAATATGAAAGGAGGAGAATTATTAGGCCTAAACATGAAAACCTGACTGAGTCCTGTATTTATGTGTAAGTAAAAATGTGAAAGTTTAAGGGTACATTTTTATGGTTTTATTCCTTTGCATTTGTAAATAATAAAAAAAAAAAATACAACTTTGGACAGAGCCAGGATAGATGTTTCTAGTCTTTAGGCCGAGCTCAGCAGCTGTTGGCTGTAGCTTTAATTTACTGGAGAGACATACTGTATAAAGTGCTCTTCTCATTTTTTCCCCCTAAATGTCAAACTGTACACATTTTTTAAATTTTTTTATTTATTTATTTATTTATATATATATATATATATATATATATATATAAATAAAAGCATACTTGTATTTTTGCTTAGAAAACAGTACATCTGAAGTGACTCAGAACTATTTGACCGCTGTCCCTTGCATCTCAGTCCAGCACTACTCTTTTAATTTGATTATATACTTCCTGAAATATCCATGCAGTATAAATTAATCTACTGTTGCTCATAAAAGTTTAACTATCGGAGCTGTGTTTGTGACAGCAGCTTCTTTCTATATCCCAATGTTGTTTAAAGTCACCGTCTGCGGGCACAAAGAAGCGTTAATTAGCTTAGGTTATCTGCCTTCTTTATGGAGACCTCACTCACTCCGTCTCCCCCTCCCTTTGTTTAATGGCAAAAGGAAATTACCCACATGCAGGTCATTTGCGAGAGTCCAGTAAAACCAATCAAGTGAAAAGAAAACATTAAACCCAGAGCGAGCACGGCCTTCACGAAAGAGCAGTGAAGTCAGCCATTTACTGGTGAAGACGGCAGAGAGAACAAACTTTAATGTTTTAACCTTTGAGAAGTCGGTTTAACCACAGTGGTTACCTTGGTAACGTTAACTGGTACGCAGCATATTGCCAGAAGTATGTGGCCACTCCCTCGCTGTACTCTAGGTCCGTGGTTTGGGCTTCTTAGGCCCGACAAAGAGAAATGTTAAGGCTGCAATGTTTAGAAATGTAAAAAAAGAAAAGAAAAAAAAAAATCACACATGGATGTCTCAACATCGTGGTTTAGACTAAACTTTAAAAGTGGTTGCCAGGTTGGCAACCAGGAACCAGATTTTGGTTGCCAAGACTCAAACAGGCTCCACCCTCTACTGGACTCTATGGCAGAGGGCTCCGCCCGTGCTCACAGAACTAGGGTTACAACATCGTAACCGTGGTTACACGTCAGCTTAATAGTGAAAATGTCACATTGGTTACTGTAATAAAGCTTTTATTATTCAGACAAAATTCTTTGTAATTTGCGTTTTATCTGATACTTTACAGAATTTGGGTTATCAGTTGGTCAACAAAATAGCAGCGGTGCACCTTTTATCAAGGTCTTCACAGACCCCCCCCCCCCCCCAAAAAAAATAAATGTAGCTTTTTTTTCCCTCATGTGACCCCAACCTCAGCTTGTCCATCATCTCTGGAGTCTGACCCTGAGTCCCCTCTCACAGACAGCTGAGGAGCCAATCACCGCCCTGCAGACTGTTCTTGGTCAATCTAGATCATTTCATTCTTGCACGATGTTCCAACACGTCATCTCACGGTATTCATTGTCCCGTTGCCCGGCGCCACGTCCAACGCAGAGCACGTCAACGTACGAGTACACGAAGGGGACCGACGCGCCGATGCCGAGTGTCAGTTCTTGGCGTCGGTACTGTGAGGCGGCTCGTCTCCCGGCTCCTCCATCAGGTGACCCCTCTGGTGCTTCTTGAAGTCGCTGCAGTGCATGAACCCTTTCCCGCACGCCGCGCAGAAATACGGCTTCTCTCCCGTGTGGACCCGCCGGTGCAGCTTGAGGCCGATGGACTGGGTGAACCGCCGGCCGCAGACGTTGCAGCCGTACCGCTTCTCCCCCGAGTGGATCGCCGCGTGGATCTTGAGGTTGCTCGGGTTGCTGAACTTCTTCTCGCACTGGTCGCAGCCGTACGGCTTCACCCCCGTGTGGACGCTCATGTGGTACTTGAGGTTGACCGTGCAGCGGAACTTCTTGCCGCACACGCCGCACACCGGCTGCAGCCCGCGCTTCCGCCCCGTGTGGATCCTCATGTGGTTCTGCAGCGCGCTGGCGTGGCCGCAGCGCTTGCCGCAGGTCTCGCAGACGTACGGCTTCTCCCCCGTGTGGGTGAGCATGTGGTGCTTCAGGGCGCTGCGGTGGCTGCAGCCCTTGCCGCACACCTCGCAGGAGAAGAGCTTCTCCCCGGTGTGTTTGCTCAGGTGACTCTCGAGGACGCTGGCGTGGCTCGACCCGAGGCCGAGCACGTCGCAGCAGGTGTCCTTCTGGCCGTGGGTCACCCGGTGGGTGCTCAGCGACGAGGACGAGAAGAAGCTCTCGCCGCACACCTCGCAGACAAAGTCTCGGTCCCCCGGGTGGAGGTTCTCGTGGTCGGCCAGGCCCTTCCTGCACTCGAAGGCCTCGGGGCAGAGCGAGCAGACGAACGTCTTCTTCAGGGCGCCGCACCTGTGCCGCTGGAGCTCCAGCGCCCCGCTGAACTGGCCCTCGCAGAGCGCGCACGTGCGGGCGCTCGGCTTCTTCAGGCTGTGCCGGCGCATGTGTCGGGCCAGGGTGTATTTGTAGGCGAACTCCACGCCGCAGTCGGAGCACTCGTAGGGCTTCTCCCCGGTGTGGCGCCTGGAGTGGGCGACGAGCCCCTGCTTCTCGGAGAAGCATTTCCCGCACTCGGCGCAGAGGTGTGGCTTGGTGTGGGTCAGGTGGTGTCGGTCCAGCATACACTTCAGGGCAAAGCTTTTGTCACAAGAGGGGCATTTCAATGGCCCCGTGGTCTTCTTTTTCTTCTTCTTCTTCCTCCTCTTCTTCATTTTGGACGCGGCAGTCAAAGTGCCGGTATCCTCCTGGACGCCGTCTTCCTCGCTCCCATCGGAGGCGGGCTCTGTTGTCATGGCGTCACGGACAGACGGGGAGCCGGAGTTACTCTCACGTGTGGCCGCATCCGCTGAAACAAAGAAAAAGCTCCATGAGGGCGACTGGAAACAGAGTGTGAGGTACACGGCGAACGCAGGCACAACACAGCCGCTCAAATTCAGCAAATTGAAATTGATTGTTGTATTAATACATAATTAAAACCATGTTTCAGACGGGGAAACTATTGAGCAAGAAACCTTGTTTATCAATTACAAGTTCTTTACGAACTTACATTTGTTCATGTAAAGAACTGCAAAATATATTATTTTTTTTTTAATACCAGTGCAATTTTAAAAAGAACGGCAACAACTTCAACAGCTATCGCGCTCGATCACCTGGATGGATCATCTTCAGTGTCATGACACTAAGCACCCTGGACTGGATTTAATATGGAAATTTACACGATAAACCTCACTTGGAAATGCTGCTTTAATATTAGGCCGTCAAAAGCCGCATCCAAAACACGTTTCGTGAAAAATGTTCCCGTTCTAAATTGTCTAACTTCTTATCTTGTAGGAGAACTAGATGTCTTAACTACTCTTCACGTCCAGGTCGCTCTTCTAAATGAGACATCTTTTCCTCAAGAGGCTCCCTGGTTAATTACAACTTTTTTGTTTCTTTGTAAATAATATGAATAATATGAATAATAATAATAATGTGGTGTGTGAAGAAGCAGTGGTTACCAGGTGTGATCACTGATTTTGAGTCTGCCGCTGTTGGTTCTTCTGGATTTCGCTCTTCTGAAAAGACATCGGATGTAAAAAGGGATTCAAAACATGTGACGGTCATTGCTTACCCATGTACAAATTATTCTCACTTGAAACGTGCACGGCTGGCACATGACTCCTTTGACTGTACGGAGCACTGGAGATCAAAAACATGCAGCAATACACACTTTGTGTTCGATACGACTGAATTCAAAGTGTGACTAGAGCTGCAGCTGGCTCCGATACCTCTGTAGTATATGTGGTCGTTCTGCTTCTTCGGTGCTGGTTTGGATCCTCCCTCCATTTTCTTTCTCTTCTGGCGAGAGCTTCTGGTCGCAGATTCTGTAATTTAACAGAAATATATGACCCTTTTTTAATAAATATACACAGTAAGTGAACACGAAGAGCCGCTCCACACACACACACACACACAGGCCTCCAGCTGACTTACGACTTTTGGGCCCGGCCACTCGCCCCGCTCTCGGCTTGGCGCTGGTCTCTTTGGTCTCGCCATCGGACCCAGACCACCGCTCTGCAACAGGAAGGTCCCCGGCGTCACACACGGACGCTTTCAACATCGTCAGTATTTTCCGTACCGCGCCTTTGGTCCACGTTTCCATGAGGGATGCAAACTGGTCCTGTGAAGTCACGGGGGAGGAAAGAACGAGGATGTTACACATATACGTGATGGTGCTCCAGCGACTGAAAATGTTTTCTGCACAACGCAACGGACGAATAATCGTTTCCCAAATGTATCCAGTAAAAAAAAATAAAAAATCCTCGCAGGGATATCCAACCTTTTTGTCCCACGTGAGCTCCCGTCATCCACACAAACGTTCCACATGTGTTCACTTAGGTTAATATTACACTTCATGTTATTCTACACTAATTATAGAGAGATGCTGATCCTGGAATAGATGGAATTTTATTCATTTATTTATTTGTTTATTGCAAATGTTTTTCATCGTTATCAGCTTTTTGTTGGCAGCATCCGTCATTTCAAAAATGAAAAGCCTACCAAAGAGAATAGATGAAGAGTAAATTCATATCTGAATAAAGACTTTTTGGCTGGTTGCTCTTTTCAACAATAGTTGATGAATAAATTAAAAAAATTATATCCAACATAGTCTCTTATAGTCTATATGCTGCTTCTCTAAGTTGTATAATGTCTAAGGGTGAAAAAATAATAAGTGCTTAATTGAAAATAAATAATAAGAAGCGCTTAATTGAAAATAAATAATAATAAGTGCTTCATTGAAAATTAAACAATAAATAATAATAAGTGCTTAATTGAAGAAGAAAGAAATAAGAAGCTCTTAATTGAAAATAAATAATAATAAGTGCTTAATTGAAAATAAATAATAAGTCCTTAATTGAAAATAAATAATAATAAGTGCTTATTTGAAGAAAACAAATAAGCGCTTAATTGAAAATAAATAATAAGTGCTTAATTGAAAATAAATAATAATAAGTGCTTAATTGAAGAAGAAAAAAATAAGAAGCTCTTAATTGAAAATAACTAATAATTGCTCGGTCCCTTGACTCCGATAAAATCTAAAAACTTAAATCACGTGTTTTTTAAGCGAAAGCTGAAAAAGTTACTTCGAGCAAAGGTTTGTTAAACAGGTTCAAACTAAAGTCAGAGTCACCGTCACGGCGTCGTGGAACGGGCGCCTCTCCTCCGCGGGAGTCACTTCGCTCCCGTTGTCTTCGCTCTTCACGCCCGACACCGGAGCGGAGCGCTGCCGGGCGGCCGAGCACTCCTCCAGAAGGCTGCGGAGCTCCGTCACCGCCGCCTCCACCTCGGCCTCCATGAGAGCACATATCTGACTCTCGAGGGTCTCCAGGCTCGACATGTTTGGGGAGTGATGTTGTGATGTTGTTATTTAGTTGTCAGTAGTGCAAATGTTTTCTTTTTCTGCGAGGGGCAAGTTGTTCCGGTCGTGTTGTTGTTGTTCCGGTTTCTTCTTCTTCGCGTGATTATTTGCGGCAGTCTGGGAGGTCTTCTGCCCCCTAGAAGAGGCGACGCGCTACAGGGTTTATTCAACAGTTATAGCTTAACTTTGTATATTTTGGGTGTTATTCCCTAAATTCCACCCATTCATTAAAAAAAAAAAAAAAAAAAAAAAAAAAAAAGTCGAGCTTTAATCATTTAAAAAAATCTTGGGAATAATTTGGAATTAAATCCTGTCTGGCTCCTTAAATATGTACTTTGACCATTATACTTAATCTAATTATATTAACCATTCATAGAAGCACATTTATACAAACAAAACATGTAAATGCTTCTATTTATTTTTTTATTTATTTATTTATTTAAATCCAATAAATTAATACATTGTTAGAATTTGATCATTTGTAATAATAACTTGTTATTTGGTTGTTCATTGGAGTGTTTATGATGGGATAGGTCTATTTTCAAAGTCAAAGACACCCTTTTTCTGACCAGAAAAAAATTCTTACTGTAATACATCTATTACCAGAATAGGTGTAAATATCAGTGTGCTGTTGTAGTTTCTCACTGAAGCCACAGGAGAGCATTGTACATTTATGATTCTGAATACACTGAGGACAACCTATAGCTAAGCACGTTTGGATACCACCATTGTCAGGCACACAATCTTATTATATCGATATATTAATATAGAATAATGTATTGTGTGGACAGTATCTTACATAATAGTCATTGAGCATAGACAAAACATAGACAAAATGTGCAACTTACAAGACTTAGCCGGAATTTCATTTCCATGCCAAACATATTTCCACAGGTTCCTTTATTGTAACCATCTTCATATTTCCAATGAACTATTATCTTATCTGTTTCCATCAGTCCTCAGGAAAAATAAACATAATCTTGCCATTGAATATCATCATCTAATTGTTTGGGGTAACTTAATTAAATTTCTGAGGGACGAGCTCATCTGGCAGCGTTGCAGATTGTCAGTCATTCTGCACAACAAAGAGGAGAGAAGTTACAAAAGCTCCGATAAACATCTGATCAACCTGCGGGTGAAAATGATCTCCTCGTCCAAAACCAAACGAGTGCCGACACAGGCAGAGGAGAGAAATATACTTTTCATGGCTGAGATGTGGATCTTGTTAGAACACCACAAATGTGTTTCACAGATACGTATCCATTTGTCTTGTTGTGGGGCTTGAAGATACTCACAGGGATACCCAACCAAACGTTCCAGATGTGTTCATTTAAGTTAATATTAAACTCAATGTTATTCTACACTCATTATATAAAAGTGAATATTGTTATTTATGCTTTTTTTTTATATACAAGACATACTGATCCTGGAATAGGTGGAATTTTATTTATTTATCTGTTTATTGCGCGTGCAAATGTTTTTCATCGTCATCAAAGCTCATCAACGAGAACAGAAGAAGAGTAAATTCATATCGGTGTATAAAGACGTTTTGGCTGGTTGCTCTGATCACCAATAGTTGATGAATAACATTTTTCTATTTCCAACATACTCTCTCAACAAAAAACACACTATTGTTTCGTTGAAGTATCTTAAATACAGAACCTTAAAAACAATGTCCCTCCATAGGCCCGTTGATACTCAGTTAAAGAAAAAACAATCAATGTTCAAAGCTTTTTGTAAACTGTTTCCCAAACTTCTTTCTCGGGAACCACCTCTTTAAAATGACAAACAATTACAACCCAATCCACAATAAGCCTATGAATAATTTTTTTGCGTAAATGAACGCTCCTGGCAAATTTGAATGATATGTTATATTATCTTGAATATGTAAAACCAGCCATGTCAAAGAGATATACGTTAGATTAATCAACTTCGTTTTATGTTAAGTT
>JACSYO010001217.1:0-17941 GCA_016806645.1 Ophiodon elongatus | reverse complement strand
AGAGAACGGAGCGACGTCTTCTCTTAGAGAACGGAGCGACGTCTTCTCTTAGAACGGAGCGACGTCTTCTCTTAGAGAACGGAGCGACGTCTTCTCTTAGAGAACGGAGCGACGTCTTCTCTTAAAGAACGGAGCGACGTCTTCTCTTAGAACGGAGCGACGTCTTCTCTTAGAGAACGGAGCGACGTCTTCTCTTAGAGAACGGAGCGACGTCTTCTCTTAGAACGGAGCGACGTCTTCTCTTAAAGAACGGAGCGACGTCTTCTCTTAAAGAACGGAGCGACGTCTTCTCTTAGAACGGAGCGACGTCTTCTCTTAGAGAACGGAGCGACGTCTTCTCTAGAACGGGACACGTCTTCTCTTAGAGAACGGAGCGACGTCTTCTCTTAAAGAACGGAGCGACGTCTTTCTTAGAACGGAGCGACGTTCTTCTAGAACGGAGCACGTCTTTCTAGAGAACTGAGCGAATGAGACGGAGCGACGTCTTCTCTTAGAGAACGGAGCGACGTCTTCTCTTAGAGAACGGAGCGACGTCTTCTCTTAGAGAACGGAGCGACGTCTTCTCTTAGAGAACGGAGCGACGTCTTCTCTTAGAGAACGGAGCGACGTCTTCTCTTAGAACGGAGCGACGTCTTCTCTTTAAGAACGGAGCGACGTCTTCTCTTAGAACGGAGCGACGTCTTCTCTTAGAGAACGGAGCGACGTCTTCTCTTAGAGAACGGAGCGACGTCTTCTCTTAGAGAACGGAGCGACGTCTTCTCTTAGAACGGAGCGACGTCTTCTCTTAGAACGGAGCGACGTCTTCTCTTAGAGAACGGAGCGACGTCTTCTCTTAGAACGGAGCGACGTCTTCTCTTAGAACGGAGCGACGTCTTCTCTTAGAGAACGGAGCGACGTCTTCTCTTAGAACGGAGCGACGTCTTCTCTTAGAGAACGGAGCGACGTCTTCTCTTAGAACGGAGCGACGTCTTCTCTTAGAGAACGGAGCGACGTCTTCTCTTGAGAACGGAGCGACGTCTTCTCTTAAAGAACGGAGCGACGTCTTCTCTTAGAGAACGGAGCGACGTCTTCTCTTAGAGAACGGAGCGACGTCTTCTCTTAGAGAACGGAGCGACGTCTTCTCTTAGAGAACGGAGCGACGTCTTCTCTTAGAGAACGGAGCGACGTCTTCTCTTAGAGAACGGAGCGACGTCTTCTCTTAGAGAACGGAGCGACGTCTTCTCTTAGAGAACGGAGCGACGTCTTCTCTTAGAACGGAGCGACGTCTTCTCTTAGAGAACGGAGCGACGTCTTCTCTTAGAGAACGGAGCGACGTCTTCTCTTAGAGAACGGAGCGACGTCTTCTCTTAGAGAACGGAGCGACGTCTTCTCTTAGAACGGAGCGACGTCTTCTCTTAGAACGGAGCGACGTCTTCTCTTAGAGAACGGAGCGACGTCTTCTCTTAGAGAACGGAGCGACGTCTTCTCTTAGAACGGAGCGACGTCTTCTCTTAGAGAACGGAGCGACGTCTTCTCTTAAAGAACGGAGCGACGTCTTCTCTTAGAACGGAGCGACGTCTTCTCTTAAAGAACGGAGCGACGTCTTCTCTTAGAGAACGGAGCGACGTCTTCTCTTAGAGAACGGAGCGACGTCTTCTCTTAAAGAACGGAGCGACGTCTTCTCTTAGAACGGAGCGACGTCTTCTCTTAGAGAACGGAGCGACGTCTTCTCTTAGAGAACGGAGCGACGTCTTCTCTTAGAGAACGGAGCGACGTCTTCTCTAGAACGGAGCGACGTCTTCTCTTAGAGAACGGAGCGACGTCTTCTCTTAAAGAACGGAGCGACGTCTTCTCTTAAGAACGGAGCGACGTCTTCTCTTAGAGAACGGAGCGACGTCTTCTCTTAGAACGGAGCGACGTCTTCTCTTAGAGAACGGAGCGACGTCTTCTCTTAGAACGGAGCGACGTCTTCTCTTAGAGAACGGAGCGACGTCTTCTCTTAGAGAACGGAGCGACGTCTTCTCTTAAAGAACGGAGCGACGTCTTCTCTTAGAGAACGGAGCGACGTCTTCTCTTAGAGAACGGAGCGACGTCTTCTCTTAGAGAACGGAGCGACGTCTTCTCTTAGAGAACGGAGCGACGTCTTCTCTTAGAACGGAGCGACGTCTTCTCTTAAAGAACGGAGCGACGTCTTCTCTTAGAGAACGGAGCGACGTCTTCTCTTAAGAACGGAGCGACGTCTTCTCTTAGAGAACGGAGCGACGTCTTCTCTTAGAGAACGGAGCGACGTCTTCTCTTAGAGAACGGAGCGACGTCTTCTCTTAGAGAACGGAGCGACGTCTTCTCTTAGAGAACGGAGCGACGTCTTCTCTTAGAACGGAGCGACGTCTTCTCTTAAAGAACGGAGCGACGTCTTCTCTTAGAGAACGGAGCGACGTCTTCTCTTAGAGAACGGAGCGACGTCTTCTCTTAGAGAACGGAGCGACGTCTTCTCTTAGAGAACGGAGCGACGTCTTCTCTTAGAGAACGGGGCGACGTCTTCTTCACTACTCAGCCTCTCTATCGGGGTATCTCGCTACTCAGCCTCTCTATCGGGGTATCTCGCTACTCAGCCTCTCTATCGGGGTATCACGCTACTCAGCCTCTCTATCGGGGTATCACACTACTCAGTGTTGGCCTCCACCAGGGCTGCCCTTCATCACCGGTCCTGTTCCTGACTTCATGGACAGGATATCTAGGAGCAGCCGGGAGGAGAACGTCAGGTTCAGGGTCTCAGGATCCTCTGCTGTTTGCAGGTGATGTGGTCCTGTTGGCCTCTTCAGACCTCCAGCTGCTCTGGGGAGGTTTGCAGCCGAGTGTGAAGCGGCGGGATGAGGGTAACCTCCTCCAGACCTGAGGCCATGGTGCTCTGCCGGAAACCGGTGGATTGCTCCTCCAGGTGGGACGGAGAGCCTACCTCAAGAGAAGGAGATCAAGTATCTCAGGGTCTCGTTTACAAGTGAGGGTCAGATGGATCGGTGGATCGGTGCGGCTGCAGCAGTAAAACAAGCTGCACCGGACCGTCTGGTGAAGAGGAGCTGAGCCGGAAGGAGAAGCTCTCAATTTACCGGGCGGTCTACGTTCAGACCCTCATGGTCACGAACTCTGTGACCGAAAGAACGAGGTCTCGGATACAAGCGGCCGAAATGAGTTTCCTCCGTAGGGTGGCCGGGCTCAGCCTTAGAGATAGGGTAAGGAGATGAGTTTCCTCTGTAGGGCTCGGCCTTAGAGATAGGGTAAGGAGATGAGTTTCCTCTGTAGGGCTCGGCCTTAGAGATAGGGTAAGGAGATGAGTTTCCTCTGTAGGGCTCGGCCTTAGAGATAGGGTAAGGAGATGAGTTTCCTCTGTAGGGCTCGGCCTTAGAGATAGGGTAAGGAGATGAGTTTCCTCTGTAGGGCTCGGCCTTAGAGATAGGGTAAGGAGATGAGTTTCCTCTGTAGGGCTCAGCCTTAGAGATAGGGTAAGGAGACGAGTTTCCTCTGTAGGGCTCAGCCTTAGAGATAAGGTAAGGAGATGAGTTTCCTCTGTAGGGCTCAGCCTTAGAGATAGGGTAAGGAGATGAGTTTCCTCTGTAGGGCTCAGCCTTAGAGATAGGGTAAGGAGATGAGTTTCCTCTGTAGGGCTCAGCCTTAGAGATAGGGTAAGGAGATGAGTTTCCTCTGTAGGGCTCAGCCTTAGAGACAGGGTAAGGAGCTCAGACATCAGGAGGGAACTTGGAGTTGAGGCGCTACTCCTTCGTATCGAAAAGAGTCAGCTGAGGTGGTTCGGGCATCTGATCAGGATGCCTCCTGGTTTCCTCCCGTTAGAGGTTTTCTAGGCACGCCCAACTGGTAGGAGGCCCCGAGGAAGACCCAGAACCCTCTGGAGGGATTATATCTCGGGATCCCCCAGAATGAGCTGGAACATGTTGCGGGTGAGAGGAAGTCTGGGTCAGCCTGCTGGCTGCTGCCACCGAGACCCGACCCGCGTCCATATGTGTATGTATATCCCTCCCGCTGTCCTGGGGCCACTCTGACCCGTGTGGATATGTGTGTATCGTCCCAAGCCTCCGGCAGCGTACGACCAAGCGGGCAGCACGGTGTGAAACGCTACGCCGATGACCCTGGGCCCCACAGCGCACGCGGCGTCCCACGCCCATGACATCGCCTCGACGTTCTCCATGTTCTCTTAAAGAACAGGGCGACGTCATCTTCACTTAACCCTTGTGTTCTCCTCGGGTCACTCTGACCCGGCGGTTGTGTTTTCTCCGAGATATCACCCCGCCCGTTGGTCTCGGGTCACGCTGAGCCGCATGCTTATGTGTGTGTATATCCTCAAGCCTCCCATTGGCCTTGGGTCGTCGTTGAAGTTAGCGACGTACTAAGTTAATATTTAGTTTGAAACACAAACGGTTGTAATGTTCATGTTTCATCTGCACACATCCCATGAAGCTTGATCTGTATATGAAGTAATGACTCAGTCCCATTTGATCTCAGTCCCTCTGACAGCTGGTGGAAGTGGAGACAGACATCACTTCTACTCAAAAAACTATATTACAAAATCTGGTTCTAGACATTTACTATATATTTATCTACTATTTTATCCATATATTCCACTACTGTTGTGAACCTAAGACTTTGGTAAACATATTTAAAGCTCCAGAACAGTTCACATGAGTAACGTTATGTTTTCACAAGAGATTTGAAGATTTTTCAGCTTTATGGCCAAATGATCCCTGTACACAGTGCTTTAGGACAACTGGTGCCTCATTATATAGATAGCTGAGTTTGTTCTGCAAATTATCACATACAACACATGGGTACGTCTCATATGCAAGTACCTTTAAAGGTGAATTTAAGAAAGTATGTAAAAATCGGGAAAATGCCATTAGTCTGGAGTGGAGTCTGTAAGTGTGTGATCACACTGCAGGATACAGTGATCTGTGGAAACATGCTTATGGACTCAAGAGGAGATAACAACTAACCCTGCAGCTAATGTTATCAGCTGGAGCTTTAAAGAATGAAAGAGTGTGTGTGTGTGTGTGTGTGTGTGTGTGTGTGTGTGCGTGTGTGTGTGTGTGTGTGTGTGTCAGACAGTCAGCAGTCATGTGATCAGCGTCTCTGTTCAGCATTTTTTTTTGTTTTCTATATCTTGGCAAAGATATAGAAAACCTGAACCTCTGGAAAGTCCCGACTCTTTACTTTCACTTCCTGTTCAGTAGCCAATCAGAGACAGAGCTGCTGCTGAGTCATCAGTTACCAGGAGCAGAGGTTCGTTGGTGAACATCAGAGAGCGAGGAGGAGCTCAGCCGCCCCCTACAGGTTCATCAAGGAAGCTTCAGCTCAGCAGACCTAACCACAGAGGTGTGGCCCCCCTCACCTGAGCAGGTTCACCTGAGGACCGCAACATCACCTCAAGAGAAAACATATATATAATATGTCAAATATAACTGAAGCCTCAAGGACCCTCAGTACTACTGTAACTACTCCTCCAAAAACCTGAGAACCCCACAACGTCTTCAAGGACCCTCAAGGACCTCTCAGACATCCGTACAGACCATCAGAACCTTCTGTTACCTTTAAATTGTTCTCAAGTACTTTTAGAACCTCACTCAAAGACCCTCGAAGAACCCCCTCAAGGACTTCCCAAACCTCCCCAAGGCCCCTACAAGTTCCTCAAGCCCCTGAGGAACCTTCTCCAGGCTTAGACCTGTTAGTTGCAACTCTTCATCGAGGAGTTCAGTTTAGTTTGATGTGAAACAGCGTCCTCTGGTGGAGAAACCAGAGAGAACATGAAACCCTCTGTCTGTCTGTCTGTCTGTCTGTCTGTCTGTCTGTCTGTCTGTCTGTCTGTCTGTCTGTCTGTCTGTCTGTCTGTCTGTGTGTGTGTGTGCGTGTAGACGATTAATAAACCTGATTCTACTGATAGAAACAGACCCGTTGTCCTCGGGTCACTGAGCCGCAGCATGACAATTTGTATGTATATTTCTATTATATATTAAATTTGTAAGTTCTGAGTTCGGGCTATACAAAATGAATAACATTAAATTGAATAGATGGCCGAAGAGAACTTTTTTGAGAATAAAAAAATAAATAAAATGTTTTCCTTGCAGAATGCTATTTGTTAAGGATACCCAATACATAATACAAAATACAAAAAAAAAAAGAAAAATATACAAAGTGCAGATGGGAGGTTATTCCCTACTTTCCTGGATCATCTTGCAGATAGGATGTTTTGCACTTTGGCCATCGATATCTAACCCTCCCGCTATTCCTGAGGTCACTCTGACCCGCATGCATATGTGTTCGTATATCCCAAAGCCCCCCGCTGCCTCGGGTCACTCTGACCCGCATGCATATGTGTTCGTATATCCCAAAGCCCCCCGCTGCCTCGGGTCACTCTGACCCGCATGCATATGTGTTCGTATATCCCAAAGCCTCCCACTGCCTCAGGTCACTCTGACCCACATGCATATGTGTTCGTATATCCCAAAGCCTCCCGCTGCCTCGGGTCACTCTGACCCACATGCATATGTGTTCGTATATCCCAAAGCCTCCCGCTGCCTCGGGTCACTCTGACCCACGTGCATAACTGTTGTCAAGTATGGTTGAGATCCCAGAAGAGCTGCCCTGAGGGAAAGGCATAAATACCGGACTATAAGATCAGGCTAAGGAACACAGAGCGTATATCAAAAATGAATATAACCTAAGAGTCGATTTAGCATTTGTGTGGTGTGATTTAATACCCATAAGGTAATATGTAATCTTAATTCTGTGTGTTAACTCCTCTTGCAGATGGTTGTGCATAGAGTGTGTTGAGGGTCAGGGGATTGTTGTGGCTCGTGAAGTCAATAGTTTCTACTCTGCAGGAGCTCTGCTCCGTCTGAAGGAGCAGCGGCCTTCAGCTGGAATCCTTAACTTTGATAAATACTCTTCCTTTAATAAGAAAGATCCATCTTAGCAACGTTGGTGTTGAATACTTTTATTTGATTCTGTGGACTGAAAGTACCGAACGGGTGGAAACTGAAATGTTTCCTCACACGATCAGCTCAAGAAGAACCAGAAATAATCAAGTTCATCTTATTATAGCGAAGAGAGTATCCTGCGAACATAAAATATGTCTGTGTTAAAGTAATCACATTCCTCTTAGTATAAGGAGGAGAGTGTATTCCATTGAATTCAGATGTGTGTGTGTCAAGGTGACGGTGAGATGATGTCAGATGTGTGTGTGTCAAGGTGACGGTGAGATGGTGTCAGATGTGTGTGTGTCAAGGTGACGGGGAGATGATGTCAGATGTGTGTGTGTCAAGGTGACGGGGAGATGATGTCAGATGTTTGTGTGTCAAGGTGACGGTGAGATGATGTCAGATGTTTGTGTGTTACTGTATTCGAGTTCCTGCTATTCCCACGGGGAGAGGGGGGCAATATGTGTGTGTAATCAAAACATGAGACTGGGTGTGAGGATGCAAGGGAGTGAGGATGTAAGGGTGTGAGGATGTAAGGGTGTAAGGATGTAAGGGAGGGGGGATGTAAGGGTGTGAGGATGTAAGGGAGGGGAGATGTAAGGGTGTGAGGATGTAAGGGTGTGAGGATGTAAGGGAGGGGGGATGTAAGGGTGTGAGGATGTAAGGGAGGGGAGATGTAAGGGTGTGAGGATGTAAGGGAGTAAGGATGTAAGGGTGTGAGGATATAAGGGTGTGAGGATGTAAGGGAGGGAGGATGTAAGGGTGTGAGGATGTAAGGGTGTGAGGATGTAAGGGTAAGGGAGTGAGGATGTAAGGGAGGGGGGATGTAAGGGTGTGAGGATGTAAGGGAGTGAGGATGTAAGGGAGGGGGGATGTAAGGGTGTGAGGATGTAAGGGAGTGAGGATGTAAGGGAGGGGGATGTAAGGGTGTGAGGATGTAAGGGAGGGGGGATGTAAGGGTGTGAGGATGTAAGGGAGTAAGGATGTAAGGGAGTGAGGATGTAAGGGTGTGAGGATGTAAGGGAGTGGAGATGTAAGGGTGTGAGGATGTAAGGGAGTGAGGATGTAAGGGAGTGAGGATGTAAGGGAGTGAGGATGTAAGGGAGTGAGGATGTAAGGGAGTGGGGGAATGGCTCAATTGAAAAGGATCAAAAGAGATGACTCGAGACAGGGGGATAGAGGGATCTAACGCGGGACACGGTCCGGTCCTCAGCTGAGGACACTAGAACACCGTCTGGTACTCAGCTGAGGACACTAGAACACCGTCAGGTACTCAGCTGAGGACACTAGAACACCGTCTGGTACTCAGCTGAGGACACTAGAACACGGTCCGGTCCTCAGCTGAGGACACTAGAACATGGTCCGGGACATCGGAGAACTTCGTCTCTGCTCACGGATCAGAGGACCCTGATCGTGGGCAGGAATTGGCTGATGGAGAGTCTCATCCCCCAGGAGGGAGGCAGGAGAAGGCAGGAGGAGGCAGGACGCAGGAGGCAGAAGGAGGCAGGAGGCAGGAGGCAGGTGTCTACGCCGGGCCTGGCTAAGGCCTCTCCTCCTGCCCCTCAAAGGATTCATTTTACGAAGAGGACTTTCACCCAGTCTCGGCTCAGTAAGACATTTATGTTGTGATCAATCGGTGATGTAATCAAATGAAGTTAATAATTGAATTGTTGCTGTGCCCCTGCTAATAATCCTGCAATAAATATATAATCTGCATTTAAGGCAAAGTAGTCCTGAAAGTTTATTATAGAGAAGTAGTGAAGTGTACTCATGGATGTAAAAAGTTAAGTACTACTCTGTGCATAACATCAATATAGTTCTGAACAGTTATTCTAGTTCCTAGTCCACTACAGACCCTTAGATCTTAAATCAGTTATTCTCGTTCCTAGTCCACTACAGACCCTTAGATCTTAAATCAGTTATTCTCGTTCCTAGTCCACTACAGACCCTCAGATCTTAAATCAGTTATTCTAGTCCCTAGTCCACTACAGACCCTCAGATCTTAAATCAGTTATTCTAGTTCCTAGTCCACTAACAGACCCTTAGATCTTGAATCAGTTATTCTCGTCCCTAGTCCACCAGACCCTAGATCTAAAATCAGTTATTCTAGTCCCTAGTCCACTAACAGACCCTTAGATCTTGAATCAGTTATTCTAGTCCCTAGTCCACTAACAGACCCTCAGATCTTAACTCCTAGCTATTAAACCTGTCCTGGCTCCTTACCAAGAGTCCAGGTCCACCAGAGGAAAGCTTCCATAACTGAGGTGACAGAGCTGCTTTGGGCCCAGAGGCCTCCGACAGTGTAGTTGTGAGTGAAGCAGGTCCACGTCAGGAGGGACAGCAGTGAGCAGCCAGGAGAGTTTCCTCAACAACATTTAAACAGATCTGAAACATCTCGGAGATCCGGACCCTTTGAACGGAGAGCTGGTTAATGAGATGGTCCTGTGGGAGGGGCTTATCTCTCAGATCTAACACTGTGTGTATATCCCCAAGCCTCCCGCTTTCCTGGGGTCACTCTGACCCGTGTGTGTGTGTGTGTGTGTGTGTGTGTGTGTGTGTGTGGACGATCCATAAACCTGATTCTGATAGAAACAGACGTCAAGAGAAATAAATGAAGATTTAATCATTTTAATCATCAGAACGTCAACAAATTCTGTGAAGTTGAGATATGACATTCACAAGGAAGGTGAACTGGCTCCGCCACTTCCTGTGGCTGACGTCCTGTCTGGGTGTCAGTGTGCAGACAGGTGAGACAGGTCAGTGTTCAGGTGAGACAGGTGAGACAGGTGAGCTGGAGAGGAGGAGTCACCCTGGTCATGAAGTCTCGCTCTCCTCTGCTGAACCTCCTCATATCTGAAACAAACAACAGGAGTGTTACCAACATGGCCGCCGTCTGCAGGTGAGGACCAGGACCGGACCAGGTGAGGACCAGGACCAGGACCGGACCAGGTGAGGACCAGGAGAGGACCAGGAGAGGACCAGGACCAGGACCGGACCAGGTGAGGACCAGGACCAGGACCGGACCAGGAGAGGACCAGGACCGGACCGGGTGAGGACCAGGACCGGACCGGGAGAGGACCAGGACCAGGTGAGGCTCGAGTACCTTCTGATCTCTGCTTGTTCTGTTTCCTGCAGGTGAGAGACAGCTGACGACACACAACTTCACTGCTGCACACACACAACAGGAAGTGGAGGAGGGGGTCGTCAGAGTCACACTCCTGAGAGAGAGAGAGAGAGAGAGACACACACAGGTAAATACACACACCTGAGAGAGACACACACACACACACAGGTAAATACACACACCTGAGAGAGACACACACACACACAGGTAAATACACACACCTGAGAGAGACACACACAGGTAAATACACACACCTGAGAGAGACACACACACAGGTAAATACACACACCTGAGAGAGACACACACAGGTAAATACACACACCTGAGAGAGACACACACAGGTAAATACACACACCTGAGAGAGACACACACAGGTAAATACACACACCTGAGAGAGACACACACACAGGTAAATACACACACACCACAAACACACCTGAGAGAACACACACAGGTAAATACACACACCTGAAGAACACACAGACACACACAGGTAAATACACACACCTGAGAGAGACACACACAGGTAAATACACACACCTGAGAGAGACACACACAGGTAAATACACACACCTGAGAGAGACACACACACAGGTAAATACACACACCTGAGAGAGACACACATACACACAGGTAAATACACACACCTAGAGAGATACACACAGGTAAATACACACACCTAGAGAGACACACACACACACAGGTAAATACACACAGGTAGATACACACAGGTAAATACACACAGGTAGATACACACAGGTAAATACACACACCTGAGAGAGACACACACACACACACAGGTAAATACACACAGGTAGATACACACAGGTAAATACACACACCTAGAGAGACACACACACACACAGGTAAATACACACAGAGAGACACACACAGGTAAATACACACACAGAGAGACACACACACAGGTAAATACACACACCTAGAGAGACACACACACACAGGTAAATACACACACCTAGAGAGACACACACACACAGGTAAATACACACACCTAGAGAGACACACACACACAGGTAAATACACACACCTAGAGAGACACACACACACACAGGTAAATACACACACCTAGAGAGACACACACACACAGGTAAATACACACACCTAGAGAGACACACACACAGGTAAATACACACACCTAGAGAGACACACACACACACAGGTAAATACACACACCTGAGAGAGACACACACACACACACAGGTAAATACACACACCTGAGAGAGACACACACAGGTAAATACACACACCTAGAGAGACACACACAGGTAAATACACACACCTGAGAGACACACACAGGTAACACAAACACACTAATTGGCCCACAGCTGTGGTGATGTCAAACAGGAAGTGACACTGACCATGCTCCGCCCCCGGGGGTAGACTCTGACGTGACCTCTGACCCGGAGTGCTCTCTGAAGCCCCTCCCACTGAGAATCAGCCAATCCCAGCAGAGGCTGAACCAGAACACCTGAGAACCACACGTGAGCCTCACCGGTGCCGTCATCCATCACCAGCCTGATCACAAGTACACACAAGTACAGGAACCACTTCTAAAGTACAAGTACACAGAAATACACACATATGAACAGAAGAAGAAGTCTTACTTTGCTTTGGACTGAAAGACGGACGAAGTCGATGGACACTGAGAACCAGAACAAGTCTAAGAAACAGAGACGACAGTCACTGAAGACCTGATGAAGAAGGACATGAAGACCCTAGAGTCCTCTAGCGTCCTCTAGTGTCCTCTAGCGTCCTCTAGAGTCCCCTAGAGTCCTCTAGCGTCCTCTAGTGGCTACAAACATCATAACAAGGACATGAAGACCCTAGAGTCCTCTAGCGTCCTCTAGTGTCCTCTAGCGTCCTCTAGAGTCCTCTAGCGTCCTCTAGCGTCCTCTAGAGTCCCCTAGAGTCCTCTAGCGTCCTCTAGTGGCTACAAACATCATAACAAGGACATGAAGACCCTAGAGTCCTCTAGTGTCCTCCCACCTAGAGTCCTCTAGAGTCCCCTAGCGTCCCCTAGCGTCCTCTAGTGTCCTCTAGCGTCCTCTAGTGGCTACAAACATCATAACAAGGACATGAAGACCCTAGAGTCCTCTAGTGTCCTCTAGTGTCCTCTAGTGGCTACAAACATCATAACAAGGACATGAAGACCCTAGAGTCCTCTAGCGTCCTCTAGCGTCCTCTAGCGTCCTCTAGGTCCTCTAGAGTCCTCTAGCGTCCTCTAGTGGCTACAAACATCATAACAAGGACATGAAGACCCTAGAGTCCTCTAGTGTCCTCTAGCGTCCTCTAGAGTCCTCTAGCGTCCTCTAGTGGCTACAAACATCATAACAAGGACATGAAGACCCTAGAGTCCTCTAGCGTCCTCTAGTGTCCTCTAGCGTCCTCTAGCGTCCTCTAGTGGCTACAAACATCATAACAAGGACATGAAGACCTAGAGTCCTCTAGCGTCCTCTAGCGTCCTCTAGCGTCCTCTAGTGGCTACAAACATCATAACAAGGACATGAAGACCCTAGAGTCCTCTAGCGTCCTCTAGTGTCCTCTAGTGTCCTCTAGCGTCCTCTAGTGGCTACAAACATCATAACAAGGACATGAAGACCCTAGAGTCCTCTAGTGTCCTCTAGCGTCCTCTAGCGTCCTCTAGCGTCCTCTAGAGTCCCCTAGAGTCCTCTAGTGGCTACAAACATCATAACAAGGACATGAAGACCCTAGAGTCCTCTCGTGTCCTCTAGTGTCCTCTAGCGTCCTCTAGAGTCCCCTAGAGTCCTCTAGCGTCCTCTAGTGGCTACAAACATCATAACAAGGACATGAAGACCCTAGAGTCCTCTAGTGTCCTCTAGTGTCCTCTAAGCGTCCTCTAGAGTCCTCTAGAGTCCTCTAGAGTCCTCTCTAGAGTCCCTAGTGTCCTCTAGAGTCCCTCTAGAGTCCTCTACTACAAACATCATAACAAGGACATGAAGACCCTAGAGTCCTTCTAGTGTCCTCTAGCTGTCCTCTAGTGCTCCTCTAGTGTCCCTAGCAGTCCTCTAGAGTCCCTAGCAGTCCTCTAGAGTCCTCTAGCGTCCCTAGTGGCTACAAACATCATAACAAGGACATGAAGACCCTAGAGTCCCTAGTGTCCTCTAGTGTCCTCTAGTGGCTACAAACATCATAACAAGGACATGAAGACCCTAGAGTCCTTAGTCCTCTAGCCCTCTAGAGTCCTCTAGCGTCCTCTAGTGGCTACAAACATCATAACAAGGACATGAGACCTGAGTCCCTAGTGTCCTCAGCGTCCTCTAGCGTCCTCTAGTGGCTACAAACATCATAACAAGGACATGAAGACCCTAGAGTCCTCTAGAGTCCTCTAGTGTCCTCTAGTGTCCTCTAGCGTCCTCTAGTGTCCTCTAGCGTCCTCTAGTGTCTACAAACATCATAACAAGGACATGAAGACCCTAGAGTCCTCTAGTGTCCTCTAGCGTCCTCTAGCGTCCTCTAGAGTCCCCTAGCGTCCCCTAGCGTCCTCTAGTGGCTACAAACATCATAACAAGGACATGAAGACCCTAGAGTCCTCTAGAGTCCTCTAGAGTCCCCTAGCGTCCTCTAGTGTCCTCTAGTGTCCTCTAGCGTCCTCTAGTGTCCTCTAGAGTCCTCTAGTGGCTACAAACATCATAACAAGGACATGAAGACCCTAGAGTCCTCTAGTGTCCTCTAGCGTCCTCTAGTGTCCTCTAGCGTCCTCTAGAGTCCCCTAGCGTCCTCTAGAGTCTACAAACATCATAACAAGGACATGAAGACCCTAGTGTCCTATAATAAAGTAGTATAATAAAGTTGAACCCAGTATAATAAAGTAGAACCCAGTATAATAAAGTAGAACCCAGTATAATAAAGTAGTATAATAAAGTTGAACCCAGTATAATAAAGTAGTATAATACAGTAGAACCCAGTATAATAAAGTAGAACCCAGTATAATAAAGTAGTATAATAAAGTTGAACCCAGTATAATAAAGTAGAACCCAGTATAATAAAGTAGTATAATAAAGTTGAACCCAGTATAATAAAGTAGTATAATACAGTAGAACCCAGTATAATAAAGTAGAACCCAGTATAATAAAGTAGTATAATAAAGTTGAACCCAGTATAATAAAGTAGTATAATACAGTAGAACCCAGTATAATAAAGTTGAACCCAGTATAATAAAGTAGAACCCAGTATAATAAAGTAGTATAATAAAGTTGAACCCAGTATAATAAAGTAGAACCCAATATAATAAAGTTGAACCCAGTATAATAAAGTAGAACCCAGTATAATAAAGTAGTATAATAAAGTTGAACCCAGTATAATAAAGTAGAACCCAGTATAATAAAGTTGAACCCAGTATAATAAAGTAGAACCCAGAATAATAAAGTAGTATAATAAAGTAGAACCCAGTATAATAAGGTAGTATAATAAAGTTGAACCCAGTATAATAAAGTTGAACCCAGTATAATAAAGTAGAACCCAGTATAATAAAGTAGTATAATAAAGTAGAACCCAGTATAATAAAGTTGAACCCAGTATAATAAAGTAGAACGCAGTAGAACCCAGTATAATAAAGTAGAATCCAGGAGAACCCAGTATAATAAAGTAGTATAATAAAGTAGAACCCAGTATAATAAAGTAGAATAATAAAGTAGTATAATACAGTAGAACCAGTATAATAAAGTTGAACTCAGTATAATAAAGTTGAACCCAGTATAATAAAGTAGAATGCAGTAGAACCCAGTATAATAAAGTAGAACGCAGTAGAACCCAGTATAATAAAGTAGAATCCAGGAGAACCCAGTATAATAAAGTAGTATAATAAAGTAGAACCCAGTATAATAAAGTAGTATAATAAAGTAGAACCCAGTAGAACCCAGTAAAACCCAGTATAATATAGTATAATAAAGTAGAACCCAGTATAATAAAGTAGTATAATAAAGTAGAACCCAGTAGAATAAAGTAGTATAATAAAGTAGAACCCAGTATATTAAAGTAGTATAATAAAATAGAACCCAGTATAATAAATTAGTATAATACAGTAGAACCCAGTATAATAAAGTAGAACCCAGTATAATAAAGTAGTATAATAAAGTAGAACCCAGTATAATAAAGTAGTATAATAAAGTAGAACCCAGTATAATAAAGTTGAACCCAGTATAATAAAGTAGAACGCAGTAGAACCCAGTATAATAAAGTAGAATCCAGGAGAACCCAGTATAATAAAGTAGTATAATAAAGTAGAACCCAGTATAATAAAGTAGTATAATAAAGTAGAACCCAGTAGAACCCAGTAAAACCCAGTATAATATAGTATAATAAAGTAGAACCCAGTATAATAAAGTAGTATAATAAAGTAGAACCCAGTATAATAAAGTAGTATAATAAAGTAGAACCCAGTATAATAAAGTAGTATAATAAAGTAGAACCCAGTATAATAAATAGTATAATACAGTAGAACCCAGTATAATAAAGTAGAACCCAGTATAATAAAGTAGTATAATAAAGTAGAACCCAGTAGAATAAAGTAGTATAATAAAGTAGAACCCAGTATAATAAAGTAGTATAATAAAATAGAACCCAGTATAATAAATTAGTATAATACAGTAGAACCCAGTATAATAAAGTAGAACCCAGTATAATAAAGTAGTATAATAAAGTAGAACCCAGTATAATAAAGTAGTATAATAAAGTAGAACCCAGTATAATAAAGTTGAACCCAGTATAATAAAGTAGAACGCAGTAGAACCCAGTATAATAAAGTAGAATCCAGGAGAACCCAGTATAATAAAGTAGTATAATAAAGTAGAACCCAGTATAATAAAGTAGTATAATAAAGTAGAACCCAGTAGAACCCAGTAAAACCCAGTATAATATAGTATAATAAAGTAGAACCCAGTATAATAAAGTAGTATAATAAAGTAGAACCCAGTAGAATAAAGTAGTATAATAAAGTAGAACCCAGTATATTAAAGTAGTATAATAAAATAGAACCCAGTATAATAAATTAGTATAATACAGTAGAACCCAGTATAATAAAGTAGAACCCAGTAGAATAAAGTAGTATAATAAAGTAGAACCCAGTATAATAAAGTAGTAAAATAAAATAGAACCCAGTATAATAAATTAGTATAATACAGTAGAACCCAGTATAATAAAGTAGAACCCAGTATAATAAAGTAGTATAATAAAGTAGAACCCAGTATAATAAAGTAGTAAAATAAAGTAGAACCCAGTATAATAAAGTCGAACCCAGTATAATAAAGTAGTATAATGAAGTAGAACCCAGTATAATAAAGTAGAACCCAGTATAATAAAGTAGTATAATAAAGTAGAACCCAGTATAATAAAGTAGAACCCAGTATAATAAAGTAGAACCCAGTAGAACCCAGTATAATAAAGTAGAACCCAGTAGAACCAGGTATAATAAAGTAGTATAATACAGTAGTATAATACAGTAGAACCCAGTATAATAAAGTAGAACCCAGTATAATAAAGTAGTATAATACAGTAGTATAATACAGTAGAACCCAGTATAATAAAGTAGAACCCAATAGAACCCATTATAATAAAGTAGAACCCAGTAGAACCCAGTATAATAAAGTAGAACCCAATAGAACCCAGTATAATAAAGTAGAACCCAGTAGAACCCAGTATAATACAGTAGTATAATACAGTAGTATAATACAGTAGTATAATACAGTAGAACCCAGTATAATAAAGTAGAACCCAGTAGAACCCAGTATAATAAAGTAGTATAATACAGTAGAACCCAGTATAATAAAGTAGAACCCAGTAGAACCCAGTATAATAAAGTAGTATAATACAGTAGAACCCAGTATAATAAAGTAGAACCCAGTAGAACCCAGTATAATAAAGTAGTATAATACAGTAGAACCCAGTATAATAAAGTAGAACCCAGTAGAACCCAGTATAATAAAGTAGTATAATACAGTAGAACCCAGTATAATAAAGTAGAACCCAGTAGAACCCAGTATAATAAAGTAGTATAATAAAGTAGTATAATAAAGTAGTATAATACAGTAGAACCCAGTATAATAAAGTAGAACCCAGTATAATAAAGTAGTATAATAAAGTAGAACCCAGTATAATAAAGTAGTATAATAAAGTTGAACCCAGTATAATAAAGTTGAACCCAGTATAATAAAGTAGAACCCAGTATAATAAAGTAGTATAATAAAGTAGAACCCAGTATAATAAAGTAGTATAATAAAGTAGAACCCAGTAGAATAAAGTAGTATAATAAAGTAGAACCCAGTATATTAAAGTAGTATAATAAAATAGAACCCAGTATAATAAATTAGTATAATACAGTAGAACCCAGTATAATAAAGTAGAACCCAGTATAATAAAGTAGTATAATAAAGTAGAACCCAGTATAATAAAGTAGTATAATAAAGTAGAACCCAGTATAATAAAGTTGAACCCAGTATAATAAAGTAGAACGCAGTAGAACCCAGTATAATAAAGTAGAATCCAGGAGAACCCAGTATAATAAAGTAGTATAATAAAGTAGAACCCAGTATAATAAAGTAGTATAATAAAGTAGAACCCAGTAGAACCCAGTAAAACCCAGTATAATATAGTATAATAAAGTAGAACCCAGTATAATAAAGTAGTATAATAAAGTAGAACCCAGTAGAATAAAGTAGTATAATAAAGTAGAACCCAGTATATTAAAGTAGTATAATAAAATAGAACCCAGTATAATAAATTAGTATAATACAGTAGAACCCAGTATAATAAAGTAGAACCCAGTATAATAAAGTAGTATAATAAAGTAGAACCCAGTATAATAAAGTAGTATAATAAA
>JACSYO010001216.1:142500-150000 GCA_016806645.1 Ophiodon elongatus | reverse complement strand
TTCTGACGGGGCTTTGTTTGTTTGTTTGTTTGTTTGTTTGTTTACATGGACTGAATGTGTTTCGGCTCATCAGAGCTCCTGTGTATCAGCAATATTCATAAACGCATCCCGACTTCCTGAACCGAGAACCTTTGGTTCTGGTTCCGGTTCTGGTTCCCGCCGGTCGCCTTGAAGATGAAACCAGGAGCTCAACATGTTTTATGTCCGACCCGTATTTATGACATCAGATTTCTGTTGGAGCCGTGAAGAAAACCTTAACGATGTTTCATAAAAAATTCTTCATAATAATGACCGAGCATTTCAAAAAGACCTGATATCTTAAAACAAGACTTAGAGATGAGAATTCATGATGTTGAGACTCAAATAACCATTAATATGAGTTATTAACTCATTAATATGAGTTAATGTGAGTTATTATGAGGTAATAACTCATATTAATGGTTATTATGAGTTATTACCTCATAATAATGAGGTAATAACTCATGAGTTATTGTCATTATTATGAGGTATACCTCATAATAATGAGAACGAGGAACCTGCTCACCTCCACCTGTACATAGACTCCTCCCCCCTAAGCCCCGCCCCTCAGGGCTGTCCTCATGTTATTTATGAACGCCCCTCACCTCTTGTACTTGTTTAGTTTCTCCTGAAGTCATCCGGTTTTATTCTCCTGATTTATCCTCCAGACACGTTGTTGTTCTAATTATTATTATTATTATTGTTGTTATTTTTGTTGGCTGTACAGTAATTCTACTTAATACAGAGTCTTCTACTGTAATGTGTCTCTTTTCAATAAAGACGAGAACATGCTTCTTAATATAAACTCACTGCTTTCTCTTGTTTGTTTAATAGTTTAAATCATTTTAATGTTTTCATTTATGAGATTTGTCAACCAACTGAATTGTTTTTAGGATGAAACAATCAAATACATATATATATATTTATATATATAAATAAATATTTATATATATAAATATATATATATGTATTTGTATTTATAATATATATATTATAATATATATATATATATTATAAATATTATATATATATAAATATATATATATCTTTTAAGAAATTCTTGCTGCAGTCTCCTTTTAAACTTGCCACCAAACTTGTGTACTCGTGTAATTTTGGTGTTTTTTTAGTGACTGAGTGTGTGTGTGTGTGTGAGTGTGTGAGAGTGTGTGTGTGTGTGTGAGTGTGTGAGAGTGTGTGTGTGTGTGTGTGTGTGTGAGAGTGTGTGTGTAGAGGCAGCAGATGGAGCTTCAGTCAACAGAAAGTTGAGGCGTCTTCATTCTCAAACTGTCAAACTTTTTCTTTTTCTTCACGACAAAAGAATCAAACTCGAGGGTCATGTGACTCACTGACTCACTGACTCACTGACTCACTAACTCACTGACTCACTAACTCACTGACTCACTAACTCACTGACTCACTAACTCACTAACTCACTGACTCACTGACTCACTAACTCACTGACTCACTGACTCACTAACTCACTGACTCACTAACTCACTAACTCACTGACTCACTAACTCACTAACTCACTGACTCACTGACTCACTAACTCACTGACACTGACTCACTGACTCACTAACTCATACTCACTGACTCACTAACTCACTGACTCACTAACTCACTGACTCACTGACTACTACTCACTGACTCACTAACTCACTAACTCACTGACTCACTAACTCACTGACTCACTGACTCACTAACTCATCACTATACTGACTCACTAACTCACTAACTCACTGACTCACTAACTCACTAACTCACTGACTCACTGACTCACTAACTCACTGACTCACTGACTCACTAACTCACTGACTCACTAACTCACTAACTCACTGACTCACTAACTCACTAACTCACTGACTCACTGACTCACTAACTCACTGACTCACTGACTCACTAACTCACTGACTCACTAACTCACTGACTCACTGACTCACTAACTCACTGACTCACTAACTCAACTCAAAGGTTCTTACTGGATTTTGAGGTCTACTAGATATTATCAATCTGTCTTTACTAACAGACCATGTACCACAGTCCTTCATAGTATTACCTTTAGTTAGTACCTCTACTAGATATTATCAATCTGTCTTTACTAACAGGCCATGTACCACAGTCCTTCATAGTATTACCTTTAGTTAGTACCTCTACTAGATATTATCAATCTGTCTTTACTAACAGGCCATGTACCACAGTCCTTCATAGTATTACCTTTAGTTAGTACCTCTACTAGATATTACCAATCTGTCTTTACTAACAGGCCATGTACCACAGTCCTTCATAGTATTACCTTTAGTTAGTACCTCTACTAGATATTATCAATCTGTCTTTACTAACAGACCATGTACCACAGTCCTTTAAAGTAGCTGTGATTAAGCCTCTTCTCAAGAAGCCCACTCTTGATCCAGAGGTGTTGGTTCTATAGACCGATCTCTAACCTTCCCTTCCTCTAAGATCCTTGAGAAAGTAGTTGCAAATCAGTTATGTGACTTTCTACAGAACAATAGTTTATTTGAGGATTTTCAGTCAGGATTTAGAAAACACCACAGCACAGAGACAGCACTGGTGGACATTACTAATGACCTTCTATTGCATCAGATAAAGGACTTGTCTCTGTTCTTGTCTTGTTAGACCTTAGTGCTGATAGAGGACTTGTCTCTGTTCTGGTCTTGTTAGACCTTAGTGCTGATAGAGGACTTGTCTCTGTTCTGGTCTTGTTAGACCTTAGTGCTGATAGAGGACTTGTCTCTGTCCTTGTTAGACCTTAGTGCTGATAGAGGACTTGTCTCTGTCCTGGTCTTGTTAGACCTTAGTGCTGATAGAGGACTTGTCTCTGTCCTGGTCTTGTTAGACCTTAGTGCTGATAGAGGACTTGTCTCTGTACTGGTCTTGTTAGACCTTAGTGCTGATAGAGGACTTGTCTCTGTTCTAGTCTTGTTAGACCTTAGTGCTGATAGAGGACTTGTCTCTGTTCTGGTCTTGTTAGACCTTAGTGCTGCGTTCGACACCATTGACCATCACATCCTATTACAGAGATTAGAACATTTGATTGGCATTAAAGGCACCGCACTAAGCTGGTTTAAATCCTATTCATCAGATCGATCTCAGTTTGTATATGTAAACGATGAATCCTCGATGACCACCAACGTCAGTCACGGAGTTCCACAAGGTTCTGTACTTGGACCAATCTTATTCACCTTATATATGCTTCCTTTGGGCAATATTATCAGAAGACACTCCATAGACTTTCATTGTTATGCTGATGATACTCAATTATATATATCGATCAAGCCAGACGAAACCAACCAGCTTGCTAAACTTCAAGCATCTTAAAGATATAAAAACATGGATGACCTGCAACTTCCTGATGTTAAACTCAGACAAAACTGAAGTTATTTTACTGGCCCAGAACACCTCCGGAATCAACTATCTAATGATGTGGTTTCTCTAGATGGCATTGCCCTGGCATCCAGCACCATCATAAAGAATCTCGGAGTTGTCTTTGATCAGGACTTGTCCTTTAACTCTCACATAAAACAAATCTCAAGGACGCCTTTTTTCACCTACGGAACATTTAAATAATCAGACACATCCTGTCTCAAAGAGATGCAGAAAAATTAGTTCACGCATTTGTTACTTCTAGACTGGACTACTGTAACTCCTTATTATCAGGCTGCTCTAATAAGTCTCTTAAATCTCTCCAGTTGATCCAGAATGCTGCAGCTCGTGTACTAACAAAAACTAAGAGAAGAGATCATATTACTCCTGTATTAGCTTCTCTGCACTGGCTCCCTGTAAAATCCAGAATCAAATTTAAAATCCTTCTCCTCACCTACAAAGCCTTAATTGGTGAGGCACCATCATATCTTAAGGATCTCATAGTACCATATTACCCCACTAGAGAGCTGCACTCACTGAATGCGGGGCTACTTGTGGTTCCTAGAGTCTTAAAAAGTAGGATGGGAGCCAGAGCCTTCAGTTATCAAGCTCCTCTTCTATGGAACCAGCTTCCACTTTCAGTCCGGGGGGCAGACACAGTGACCACATTTAAGAGTAGACTTAAGACTTTCCTCTTTGATAGCGTTTATAGTTAGGGCTGGCTCAGGTTTGCCCTGGTCCATTCTTTCCAGCCCCTTGATATGCTGCTATAGGCCTAGACTGCTGGGGGACAACTAGGATACACTGAGCTCCTCTATCCTTTTCTCTCTCTCCTTCTGTATGAATTCATGTTCTATAAATGCACATTACTAACTCTACTTCTTCCCTCGGAGTCTTTGTGCTTTCTCGCCTCGCAGGTTTCCACGAATCGTGGTTGCATCTGGACCCTGGTCCTGCCTCCTGGTTCCTTCCGTGGAACTGCTGACGCACATTCTTTTCTATTTTATGTGAATTCAACGTGTTGTAACTCTGTTATGCTGTTCATTCTGATCACATGACATCTATTGTACTCTGTCCATCCTGATAGAGGATCCTCCTCTGCTGCTCTCCTGAAGGGTTCTTACATTTTTCTCCCTGTTGAAAGGGTTTTTTGGGAGTTGTTCCTGAGTCGATGAGGTTCTGGGACAGAGGATGTCAGTGTGTACAGATTGTAAAGCCCTCTGAGGAGAATTTGTAATTTGTGATTTTGGGCTATACAAAAATAAATTGAATTGAATTGAAGAAGAAAACCTCATAGTTCTGTTCACAGGATGAGAACCTTCTTCTTCTTCTGTTTAAATAATATAAATACAGCTGAGAGGAGGTGACCACCACAGAAGAAGAGGAGGAGGAGGAAGAGGAGGAGGAGGAAGAAGTAGAGGAAGAGGAGGAGGAGGAGGAGGAACAGGAAGAAGAGGAGGAGGAGGAAGAAGTAGAGGAAGAGGAGGAGGAGGAGGAGTAGGAGGAACAGGAAGAAGAGGAGGAGGAGGAGGAACAGGAAGAAGAGGAGGAGGAGGAGGAGGAACAGGAAGAAGAGGAGGAGGAGGAAGAAGTAGAGGAAAGGAGGAGGAGGAGGAGGAGGAGGAGGAACAGGAAGAAGAGGAGGAGGAGGAAGAAGTAGAGGAAGAGGAGGAGGAGAGGAGGAGGAGGAACAGGAAGAAGAAGAGGAGGAGGAGGAGGTGGAAGAGTAACAGGAAGAACAGGAAGAGGAGGAGGAAGAGGAAGAGGAGGAAGAGGAAGAGGAGGAGGTGGTAGAGGAGGAGGAAGAGGAGGAAGAGGAACAGGAGGAGGTGGTAGAGGAAGAGGAGAAACGAGGCCCGATCCTCAGGTCTCATTTATCAGTCGACCACGACGCCCGGGATTACAATTTGCAAAAATTCATTACCTCTCTCCCCTCCCCCCCTCTCCTCCCCTCCCTCCCCTCCTCCATTTTCATCTGAAATAAATAGAGAAAATTGTGGATTCTTTACTGTTTTTATTACTTATTTATAATACTTTTGATCTTGTTTCTTTTTACTATGTCTCTTGTTTACAATATATATATATATATATTTATATATATATATAAAAAATATATATATATATATACATAGTATATATATTATATATATATATATATATACAATGTATATATACTGCTGGACTAATAAAGGATCATCTTATTTTATTTTATCTTATAATTAAAGTCCTAATGGGGTCAAAAACACTTCCCATAATGCAACAGGGTCTGAGGTCAAAAGAAGGATAAATCAAACTAATTTAAAAAGTTAAATTGGTTGAATTCTCTTTTAATTAAAAAAAACTAATTTTTAAAGCAGAAAAACTTATTTTTAGATTTAGATTTATAATTTTCTTGAAAACATAATTTTCTTTTCTTTGTTTTATGTCTTATTCTGTTTTTATAATTATTAAATTCATTGTTTGGACATAAAATGATTCAAAACCCAAAAATATTTAATTCAAACGAAACGAAACAGACATTTTGATTATTTTTGCTTCATAAAATTCTGAAAACAATAATCAAATTATTAAAAACGTTGCTGATTAATTATCTGGAAGTTTAAGAAACAGAATATTTATACTTTATATAAATAAACCCAAACAGGTGACGTCTTTATTATTTTACTTTATGATGAAATAATAATTAATCCACGATGTTGATTTGTTGGCTTTTACTGAAACTGAAGGAGAAACTAATTATTATTATTAATTTATTGTCATTTAATAATATTTTGCGGGTTATTTATAGTTAATAAATTAACATAAAAATATACTTTAAGGTAAAAACCTCCGGAGCGCGCGCCCGGCCTCCCGGAGACGTTAATATTATTCATCGTGTAGCCGCGGGAGCGCGCATCTCGGGGTCCACCCCCGTGACCCTCGCTGTCACAACAGCGCTGTAAACGAGTGACCTTTGACCTCCTCAGGGAGACACGCGAAGAAGAGAATAAACCAGCTCGCGCTCATAATTAAATTCATAAACGGATTTATATTTAAAGTCAAATATATTTAAGACTCGATGAGTTAAAATACATTTTTATATTTTCTTTATTTCTTAAATCAGATTCACGGCCTTAAAGCTTCGGGCCTTCAAAATAAAATATTTTTTTTAAACGAACATCTGGACAAAAATAGATTTAACCTCCAGATTTTATGAGAATAAATAAACGTGTATTTTATGATTCTTAGATTCCAAAATAAATTCATAAATCAGAACTTCTTTTAATTCACACTTGTATCTTTTATTTTCTTGCTCCAAACTTCTTCAGGGAATGTTAGTTACTTTTGCACAGTTTTATATAAATAAATTAGCAGCGTCATCTTGTCCCAAAACAAACAAAAACAAACAAAAACAAAAACAAAAACAAACAAAAACGAACCGGAACCAGATGAAATGAAGCAGAAACGTTTTGATCCGGTCTGAGGATCCGATGAGACCACGTGGTGCAAAGTCTGTGGTCGAATCCCCACGAGCTCCTCCGCTTGGTCCCGCGGGCTATTTACATGAGAGGGGGGGGGGGGGTCCTCCTCCTCCTCCTCCTTCTTCTCCTCCTCCTCCTCCTCCTCCTGCTTCTCCTCCTCCTCCTCCTCCTCCTGCTCCTCCTCCTCCTCCTCACCCTCCTCCTCCTCCTCCTCGCGCGTCTTTACGCACAGTCTCCGGGTCTCCAGAGATCCGGTTCTGAACCTGCAGAGGAACGTCACGTGTCGAGGCTCCAAAATGAGTTTTGTTCTCCCTGAAAATACTTTTAATATTAATATTTGATTTCTGGAATAAAAGTAAAAAACGTTCATCTTCAACAAGAAATTCTCTGATTTTAGTTTTTAAGATTTATTTCATATTTTAGAGGAATTCTGAGGATTTTCTTGAAAAAAAACTACAAATTAAATTACTAACACAAAGATGAATTATTGTAATAATTAACCTAAATTCTGAGAATTACTTTTAAAGAGAAGTTCTTTTTAACATGTACTCCTCAGGTTTTCATAAACGTGTTTTAATAAATGTGTTTTAATAAATATGTTTTAATAAACGTGTTTTAATAAACGTGTTTTAATAAACGT
>JACSYO010001216.1:135000-137500 GCA_016806645.1 Ophiodon elongatus | reverse complement strand
CTTCTTCTTCTTCTCCTTCTCCTTCTTCTCCTTCTCCTTCTTCTTCTTCTCCTTCTCCTTCTCCTTCTTCTTCTTCTTCTTCTCCTTCTCCTTCTTCTTCTTCTTCTTCTCCTTCTTCTCCTTCTTCTTTTCCTTCTTCTTCTTGTCCTTCTCCTTCTTCTTCTCCTTCTTCTTCTTCTCCTTCTTGTCCTTCTCCTTCTTGTCCTTCTCCTTCTTCTTCTTCTTCTCCTTCTTCTTGTCCTTCTCCTTCTTGTCCTTCTCCTTCTTCTTCTCCTTCTCCTTCTTCTTCTTCTCCTTCTCCTTCTCCTTCTTCTCCTTCTCCTTCTTGTCCTTCTCCTTCTTCTTCTTCTCCTTCTTCTTCTTCTCCTTCTCCTTCTTCTCCTTCTTCTCCTTCTTCTTCTCCTTCTTCTTCTCCTTCTCCTTCTTCTCCTTCTTCTTCTCCTTCTTCTTCTCCTTCCCCTTCTTCTCCTCCTTCTTCTCCTTCTTCTTCTCCTTCCCCTTCTTCTCCTTCTTCTTCTCCTTCTTCTTATCCTTCTCCTTCTTCTCCTTCTTCTTCTTCTATTCAACTAAACATCCAGCATTTCTCATTTTTGGTCTTTTTTATGAGCAGACGTGATTTTAAAGATCTGTGAAAGTTTCATATTGTTTAAAAACTCTTGAGTATAACTCTGTGTTGTTGCAGTATTATTAGCAGTATTATTAGCAGTATTATTAGTAGTATTAGCAGTATTATTGGTAGTATTGTGATGTGGGAGCTGACAGCTGGTGGAGGTCCACTTTCCTCTGCAGGTGTGAGTCTGACTCTAATGACTGCTGTTACCCACAGCTCGACCTTTGACCCCTCAGCAGGTAAGTGTACCTGCTGAGGCCGCAGCCCGAGCATGAGAGAGTCCAGACGCTCGGGAGTCAGACGAGTTAATCCACTCATCCCGTTACGGTCCTCGGTCGGGGCGCGGCGAGGCGGCGGCTCCAATCGAGTTACAGCTTCCTGTCGGCGTCTCGCCTCATGAATGAGCGCCTTGTGTTTGATCCGGCTTCTCTCACAGGAAGCGTCTCGTCTCTGTCCTCGGCTCGTCGGACCGTGAGACCAAACTCCTTCTTTATTATTACGTTTGTGTTTTAGGGAGAAAAGTCCAAAGACATGCAGCTGTATGCAAAATATTATATTTAAAAACATGACTTCCATCTTTGATCCTTAATGTTTCTGAGTGACCGTAATGTTCACGTCGTCCTCTTTCCCTGTGTTTAACGTCACGTTGCTATGAATTGTGGGTAATCCCCTATAGAAAGTGTTCATAAGAGAGAGTCCTCAAAGACTCAACGATGTGACAGCGGACAAATAAACCCTCAACTCTTTGATGGAACAGGTATCAGAGTCCATGAGGGGCTTAGCATAGGCCTGGGATTGGGATTGGGATTGGGCCTGGCATTGGGCCTGGGATTGGGCCTTGGATTGGCATTGGGTCTGGGATTGGGCCTGGCATTGGCATTGGGCCTGGCATTGGGCCTGGCATTGGGCCTGAGATTGGGCCTGAGATTGGGCCTGGCATTGGGCCTGGCATTGGGCCTGGCATTTGGCCTGGGATTGAGCCTGGGATTGGGCCTTGGATTGGCATTGGGCCTGGCATTGGGCCTGGCATTGGGCCTGGCATTGGGCCTGGCATTGGGCCTGGCATTGGGCCTGAGATTGGGCCTGGCATTGGGCCTGAGATTGGGCCTGGCATTGGGCCTGGCATTGTGTCGAGGAGATTCACCAGCAGGTGTCGGAGACTTGTTTTACTTCCTGTCCCCATCAGTCTCCTGTTGGATGTTAGGTGGACTTCAGTCCACCGTGGGAATGAAGCCGCTCCGCTGGCGTCTCTCTGGTCCGACCGTCCGCTACACGGAGGCGGAGCTGGAATGAAAGCAGCCGTCCGATTGGTTCCAGGAGGAACTCTGAGAGAGCTGTGACAGATCGCTGGCCGAGCTCCAGGCTCCACTTAGCCGAGCCTCATTGTGTCGGTAAGAGGCCGTAATGAGGCCGGCAGACAGGAGGCAGGCCAGACCCTTTGATTCAATGACGGGTTCAAGGAACACCAGAGAGAGTACTAGTAGTACTAGAAGTACTAGAAGTACTACTACTAGTAGTAGTAGTCGTAGGAGCTATTATATATCAATTAAACACATTAACAGTTCTTGTTACATTAACAAGTAAAAAACTATGACAATAAGAAACTTTCGAATGAGAGTCATTAGAACTCAGGAGGCTAGCAGTTTCCCCCTGCTTCCAGTCTTTATGCTAAGCTAGGCTAACCCCCTGTGACTCATAATAAGCCGAGGAGAGGTTTTAATGTTTAACGTTGCCTCGTGGAGTTCATCGGATTGCTCTTAATATTTTGGTGAAACATTATATTGACGTTGATCTGGAGAGGGAATCAGACCGGCGGCTCGTCGCCGCGTTAACCCGCCGACACTCAGACGTTTGATGGAGCGCCGCGCGCCGCGGATCCAACATCATTAA
>JACSYO010001216.1:117500-130000 GCA_016806645.1 Ophiodon elongatus | reverse complement strand
TAGGAAAGCAAAATATTTATTAATTTATTTTTAAATTAACGTTTCTTCATTGTGTTTCTGATTTACGTAATTTTAATCCGTGAGAGTTAGAGGAGCCAAGCTAGCTTCATGCTAAGCTATGCTAACTAGCAGGAATGTAAGATTCGGCTAGCTATTTCCACCTGTTTCCAGTCTTAATGCTAAGCTATGCTAACTAGCAGGAATGTAAGATTTGGCTAGCTGTTTCCACCTGTTTCCAGTCTTAATGCTAAGCTACGCTAACTGGCAGGGGTGCAGGATTCGGCGACCTGTCTACATGCAGTCGTACACATATACTTAACACACATGTGTGTGTGTGTGTGTGTGTGTGGTTGTGTGTGTGAGTGTGTGTGTGTGTGTGTGTGTGTGAGTGTGTGTGTGTGAGTGTGTGTGTGTGTGAGTGTGTGTGTGTGTGTGTGTGTGTGTGTGAGTGTGTGTGTGTGTGAGTGTGAGTGTGTGTGTGTGTGTGAAAGTGTGAGTGTGTGTGTGTGAGGGTGTGTGTGTGTGTGTGTGTGTGTGGTGTGTGTGTGTGTGTGTGTGTGTGGAGTGTGTGAGTGTGTGTGTGTGTGTGTGTGAGTGTGTGTGTGTGTGTGTGAGTGTGAGTGTGTGTGTGTGTGTGTGAGTGTGTGTGTGTGTGTGTGTGTGTGTGTGTGTGTGTGTGTGTGTGTGTGAGTGTGTGTGTGTGTGTGTGTGTGTGTGTGTGTGTGTGTGTGTGTGTGTGTGTGTGTGTGTGTGTGTGTGTGTGTGTGTGTGTGTGTGTGTGTGGTTGTCCCGTTGGGACCACAACTGGAGCCCCCCCCTCGGGGGCTTCTGTCCTTCTTGAGACGAGGAGGCCAGTGATTGGATGAGCGAGCAGCAGAAGGTGAGTTAGTTCCGCTGGCTGAGCCCACCTGGTTCCTCCTCTCCTCCACACGGAGTTCACAACAATAATTATTCTGCTTTCAGCTGATATGAACTCCTTTAAATCAAAGCACGTTTGCACGCTGCACAACAGAAGACAATAAAACAATGTAATGTTAATTATATGCGTCGATGGGAGACTCCGGGGTCAGTGGGTTGCCATGGCGCCTCGTTACTCACACAAAGAGAAACTGTGGCGTCTTTAACCTTTAACCTCAGGGTTTAAAATGTTCTCTCAAGTATTCAAGGCTGTTGCTCCTGTCAATCACCTTGTAGCCCCGCCCTAAAGCATTATGGTCTGTTTGACTCTAAATCACCATAATTTACTAAATGAACATCATGCTGTATTGAAGAAGACTTGAAACTAGAGATTGAGACATAAACTCATGTTTACAATGTTTACTGAGGGAATAAATCAAGAGAGAAGTAGAGTCATTTTCTATAGACTTCTATACAACCAGAGGAGTCGCCCCCTGGTGGTCAGGAGAGAGAATGCAGCTTTAACACATGAAGCTTTGACTTCTATACAACCAGAGGAGTCGCCCCCTGGTGGTCAGGAGAGAGAATGCAGCTTTAACACATGAAGCTTTGACTTTTAAATAACCGTAAAAGACATTACCAGAAGATGAACTTTTATTGATCCGATCTGGGGGCAGAAATAAGTCCAGAAAAATAGAGAGGTAAAAACAAAGAATGATTTAAAGATCCATAAAATAAAAGAGGAACTATAAAAGAGCAATTGGACTAAAAATTACAATGAAAGCAGTTCATAAGTTGTACTTGTGTGAAGTGATATGATCCACCTTCTCCAACAGTATAGAATATAAAGTATAGTACGTCTGATATCTACATTATAGTTTTAATTACCCAATAAAGTGAAGATAATAATTACATAATATAATGCTGAAAGAGACATTCTACCTGCATAATACCACAAAGTACTTTTGATAGTTGAGGTGCATTTAGTTGATTATACTTCAGTTAAATATCCTTGGTTTTGATGTTTCTCTGCACAAAACAAAGTCAATACCGCCCTCTGGTGGAAGAAGTGTGTGTGTGTGTGTGTGGTTTTGATCATTATTATTCACATTGTAGTGTCACAGCAGCAGAATGACAAACAAAATGCTTTAGAAGATAAATAAATACTAAAGAAAAATAATTATGATAATGAATTAATTACAACATAACAGTAAGAATAATGGAAATCAATAATCACAATATTACTTGTATAACTTGCATATTGTAGTCTTACAGCAGTCACAACAAGATAATAATAATTGTACTAATAATAATAATATTTAGTTTTGACTTGATTAAATGGTGTAAACCTGTGAAACACAGCGTGACACTGCCCCCTAGTGTGTGTTCACTTTCACTGCAGGTTGAACTTTGGGCGTCTTCATTTTAAAGAGTGCTGTAGTTCAGACTAATCTTACTTTTATCAAACTAATAATTACCATTATGTCATGTTTTGTATACTAAAACACTTATACTGTGTACTTATAGGAATATTTTAACAATGACGCGGATTACTGTTTGTTAAATAAATAGTTGTAGAGGCTCTCTAAAAATAGAAAAGCATAAAAACCACACAGAAAACAGTAAGTTGATTCAGTTATATTTATAATCAATAAATTAAATTGCATTGTAAATCTATTAAATAAATATTCACTTATATAGCTGTAAAATACTATATAATAAATAGTCTACTTATCCTCCCTTGCTCCCAAAAACAATGAAAGATATATATATTTTATATATTTTTTTAAGTATACACATATATGTATATATACATATATATATATATATATATATATATATATATATATTGTACTTATCCTCCCTTACCCCCAAAACAATTAAAGATATATATATATGTATATGTACATATATATATATATATATTTATATATCCTTTTTTTGTAAATACAAACATAGAATAAACAGCTGTGTAAATAGTTGCGTAAATAATAACAACCGCGAAACAAATGCATTAAAAGTTGCACAGATCATATAGTTGCGAACAAGCAGTCCATAGCTGGATAACACTGCGCCAGTAAAAAGTAGTCATCTAAAAGATCTTATAATGGGATGATGAAAAAGTCCTCGTATATCAAAACAGGGGAAATAATAGCATTGGCATGTCTCTGATCCTGAAGGACACACTCCTGATGTCTGGCTTTGTGTAGAGGCAGGAGAAGTCGATCCGTACTTGGTCGTGGCGGGTGACGACGCCGTTCTCAGAGCTGTTCCTCGTCATGATGGTGTTCTCGTAGAGGATTTGGCTGCTGTTCGTCTAGATCCAGACAGGAACTCAAGGCATTGTCAGGGACGGGGAAGTGAAGAGCTCAAACAGCATGTTTTTCCCTTTTGTTGAGAGCAACAAACTCGAGGAGAGAAGCCACCAAAACCTCGGTCCCACAGGTGTTGTTGCGGTCGAGGCTGAAGGTCACCATGTGGGTCTGGTTGTCCATGTGGCCTTTGCAGTTGGAGTCATTGAGGTGAAGGACGGAGTAGTCGATGCCTTTGTCCTGCAGCAGACATCCAGCCGGAGTAACAGTGGCAGAGTTCTCCATGCAGACTGTCGGCTCGCCTGAACACCCAACAGCACAATCACGTCAAATATCACCACTTCAATATGGATTGATTTGCAGCTGTTCAATAACTAAGAGCTGGTTTGATTGGATCTATCAGGGAGGCAGAGACATGTCCAGTTTTTAATCAAACACTCATAAATATGTTTTCTGCTGAAGTGACCAAACCTCAAACAGACCTCTGCCAGAATCAATGAGCGTGTTTCAGATGGATCGGCTGGTGCTTTTTGAGTTACATGCTCTCCGTCTTTGGCTTTATTTAACCTCCTCTTGCACATCACTTAAAATGTTCTATATGAGCAACCAATTCTGGTTGGAATAATTCAGAATGCAGACAAATGAATGCACAAATGAAAAGGTGTCCACTTGCTGCAGTCTGTAAAGGAGCCTTGTACCTAAAGCGTTGGTTGGTGTGGACTTGGAGGCGAACACGGCCCGACACAAGCAGCTGGTTCCACCGAGCTTCTCTCCACAGAACTCATGACCACTGCAGTGCTGGTCCAGACAGGAGGCCTGAGGGACAGCAGCTACAGACAGACACTCAGACACATGAGCTTCACTTCACACCAAGAATGACCTGAACACAACATCACGTCAACAAGCTCATGATGTCGTCTCCACAAATACTCCACTGGTCCTGGAACAGTGCCACGTCTTCAGGTAACTTCATCTGGATGTTTTATTGATTCCACTCACTTCCACTTTTATTCCACTGGATTTATTTAACAGCTATGGATACTTGTTACTTTAGATACACATTATATATAAAACATGTGATGATCTTTTCTACATTTAGTAAAAAGGTATATTTAGATAGGAGCTCCTCTCTATCGAGCAGACGGCATAAAGTGCTTCATATTAATAAAACAGCATCGAACACGTGGAGTAAATAATGCTACGAATAAAAGAGATCGAAATACTTATACTGCACTTCATGAGCCGCAGCATTAAAGTAGAAGTTTGTGTATTTACCCCCGGTTACTCTGTTTCTGTCAACTCATCATTTGATTTGTGTGTAGATGAAATAATAGGTCCCTGTACACCATGACAAGAACTCCGTAGCTTTCAGGGGCAGGTAAAGAAATGTGCAATTATAATGCCAAAGATTCCTTTCTCTTGCAAACGTTTCTGCCTCAAGGCGTCAGAGGAAAGGTGAATTATACACGACACCGACTGTAATCTTGGACATAAAGTGGCCGGACCCTCTTGGTTTCGGCCCTCGTCAGCAGTTATCGGGTCAAAGATTCCTTCACCTGGTTTCTAATGTGCTACAAACATGATTGACAGCTCTGACTGCTGCTCGTCAGATCTCTCCCTTGTGGCCCCGCCTCTCCTCTGGCCTTGTGCTCCTGCCTCGTGGACTCGGGCCATCCTGTGGCGTCTGACGAGCTGATGAACAGCCGTCTGTACCGTCTGCTGAGCCTCTGCTGAGCCGGCAGCTCAGAGCCATAATCAATGAGGGGTCGAGTTCTGCACACGGCACAAAAACCTCTGAGGAAGACGAGATGAACAGTTTTTATTTGAAGGGAAATCAGGGTCAACAGGGACCCGAGGGGCTCAGGAAGGAGTCGGCGTCCGTTGTCGTGACAACGGAGAGGGGCGGGGCATCTGAGAGGGGGCGGGGCAAGACGAGAAACGTGGTTGTGAATAAAATATAATGTGACATTTTTCTTAATACACAGATATTTATCACTGTGTGTGTGTGTGTGCGTGCGTGCGTGCGTGCGTGTGCGTGTGTGTGTGCGTGCGTGTGAGACCTCGCAGCAGCTCCAGTGTGTGTGTGTGTGTGTGTGTGTGTGTGTGTGTGTGTGTGTGTGTGTGTGTGTGGGTGTGTGTGTGTAGGTGTGTGTGTGTGTGTAGGTGTGTGTAGGTGTGTGTGTGTGTAGGTGTGTGTGTGTGTGTGTGTGTAGGTGTGTGTAGGTGTGTGTGTGTAGGTGTGTGTGTAGGTGTGTGTGTGTGTATGTGTGTGTAGGTGTGTGTGTGTGTGTGTGTGACACCTCGTCGTCTCTGCAGAAAGCGACGCACCTGAAAGAGAGCGTCAGCTGTACGCGTGTGTGTACTTGTACATCGAGCTAAATATAAGCTCAATATTTCTTTAATGACATATATTTGATATTTATTAATTCTCAATTACTCAAAGTGGCCACGCCCCTTAATTATATCTCCCTTAAAGCCTGAATATAACTCAGACGGGGTAGTTGGCTGAAAACGTGCTCGTTGTAACATGGAGCTCTGTTGGAGCCTCTAGTGGCCATTAGAGGAACTGCAGAGTGTGGAAGACCAGGTACGGCTGGTCTGCGCACACCAACACACACACACACACACACACACACACACACACACACACACAGCATTTTATTTCTTCTGCGGAGTATATCAGTGTATCGTCAACCGATTGGCTACTGTCTCAGACAGACTCTGATCAGTGATCAGCCCCTTTGACTTCTATACAACCAGAGGAGTCGCCCCCTGGTGGTCAGGAGAGAGAATGCAGCTTTAACACATGAAGCTTTGACTTCTATACAACCAGAGGAGTCGCCCCCTTGGTCAGGAGAGAGAATGCAGCTTTAACACATGACTTTGACTTCTATACAACCAGAGGAGTCGCCCCCTGGTGGTCAGGAGAGAGAATGCAGCTTTAACACATGAAGCGGAGGTCTGGGTCATATTCAGAGAAAGAACTTGACTGACAGCCATCCAGACGACTTCGAGTCAGAAGTCACTCACAGACGTATGGTCTAAAACACACATGCAGCAATACAGTTTATACTAAGAATAATAATAATGTGGTTGTTATTTAAAGTAAGAACGTGTTCAGGTTCTTCAACAACAACAAACAAGTAATATGTATGTTATCTTCTTTATTTAGATACATTCATAGCATATTGAAAATAATCCTTTTGTTTTTCGAAAACGTCCATGATTAAAAAACAATCTATAATCCAGAATGGGCGACATAATTCTCGTTTCATTGGCCCGGCGCCCTTCAGGGTTCATGTTAGTTTTCATGTCACCGTGCCAGCTGAACGTGAGAGCGAGGCCTTCTGTTATCATGAACCCAGGCAGCCCAGCAGGGTTGTGGGTGTTGGCAGGGCGAGCTGAGGGTGGCAGCGTCTGCATGTTTGTCTTTGTGATGAGAGCCGCTGTGAAACAATGTGAGAGTGAGCGGGTTCACTTCCAGCCTTTTTTTGTAAATCGCCGCTACATTGTCCCAAAAAGGAAATTAAAGCAATTAAAGAGAAGCTGGTGGGCCGCGAGATCCTGCAGCGCCGTCTCCTTCATGTTTGTTCTGGGAGTGTGTGTCGCCGTGTGTGTTTGTGTAGCGCTGTGAGGACCACGGCCTGGAGCGGGAAGTCACGTTTCTATCGTGAGTCCTTTCGGCATGTTGATAAGGCGTAAAATATTCACTGACGACGTAATTTATTTTACGTTTATTTCATTTTATTATTTTTTTAAATCTTATTTAGTTGTATTTTATTTTATTTAGTTTGATTTTTACTTTATTTGTGCCTTTTGTATTTTATTTACACAGAAACATTCGTCCATGGTGACTAAATGTTATTTAATACTGCTGATAAGTTGTAAAATATTAACAGACAATGTATTTTATTTTTATTTTATTTTTATTTTGTTTATTTTTTATTTTATTTGTTGTGTTTTATTTTATTTACACATAAACCTGAGTGCTTTCAGCATGTTGACTAAATGTTGTTATTTAATATTGCTGATAAGTTGTAAAATATTCACTGACAATGTATTTTATTTTACGTTTATTTAATTGTATTATTCTTTTTTAAATCGTATTCTGTTGTATTTAATTTAATTTAGCTGTTTTTGATTTTATTTGTTGCTTTGTATTTTATTTATTTAATTTTATTTATTTATTTACATAGAAACATGAGTCCTTTCAGCATTGTGACTAAATGTTGTTAGTTATGTTAACATAGCTGATAAGTTGTAAAATATTACCTGACAATGTATTTTATTTTATTTTATTGTATTTAATGGGTTGTTTAATTTTATCGAATTTAAGTTTATGATTTATGATTTATTTTATATTCACCGATGATGTGTTATTCTATGTCATATTATTGTATTGTGTTTAATGTTGCGTAATTCTATTTTATTGTATTTTATTACATTTAACTGTTTTTAATTTAATTTAATTTAATTTTACAGAATGAAATGAATCCTGTCAGCATGTCGAGAAAATGTTGGAAATTAACAAACCTGGTGCAAAATGTTCAGTGACGTTGTGATTAGTTATATTTTATTTATTCCCCGTGGCATCGCTGTATGGAAGTCACGTGATGACTGATGCTGAGCAGCTGATTGCTGAGATAACGAGCGTATTGTGAACCAGAACAAAGGTCGCTCTCATTGGTCGGCTGCAGGCGGACCAAGCGTCTGTGACGCTCAGAAACCCATGAAATTCTGAATAAACTAGATCAAACAATCATAGTTAACGACCTGAATAATGGAGAAAATAAACAAATAACAACAAAAAAAAACAAAGGAAGACGTCAGTTTTCAGGTCACAATTATTTTTATTCTGTTTCTTTATTTACAATCATCAGCTGATGAGCTGCATTCAAAGAATCACAATAATAAAAGTGATCGTTTCTTTCTGATTGAACGTTGATTTTAAATCTTTTCAAACATCAAAACAAAAACACATTTTTATTTGACTACAAATTAAACTCACAGATAATTTGTGAAATAATAATGTTGATAATTGAGCATTAATTAAATCTTATGACCCATTAACTCTGCTGAAAGTCAGAAATGATATTTCTACAAAACCTTTTTTTACATAAAAGGAGATTTATGGAGTTTATTACTGCAGCGAAAGTTATTATATTATTATAATAAAACAGAAGAGCAGCAGGTTTCGTCTCCTTGGCTCCAGGGAAAGGAAACACTGATTGAAGGAGATTCATAAGATGTTGAACTTGTGAAGGTTTCCAAACCCACAAAACTTTATTTTGAAAATATAAACTTCTGGAACAGAAATAAACCAAGAGAGAGATTTTAGGTGAATTAAGATCTGCATCTTTAAATATCTCCTTGATGTAAAGAAGTAAAGCTCTAAAGCTCTGAGCCCTGACCTGGAGTCTCAGGGACAGCTCAGCTCGGTGGTTCGATCCTTCATGAAGAAGTTCTTCAGGAAACAGTTGGGAAGCAGACTCGTGGTCTCAGACGTACTCGGTCCTGGTCCTGGTCCTGGTCCTGCCGGGGCTCCGTCCCGGCGTGCCCCTCCCCTGGGGGTCGGGGTCGGGGTCGGGCCAGCAGGAAGCCAGCAGCAGCGTTCCCGCCGCCAGGTGAAGAACTCCCGCCGTCCAGCCGCAGAACAGCGCGTCCCCGAACTCCCAGCGCGGCACCACCTCCGGCACCGCCTTGTCGAAGAAGCGCAGCACGGTGATGTGGGCGATGTAGGACACGGGCACGAGGCCCAGGGCGCCCGCCGCCAGGCACAGCGCGCCCGCCGCCACCTTCAGCGCCCGCTTGCGGCGGCGGGCGTGCGGCGGGCCGCGGCAGCTGTTGACCAGGTGCAGCCCCGGCACGGCCAGCAGGAGGCCCAGCAGCCCGGCGGCCAGCGCCACGCACATCAGGACCCGGGCCAGCTGGATGTCCGGCGGCAGGCCCAGCAGCCCGTCGTAGGGCCGGCACTCCAGCGCCCCGAGCTCCTGCACCACGCAGGTCTCCCACAGGCCCAGCTCGTAGCGCTCCGTGGGCAGCAGCTCGGTGGACAGCGTGAGCCAGGTGGGCATCAGGGTGGTGGCCAGCGAGCAAAGCCAGGCCCCCCCGCAGAGCAAGACCCCCGACAGCTCCAGAGCGGGAACGCTGGGGTCCATGGCGGCTTGAGTGGCTCAGGGTCCGCCGGAGTCCCGGGCTTCACCGCCCTTCACCGGGGGGGGGGGGCTCCTGGCCGGGACATGTCTGCTTCCAGGGAGGATCCTGATCGGGCTGCCAGTGGACGCTCAGCAGCCTGAGAGGGGAGTTGTGCCCCAGCCACCCCCCCCCCCCCCCCTTCTGGGAGAAAGTGATTGGCCGGCCTGGAAACAACAGCATCATTGAGCCGCTGTGAGGTCGTGTGCAGGATGTCAGACAGGAAGCTATCGGCCTCACATCTTTGTTTGAAGTTAACGGCATCGCTCACACTGCTTCCCTGCTTTGTGTGGGACCCCCCCCCTCCTACTGGGAGCCCCCCCCTTAGTAAAAAACTGTCTTTTTTTTTTTATTTTAAAACTGTCCGTTTACGGCCTTTGTTCTCGTAATGATGGAAAACAGGAAAAACACGTTTCTGTGGTTTCCACGGCAACCCGATGCAGATTCAAAACAAACTTTATCGTCATGTGTCCGTTTCTCTTCGGAACAATATTATTTAAACGTGTGAAATGATGTTCCACTTTAAACGCGGAGAGGATCCCGACTACTTTTTATATTTGACCTTTAAGACCTCCTTTGTGGTAGAAGTACTTTTTACCATTCAGCAAGTTGTCAAACGGGCTACGAACAAAACCGGGTGAAGAAATGACGTCGAAACATAACGAGCAACAAGGACGACAAGCTCACACGGCTCGGCTACTTCGCTATCTGGGAAGCTAGCGTTAGCCAAGATGGCCGCGGGCTCAAACTCGTCCTCAGGGGAGGGCCTCCACCCGAGAGAGGGGAGGGCCTCCACCCGAGAGAGGGGAGGGCCTCCACTCGACCCCCGAGAGGGGGGAGGGCCTCCACCCGGCCCCCGAGAGAGGGGAGGGCCTCCACCCGAGAGAGGGGAGGGCCTCCACCTGAGAGAGGGGAGGGCCTCCACTCGACCCCCGAGAGGGGGGAGGGCCTCCACCCGGCCCTCGAGAGGGGGGAGGGCCTCCTCCCGGCCCTCGAGAGGGGGGAGGGCCTCCACCCGGCCCCCGAGAGGGGGGAGGGCGAGCCCGTCCTCAGCAGCTGTCCTCCCTGCTGGAGAACCACCGTCCCGGTATGAAAGAAGACATGGCGCCGCTGATACAGACCTCGTCTCGGTCGCTACAGGCTCTGTGGACGCGCTGCGTGGTCTCGCTCAACAAACGTCTCACCGAAACGGAAACCGGAGTGGGAGGAAACTTTGAGCGGCTCACCGCGGCTGAAGCGACCCTTAAACCCACGCAGTCTCAGAACAAACTTGCCCTCGCCCGGGTGGAGGGCCTGGAGAACAGGTCCCGACGAGCCAGCCTCCGCATGGTGAACGTACCGGAGGCCAGTGGAACCAGCGGACCTGCTGATGGAGCTCGTGGGCCGGAGGTGTTCACCTCCCCCGCTGATTGACCGCGCACATCGCACCGGACCGGTACCAGAACGAGGGTCCACCAAGTCCAGTTTCATAACTACTCTGATCAGGAAAACGTATTAAGATGGGCCATGAAACACGAATTAAAGTACCACAATGTGACTGAGCACCAGGACATGAGCCCCTCGGCAGAAGGAGAGCGGCGTTCAAGGACATTAAACAAGACCTGCGCAGAAAAGGGGTCCGCTTCGGACCGCTGCACCCGGCCCGCCTGCGCATCACCTTTGAAGGAGAATCCTTCTACGACACCCGGAAGAAGCAAGAGCCTCTACGACCGACGGATAGCCGGTTCACGAAGTCATGGCACCGAAATACAGCCGGTCACATAACAGGCGCACACAGGCGTGGGTGAACGTGTGCAGCTCTCTTCCTGATATGCAGACTTTTTTCTTTTTTCTTAATTGTACTTGTTGTGGTGACATATATATTGATATTTACACATTATTTAAACAATCTCACAGTTATTTCCATTTTAATAACACCAGAATTATTCCAATAGACCTTGTGGTTGCAGAACGGTCCTGACTCTAGGAGGGGCATGAAAGATAAATGCAGTTAAATGAAAGTAATAAAATGTGTATGATGCACACTGCATGGAGCAGAACTATTTATGGAGCTTATTTTTACTTCTGTATTCTACTTTAATTTATTCTGAATAAAAAAAACATACATATTTTATATTCAATACATTTTATTTCTGTAGTGTACTTATTCATTTGTATTTAAATATTTTAATTCTAATATAATCAATATGATTCGTAGAATTTGTATCTTTTTATTTTATTCTCTTTATGAACAAACATTCAGGCTTAATACATCACAAATAAACCAACAAATGATTATATTAAAATTATTTAATCATTGAAATCTGGCTTCAATAATAAAAACACAACACACTGTTTGACATTTTATTTCTGTTAAAATAATATAAGTTAATATTCTGATATGAAACATATTTACATCTTTTTATCTTCTGACTCTTAAAAGGATAAACAGACTCCCAGCAGCACCTGAACGCACCATCGTGTGTGTGTGTGTGTGTGTGTGTGTGTGTGTGTGTGTGTGTGTGTGTGTGTGTGTGTGTGTGTGTGTGTGTGTGTGTGTGTGTGTGTGTGAAAAGCTGCTGCAGAAATAGAGTGGATTTAAAAGGAACAGTCCGTGATGATGATGGTGGTGATGGTGGTGATGATGGTGGTGATGATGGTGATGATGATGATGATGATGATGATGAGGGGGGGGGGGGGGGGCAGGACTGAACCAGCTCCAGTTTGGGTTCTGTAGACGACGGGGCTTCGATGAGTTCTCCCGACATAAACAACTCCTGAAACAACAAACAAACATCATGGACTTTTATTTCCACAGTGACCACTTCCTGTCTGGAGCTCCTCCCACACGCATCTCTTATTTTGAAGGGCTGACCGTAACCACTTCCTGTACTAGCTTATGTTAAGTGTTGTGACCTTCACCTGGTCGTAGATGACCTTCACGAGGAGCGAGCAGCTCGGACACGTGGCCACCTCCTCCCCACTCTCCAGCTCCTCCTACAACAACAACAACAACAACAACATCATGATGATGATGACGACACACACACAAACAATAACAACACATCACACATGTCTCCTCAGCAGTCTGCAGCTCTTCTTCTCTGGATGCATTAAAAG
>JACSYO010001216.1:110000-112500 GCA_016806645.1 Ophiodon elongatus | reverse complement strand
TCTTTGAGAAAGTCCAGAGGTCCTTGAAGAGGTGTTGAAGTAGGTTCCAGACATTCTCAACTGAGCTCGATGGTTCCTGTGGTCTTTAAAGACAAAGCAGTGGTTCTGCGGGGCCAAGGCCCTTGGAAGAGGTTCTGGGGTTCTTGTGAAGGCCCCAGAAGTTCTCATATTTTCAGGGTCTTTTCGAAAGTTTGAGAGGTTCTTGAAGAGCTTCTAAGGTGCTGAAGGAAGTTCCAGAGGTTGGGAAAAGGTAGTCCCCCAACTCTAAATCAACATTACAATGAGTCTTCAGGTTCTGTGGGGCCTTAAAGTGGGTTCCAGGATCCTTTGGGAGGTTCCTGGAGGATGGGAGGTCACTCCGGAGACTGACGAGGTCAAACAAGGTTCAAAATGTTCTCAAGGACATTTAGTGGGCTCTCGGGGGTTGGTTCCAGAGGTTCTTGGAGACGTTCCAAAGCAGTGGTGAGGTGCAGGCCTGGATCTGTACAACGAGGAGTTAACAGCCGTGAGAAAACAGTGACCTGCAAGAATAAACAGCCTCCACTCCTCCCCTTAAACCCTGAATAAATACAGGTTCCAAACACCGGTACTCACTCACATGCACACACACATAATATATAATATATAATATACATATATATACTGTAGATCATGCTCTTACACTACATGTACGGATGTGTTGGTACGACACAGCAACATGTGGAGCAGCTGAGAGATCTGAGATCTGAGCAGAAGAACCAATAAGGTGGAACTCTAAGAACCAACCAAGTTGTGGGAACCTTTCCCAGTTCGTCTGGTTCCCATCCTCGTTTGGTTCAGGGTTACCTCGTAACCACAGACCTTATTGACCTCTGGAACCTCTTCAAGGATCTCTGGAGCCTCTTCAATGATCTCTGGAGCCTCTTCAAGGATCTCTGGAGCCTCTTCAAGGATCTCTGGAGCCTCTTCAAGGATCTCTGGAACCTCTTCAAGGATCTCTGGAGCCTCTTCAAGGATCTCTGGAACCTCTTCAAGGATCTCTGGAGCCTCTTCAATGATCTCTGGAGCCTCTTCAAGGATCTCTGGAGCCTCTTCAAGGATCTCTGGAACCTCTTCAAGAAAGACCCCAGACACCTGAAAACACCCCAAATCTTCATAGGAGAACCTGAAACCACGGAACCTCCTCAGAACCCATTCGGACACAACAACCTCTGGAAACTCTTGAGGAACCCCTGGAACCCCCTGGAGAACCCTCAGTGACTATGAGCCTCCTAAAGAGACGCGGAAACTCCTAAAAACTCTAAAAAACTTCTGGAAACTCCTCAAGAAACGCTGATCCTGTGACTCCATCAGACATGACGCTCAACGACTCATTTATACACTTTCACTTCACTCAGGGTTTGAATGCAGGACCTTTACTCGAAGTGGAGTATTCACAGTGTGTATTTGTACTTTTACTGCAGTAGAGGAACTGAGTACTTCACAAATCCAAACTTTGACTCCAACAAATGAAGCATTTAACTTTCTTTCCACTAAGAGGGAGTGGTGCACCGCCTCTCTGACAAACCCTTCTTTTAATGGCCGTGTGTGCACGTTAGATGTCCACATGCACGTGCACGCGCGCATCTCCTCCTCCTCCTCCTCCTCCTCCTCCTCCTCTCGTATTTCCGTAATCAGGTGGAGTAGCGCGTGTGGAGAGAGGAGTATTTCCACAGAGGAAGGAGGAGCAGGAGGAGCAGGAGGAGCGCGCGCTGGATCATCCGGATCGATAGAGGAGCTGCGGGGTGTCTCGTGCGCACGCGGGTCGGATTGGACCCGGTCCTCCCGGGACAGGACGTCTCCTGGTCCACAGACATGAGCACAGCCCTCTGACAGCTGCTGGAGAACCGACTGATGATGATGATGGTGATGGTGAGGATGAAGGCGCTGCTCCCGCTCCACGCGCCCCACCAGCCGGTCTGATCATGAGAGGCCCCGACGCTCCGCACGCGGCTCGGCTCGAGGACAACCCGGGATAAGAAGAGAGGCAGAGAGCCGACCCCTCCAGGAGGAGACCTCCAGACCCGACCGGGACCAGAGTGGGACCAGACCGGGACCAGAGCGGGACGAGCCGGGACCAGAGCGGGACCAGAGCGGGACCAGAGCGGGACCAGAGCGGGACCCGACCGGGACCAGAGAGCCGGGCGCCGGCCAGCAGAGGCGCGCGGAGCCGCGGAGAGGACGCGCAGGTCAGAGAACATCACATGCATGTAAATATTTATATGTATATTAGTATTTATTTATTAGGAAGTATTACTTCTGTGATACCTGCAGCAGTACAAGACTCAGTATCTGTACACAGTCCTGCACGTGCGTCTCTGGAAACTCGTTAAGGGCTTCTTTCTACACCAGAATAGGGAACTAATATCTATCAATCAACCAATCAACCCCCCCCCCCCCCCCCCCCCCCCCCCCCCCCCCCCCCCCCGCCTCACCCTTCCCTGCCTCCTCCCCCCCCCCCCCCCCCCCCCCCCCCCCCCCC
>JACSYO010001216.1:82500-105000 GCA_016806645.1 Ophiodon elongatus | reverse complement strand
GTCCATCCTCTGACGAGCAGAACACGTTCTCCAGCCAATAGAAACTCCTCCTCTACTGCAGCCGGATGACTTCACCTCCAGCCATCAGGATGGACTGCTTTCTATTATATTCTATTTCCTGCCTCCAGTCGACTCACGTTTCTCTTTGACTCCGGTCCACTGAACCAAACTCACCTCTGCTGAGTTCTACTGGATTCTACTCTGCTGAAGTCAACCTCTCACGTTCAGACTGAGAAAGAGAAGGATTTCTATTTTTCCTCTGGTGATTCTACTGGTCTCTAGTGAGCAACAGGATTCCTCTCTGGATCGCTGCTTTAAAATCAAGGTTTAAAGGTTAAAATCAGGTTTCAGAGACTTTCTTCTGGGACCGAATGTCTTTTTTCAGCGTTTTCCAGTTATTTTGGATGTTTGTTGGGTTTTTACCCGTTTGAAGCCTTTGGAGGAAATAAATGGACAAACCCTCCGATTGGACATCAGCTAAATAATCTGTTCCCTTTTGTTTTGTCGTCCTGGACGACAGAAAAATACCCTAGATGCTGAATGTGTTTTGCTAATAATATTCCAGTATATTTATATTGTTTCAGCCCTGTGTGCAATATGTACATACTGAAAGGAGAATAAAGACACATTTGATATATATTTATGCTGACTTAAGACTTTTTATTTTGTTGTTTCTTAACGGTAATGTACTAGTTAATAATTAGCCCCTATAATTATCATTCAGCCACATATGACTTCAGACATACTGCTAGGCTAACATTAGCTTATTAGGTAAATTGTCAAAAGTATAAAGGTTGTCTGACTGAATTTATGATATCAATGTTACATCTGCTCGTTTCAATAAAAAAGCCAACGTTTCTGTGGCTGCACCATTCAATCAAATGGAAATATGTCAGATGTCAGAGATCGATATGCGTTTTTTTTCTTATCATAGCAGAGAAGAAACTTTTAATTTAAACACGAAGCAGCAGCTGAAGTCCACAGAGCTGCGATGTGGTTCAGTACGACCAGCTTCCTTCACATCTCTGCTTTAGACTCCTTTAATGTTTATTTAGGTTTAATTCAAACTAAAACATCATGAAATAAACTGTTTTCTGGGCATTTCTCCAATATTTTCAGCATCCAAGAGACTTAGTTTAGTTTGTCTTATTTTAGCCTAAAAGGATTTCTACTGTCAATTTTATATATATAAATATTACCGTATTTCCCTGTCAAACAAATTGTGTAAACATTTGATTTAATTTTACAAAAAAAAGCTGTTGCGAATCAACATCTGTAGGTGGTACATGAATTCATTTTGAGCCCAAACAGGAAACGGGTGGTGTTCCCCTCCAAAGCAAGTGTTCCTCAATTAAGCTCGATCAGTTTTTTAAGAGAGGAACTTGCCACAGCACCAATGGGCATCAAGTGTCCAAATACGGAGACACACAAGTACAGCAGGACATCGTCCGCATAAAGACACATTTTATGTCCTGTGCCTTTTACAATGACCTCCGCTGAGGGCTCAATGGGAGTCCATGGCCAGTTCTTACATACTTATTTAAGTGTGAAAGAACTACACATCCCATGAACCATTACGAATAGCGACTCGCCGCTTCTACAAACTCGTCTCAAAACATTTCAGAAAAATATGCGTAAAAGTTTCGTAACATTTCCTGGAACCTCCCTCTATTCTGTTCTCATGACAACGTTTCCTCACGTTAACGGGTTCATTACTTTGTCCTGAGTCAGCGTGACACTCCAACCCGCTGTACTGCCACACAGCAACGTTTCTAGTTGTTTTGTTTATTGCTGGCATGCACAAGTAAAAAAGACTAATTATGAATTTGTTTATCTCGGTTCATCGGGCCACGGTGGCCGTCCCGTTGACAGCTCCCTGATTTGCTTCTGATGGATGTGTTTCTGTGGGAATCAAACCAGTTCACATGATCAGATAAATAAAACCAGACTTCCCACAGTCCACATGAATCATACTGAGGCCAGATTCTTTTTCCTTTTAACCTAATTTCTTTTTTAGCATGGTTCCTATTATTATTATTATTATTTTTGGGGGTATTTTTGCCTTTATTTGACAGAGTAGAGGAACAACATGCAACAAATGTCTCGAGGCTGGAATCAAACTCCGGATGTTGCGGTTTATGTTGAGTTTTGAACAGTAATATGATTGCTTTTAGTATAAATTACAAAAAATGAAACAAGGATCCTTTAAGTTTGATTAATTGGCTGGAACAATAACTTCAACAAGTATGTAAAATTAACTGATTAAACGAAAAATGTTTTCTGTAAAGAAATAAAAAATAATGAGGAACTAATGATAAATTGATAGTAGTAGTAGTGATCATGCTAATTTATTGCTAATGTTATTGAACTATATTCTGTTAAATCAATAAAGCTAGTTGACATTGTTTACGTAGGATTCAAGGATCATTTATTGCCTTTAAGCAACACAGGGTTGCACAATGGAATGCAGTTGTAGTACATTTTGTACACAACACAAACAGAAGTACATTCCTGACGTGGTTTTTAAAGCTGCATCAAGAGGAATGTTGAAGCTCCACCTCACAGCTCCTGAAACATCTCCACGCTTCACTTCATGTCTGTTCATGGAGCGGATTCTAAAGTCAGCTGTTCGTGAAAGAGTTATATATTATATATAAGAATCCATACGTGTGTCTGTGGGCAGCCGGCCAGTTTTAAATGAAGTTATTGAAGTTATATAAAGGCAAAGTGGGAGGAGCTGTGAGATGACTAACAGCCGTGGCAGGTAACGACTAATCTGTGATGAATTACTCCTGAAGCTCTGCCAGTAGTGGACTTTAAACAAACACTTCTATACACATGCACATACCTGGGAGGACACGTGTGATTGACAGCTCGGGGGCGGGGCTAGGTTGTGTCTGAGAGACACAGGCTCGTTAACGGGCTGTCACTCATTGTCTCAGATAGCAGGTGTCAACAGCAGAGGGGCCTCAGGTGAGTTCAGGTGGTCTGGGATGAGGATCTAGATGACCTCTAGACAACTTATAGAGGACCTGGAGGAGGATTCATAAAGTACAGGATGTGGAAAAAGGCCTTTCAGAGGACCGTGGAACTGGGGACTTCCAACTCCGACTCAGGATGTGGTGAGAAGGAGGAGGAGATGGTTGAATTGGTGAATTCTTCATGGGTTGAGGCACAAAATTTCAATCTTTCGTGGATCTGATAGGAACGCCGGAGGGATTCTGGATGTGGAGAATCTGATGAGGAACAGAAGCACCCGGGGGAAAGACTTAGAGGGGTCTGGGAGACCTGGAGGAACCTTTATAGGAACTGGGAGACCTGGAAGAACCTTTATAGGAACTGGGAGACCTGGAAGAACCTTTATAGGAACTGGGAGACCTGGAGGAACCTTTATAGGAACTGGGAGACCTGGAAGAACCTTTATAGGAACTGGGAGACCTGGAAGAACCTTTATAGGGAACTGGGAGACCTGGAAGAACCTTTATAGGGAACTGGGAGACCTGGAGGAACCTTTATAGGGAACTGGGAGACCTGGAAGAACCTTTATAGGAACTGGGAGACCTGGAGGAACCTTTATAGGAACTGGGAGACCTGGAGGAACCTTTATAGGGAACTGGGAGACCTGGAAGAACCTTTATAGGAACTGGGAGACCTGGAGGAACCTTTATAGGGAACTGGGAGACCTGGAAGAACCTTTATAGGGAACTGGGAGACCTGGAGGAACCTTTATAGGGAACTGGGAGATAAACTTGTACAAAATGACTCAGTAGAATTTATAGCAGACTACATGAAAAATGACTGAAACGAGATGATTTTGACTGGGAGGCCTGAACTGGTTTATGTATTTAGTTTGTCCTGACACACACACACACACACACACACACACACACACACACACACACACACACACACACACACACACACACAGTGGAAACACATTAAGAAGACAAATGGCTGCAGAGAGACGGGTGTTTATCCAGCAGGCTATTTAAAGAGAGAGGAGGGTTAATGCGAGAAGAGATGGAGAAGAAGATAACGACGTGAGAGAGAGAACATGGAGAAGAGTTGTGTTTGGAGAGAGGAAGATCATCATCATCATCATCATCATGAGAACACTAAGTCATTACCTGGTCTGTTCCGCAGGCAGCTCCAATTGTGCTTTACAGACTCGATCTACAACATCATGAACACAGGCTTTTCACAATAAGAGACCTTAATGTAACTCATTCATTGCTCGGGGTCCTTTCACAATAAGAGACCTTAATGTAACTCATTCATTGCTCGGGATCCTTTCACAATAAGAGACCTTAATGTAACTCATTCATTGCTCGGGGTCCTTTCACAATAAGAGACCTTAATGTAACTCATTCATTGCTCGGGATCCTTTCACAATAAGAGACTTAATGTAACTCATTCATTGCTCGGGATCCTTTCACAATAAGAGACCTTAATGTAACTCATTCATTGCTCGGGATCCTTTCACAATAAGAGACCTTAATGTAACTCATTCATTGCTCGGGATCCTTTCACAATAAGATACATATCTATAATAGCCAATGAATCCAGTGGGATTTGAACCAGCAACCTTCGGGGTGAGGGTCAGGTTCTTGACCAGCTGAGCTCCTGAGACTCTGAGAATCTTCCTCAAAGTCTCGTTAATATCTGAATTAATTTCTCTGCAGGTTTCAGGTGATTTAAAAGGTAAATAAAAACAGTGTTTATTGTTTGTATGTTCTCATGGTTCAGTGAACGTAGTTCCTGTGATGAAGGTGAAGCTTCTTCATCAGCTGGTTCTTTGTCCTCATCAGAGACGGTCCAGAGGTGAAGGACGCCGACCGGCATGGAGGACACGGGGGTTCGATCCCCGCCTCAGGTACGTCACACTGGAGTGTTTGTGATGAGTGTGTGAGGGTTCATTTCTGTCAACAAACAAACAACAAGGTCAAAACAACAATAAGGTCAAAACAACAACAAACAACAAGGTCAAAACAAACAACAAGGTCAAAACAACAAGGTCAAAACAACAACAAACAACAAGGTCAAAACTTCAAACGTTGCGATTCAAAAACCGTCCGTTGCGATTTCACGTCGATTTCCACGAATTTCTGAATTTCCAACGAGGACAAGACAAAGTAAGTGACAAGTTTAAAACCTTTAATTTGCAGGCTGGTCATGTGACCCTGGAGCTGGTCATGTGACCCTGGAGCTGGTCATGTGACCCTGGAGCTGACACCGGGTACGTCTCTATAATAATAACTGTACTTTTACTCCTGATATTTTAACTATATAAACTACGATAATACTTAATAGGACTAAAGTAGGATTTTGAATGCAGGAGTTTAACTTGTAAGAGTATTTCTAAGTGTGATATTGGTAGTTTTACTTCATTCAAATGATCTGAATACTTCCTTTTACTTCTTCTCTTTTATATTTGATTTACTTTTCTATTTGTTTTGGTTAATTTAGTTTGAGTTGAGAAAATATAAGAATACTTTTGTTTAGATGCACAACATAACATTAATTACCACGATAATGATCATAATACAAGTGTAGATTTGAGTGTATAAATAATACTTAAATAAATTAAATAATATAATAATAATATATACATATAATGATAATTAATACTGTATTAGCTCAGCGCGGACCAGGTGATATTTTGGAGTTTTTTTTATATAAAACTCACTTTGTTCTGACTCGTAAAACAAAAACACCACATTCTTAATTTAGTTTTTAATCCTGAAACAAATTGACACTTGTGTTTTGAACCCATGATGGTTGTTCTTCTTTAAATAGCTGTAATAGAGTGAACATGGGGGACGGGGGTGCTGAGGTCCCTGTGCCCGGCGGCAGCACCACGGTACTTTCTGAGAGGAATCGCATGTTCACGCCTTCGGCTTCCTGCTGAATGTCAGCTGTGACCGATCACCGATTTATTCAGATTTATTAAAGTTGATGTGAAACCGTGGAAGTTCCAGACTGCGTCGACGACAGCAGATGTTTGAGTTGCATCAGAGCGACTAGAAGCTAGTAACAGAGGAGAGAGACCGACCAATCAGAAGCTAATAACAGAGGAGAGAGACCGACCAATCAGAAGCTAATAACAGAGGAGAGAGACCGACCAATCAGAAGCTAGTAACAGAGGAGAGAGACCGACCAATCAGAAGCTAGTAACAGAGGAGAGAGACCGACCAATCAGAAGCTAATAACAGAGGAGAGAGACCGACCAATCAGAAGCTAATAACAGAGGAGAGAGACCGACCAATCAGAAGCTAATAACAGAGGAGAGAGACCGACCAATCAGAAGCTAATAACAGAGGAGAGAGACCGACCAATCAGAAGCTAATAACAGAGGAGAGAGACCGACCAATCAGAAGCTGGTAACAGAGGAGAGAGACCGACCAATCAGAAGCTGGTAACAGAGGAGAGAGACCGACCAATCAGAAGCTGGTAACAGAGGAGAGAGACCGACCAATCAGAAGCTGGTAACAGAGGAGAGAGACCGACCAATCAGAAGCTGGTAACAGAGGAGAGAGACCGACCAATCAGAAGCTAGTAACAGAGGAGAGAGACCGACCAATCAGAAGCTAGTAACAGAGGAGAGAGACCGACCAATCAGAAGCTAATAACAGAGGAGAGAGACCGACCAATCAGAAGCTAGTAACAGAGGAGAGAGACCGACCAATCAGAAGCTGGTAACAGAGGAGAGAGACCGACCAATCAGAAGCTCGATCAGGTAGTAGGAATAGTAGTAGTAGTAGTAGCTTCAGTAGTAGTAGTAATTGTAGTAGTATAGTAATTGTAGCAGTAGTAGTAGTGGTATTAGTTGTAGTACTTTTGTGTATATTTGTTGGGTCATTTCATTCTTCGGTTGTAGTTTTACGTCTTCAGAGTCTTTTATTCTTCATATTCCATATTTCATGCTTTAGAGGTGTTTCTGTTGTTGCATGTGATCAGAATGAGTCAGAACACAGTTTTTGATGAAGTACTGTGTGTGAATACACACACAGTACTTCTCCCACGGTCACCACGGTCACCACGGTAACCGTCCTCTGCTCAGACTCAAGCTCACGCTAAACGTAGCAACTTACAGCTATTATTGTTATTATTCTAATTGTTTGGTTTTATTTTGGAGAAGTGGAGAAACAATATGGCTGCTCAGCGGTTATTCCCCTGGCTGGTGACCTCTGACCTCCCAGAGGACGGCAGTTTATTTCCCTGCAGGGATTAAGAATAAAACATAACTTTATCACGTTTAACTGTGAGAACGTGACTGTGGGAAGGTTTTCACTCTCAAGAAGGAGGAATCATAAACAATAACTCTCTAAATCATGAAATATGAACAATAAAAGACACTGAAACTTACAAAAGAATGAGTTGAACATTTCTTCACTTTTAGTTAATTCTCTCTTAATTTATTTATATTTCAGCTCTTGCTTTTATTCTATTTATACAAACTTCATGTTTTATTTATCTCTACATTATTATTTTATTACAATAGGTTATGTAATATCGCACCTTTTATTTGTTTATGAATGTTTATCTGTCCTGAGGCAGGTTATAAACCCCTTAACTCAACTCAGGTAGAATTATAAGTGCCATAAATAAACTCTACAGTCTGACTGTCTTTGCCTGAGAGACTGAACTGAGGGGGAAAAAAGCTCAGAGCTCGGGAACGCGCACGGGGGCGCGCCCAGCTGTTCCAACACCCTGCAGTCGGGGGGCTGTCCTCGCGGACTGTTTATTAGTTTAATCCTCGTCACCTGTGTGACGTCACGAAAGGTCTTGAAGAAGCGCCTTCACCTGCACAGGTGGGCTCGAGTCCTCTGCTGTCACGTCACGTGACGTGACGTGACGTGTGTGTGCGTGGTTTCCGGCAGCGCGCGGGGTTGTGAGGAGAATCAGGTGAGGCGGAAGTGAGGAGAAAGGAGAGAGGCTCGCGCAGCTCACCTGTCCGCAGGTGTCCAGACAGAAAAAAAAGTAAGTTTCTTAAAACTGAAATATTCTGTTAAGAGTTCTATTATCGCTCTACCTGTCTGTCTACCTGTCTGTCTACCTGTCTGTGTCTACCTGTCTGTGTTTATCTGTCTCTGTCTACCTGCTCTATTCTCTCTCTACCTGTCTCTCTCTACCTGTCCCACCTCTCTCTCTACCTGTCTCTCTCTACCTGTCTCTGTCTACCGGTTCTCTCTCTACCTGTCTCTCTCTACCTGTTCTCCCCCCTCAGTTTTCCGGTTCTACATGTTTTTTAGTCTTTATTTAAAACACGGCTGACAAATGTCAGGTGACGTGATGGTTCTGTAGCGGCGGCCTTTAAGGGTTCTGGTGGCGTTTTAGGTTTCTACTGGTCTACGGGGAGATTATTTGGAGAGGTTCTAGTGGTTTTATGGGAGGTTCTAGTGGTCTGTGAGGAGGTTCTAGTGGTCTTATGGGAGGTTCTAGTGGTCTGTGAGGAGAGGTTCTAGTGGTCTGTGAGGAGGTTCTAGTGGTCTTATGGGAGGTTCTAGTGGTCTTATGGGAGGTTCTAGTGGTCTGTGACGAGGTTTTAGTAGTCTTATGGGAGGTTTTAGTAGGATTCTAGTGGTCTTGGGAGTTCTAGTGGTCTTATGGGAGGTCATGGTCTGTGAGGAGAGGTTCTAGTGGTCTGAAGCTAGTGGTCTTATGGGAGGTTCTAGTGGTCTTATGGGAGGTTCTAGTGGTCTGTGACGAGGTTCTAGTGTCTTATGGGAGGTTTTAGTAGTCTGGGAGGAGGTTCTAGTGGTCTTATGGGAGGTTCTAGTGGTCTTATGCGAGGTTCTAGTGGTCTTATGGGAGGTTCTAGTGGTCTGTGAGGCAGTTCTAGTGGTCTTATGGGAGGTTCTAGTGGTCTGTGAGGCGGTTCTAGTGGTCTTTAAGGAGGTTCTTGTGGCTGAGCAGGGTCTAGTGATCTTTGCGTAAGTTCTAGCAGGTTCTAGTCATGTATGAAGAGCGTTCTTAGGTTCATGTAATTTATGAGAGGTTTGCGAAAACAGTTCTTTTAGGTTCTAGAAGTCTACATTCTTTGGCGAGGTTCTAGTGTTCTTCAAAGAAGTCCTAATGGTATTTAAAGTGGTTCTTGCGGCTGAGCAGGATCTAGTGTCATGTCTGTAACGAAGTTCTAGTCATAATGGGGAGGTTCCTCCATTGTCTATGAGGAGGTCAGAATTGTTGCAGTGGTTCTAGTCGTCCTTAAGGGGTTCTATTGGTGGAAGAGGTTCTTGTGGCTTTTGAGGTCTTCTGTGGTTGAGCAGGATTTTGTGATCTTTGAGTTCATTCTAGCAGGCTTTTAGTTTCAGGTTGTCTCTGACAATGTTCTCGTGGCCTCTGAGGAGGTTCTAGTGGTCTTTGATGAGGTTCTTGTGGTCTTAAAGGTGTCAGTAGTGGGCTTTTAGGATCTAGTGAAGTTGAGTCCTAATGGTACTAGTTTGTGTTTTTTGATGAGGTCTACATGAAGGCTGTTCTAGTCATTGAGGAGGAGGTGCTAGTGGTCTTTTTCATGGAGGTTCTAGGTGTCTTGTAGATTCTCGTGAAATATGAGGAGGTTCTACTGGAGACTTGAAGTTGAGATGTTTGGCTATCGCCAGGGCATTAGCGGCTCTTCTCTGTTTGAGTTTGGGCTCGAGTCCTGTGATTGGTTAATTAGTCATTGGTTAATTGGCGAGGCATCGCCATGGTGACAGAGATGACCACTGCTGTGAGTCAGTTGCCGTTGACATTTAAATTAATGACGTTTAGTTAAACTTGTTTTAATGACTTAATTCACATTTGTTTTCAAACCTGTTTCACCTGCCGATGAGTTCATCAGCTGCTTTATGACTGAGTCACTGAGACTCCACCAATCCTCCTCCAGCTCAGGAACACACACTTCCTAGAACCCTGATCCTTCGTTACCTCCACATACAAGGAAGCTTTTACTTTAGGGACATTTTGGAGCACTTTGAATTTTCACATCTGACAGTTGTAGAAGCTAGAACCTCCTGAAAGACCATTAGAACCTCTTTAACCAAGACAGCCTCCTCATAGACGACTGGTACCGACAACAAATGGAACCTCCCTGTTCCAAGTAGAACCTCCTCAAAGAACAAATTCCTCACAGATAAGTAGATCATTAAAGTCACTAGAACCTCCTCAAAGGCCAATATAAATTCCTTATAAATAAGGCAGTATAAGTTCTGTAGAACCTCCTCACAGACATGTAGGAAATTATCCTAGAACACTAAAACGTCCTTAAAGACCACTACAAACTCTTAAAAGACAAATAGAAACTCCTCATAGATGGATAGAAGATACAAAGACCATTAGAACCTCCTCAATGATGCCTAGAACATCCTCAAATACCAACATACTCCTCATAGATGAATAGAACATACATGAAGACCATTAGAACCTCCTCAATGATGACTAGAACCTCTTCAAAGACCAACAGAAGCTCCTCCTAGATGAATAGAACATAAGTAAAGACCATTAGAACCTCCTCAATGATGAATAGAACATACATGAAGATCATTAGAACCTCCTCAATGATGACTAGAACCTCTTCAAAGACCAACAGAAGCTCCTCCTAGATGAATAGAACATAAGTAAAGACCATTAGAACCTCCTCAATGATGAATAGAACATACATGAAGATCATTAGAACCTCCTCAATGATGACTAGAACCTCTTCAAAGACCAACAGAAGCTCCTCCTAGATGAATAGAACATAAGTAAAGACCATTAGAACCTCCTCAATGATGACTAGAACATGCATGAAGACCACTAGAACCCGGTAGTGCTGTCAGAGTCAGACAGCATCAGTCAGACAGCATCAGTCAGACAGCATCAGTCAGACAGCATCAGTCAGACAGCGGAGACCAGTCTGCCAACAGCAGCACATTCCTGACTCATGACTAACGACATCCTCAGCTAACAAAGCTGTTCTTCAGCTCCTCTGCTGACCTCCAGCAGCTCCAGCACAGAGCTCCGTCCGGAGCAGGCCTCCACGAGCAGACAGCACAATAGTTTTATTAGACTCCTGAGACGGTAACTTAGATCTGCTAACGGTCGGGGCAGGGTGGTAAAAGGTTTCCTGTCAACGGGCGTTCTCTCCATCTTTGTGGTATTTGATGGAAGCCGACTGCGCTGATGAACAACGCTGTTCCGACATGCAGAAGTTGTTCGGACCGTTACGAAGCACTCGCTCTGAAAGAAAACAGCAGCTTCTTGCCAAGAAGGCTAAACGGGAGCAGAATGACATGAACACGCAGGAACAGACGGATGAGTGTTGGAGGCTAAAACAACAAATATATCTGCTTTCCTAAAGCAATAAGCCCAGTCTGTCTGTTCCTTCGATGAGGAAACAAACAGTCAGAGCTTCTGAAACAGTCTTTGCCACAGATTCAGATAAAATCAGATCAAGTAAAGCCAACAAGGAGCTCATTGACGAGTTCTGTGACTCCTCTCTTTGTGCGGCAGACGCTGTAGTCGGATGTGAGGCTAAAGGATGAGGAGAACACTCTGAATGAGCTGGTGATGTTTAAGTAAACAGTCTAATTTGTGTGTTTTGCAGTGAGTAACCCGATACCCTCCAACCTGAAGTCAGAGGCCAAGAAAGCCGCCAAGATCCTGAGAGACTTCACCGAGATCTCCAACAGGAACGGACCGGACAAACTCATCCCTGGTAGGAGAACCACGGTCCACTTCATCACTACTGTGGAAGAACCTGAAGACCCGCTGATGATTGTGTCTGTTTGTGCGTTGCAGCTCATGTGATAGCGAAGGCTGAGGGTCTGGCCATCATCTCCGTGGTCAAGGCCGGCTTCATGATCACCGCCAGAGGAGGCAGCGGCATCGTCATCGCCCGGCTGTCCGACCGACGTGAGACCAGACTTTAGAACCGACTGTGACTCAGTCTATTCCTCTAACAGGGATGACATCTTCCTGTAGTCCAACAGGAAGTCATCATTACTGGTTCCCTCCACTAGCAGCCAATAGGATTCTTCCATTGGATTTTAGATTATTATATATATATATATATATATATATATATATATATATATATATATATATATATATATATATATATATATATATATATATATATATATATATATATATATATATATATATATATATATATATATAAAAAGGAACTCCACCGCGGTCACATGACTTCACGTCTCCACCACGAAGCTAAAGGAGGACTGGTGTTCTAGTGAGGACAATTAGTCAGCGAGGTTCTAGTGGTGGTTTAGGTTCTGGTCCTCTAGGTCTGGGAGGAGGTTCTAGTGGTGGTTTAGGTTCTGGTCCTCTAGGTCTGGGAGGAGGTTCTAGTGGTTGTTTAGTTCTAGTGGTCTTTCAGGAGATTCTAGGGGTCTGTAGTGGTCTTTGGGGATGTTATAGTGGTTGCGTAGTCTTTGGTCCTCTGGTTCTAGGAGTAGTTCTAGTGGTCTTTCCCCTGAAACCTCCTGTTGGGGTCTTTGGGGAGGTTTTAGTGGTTGTTTAGGTTCTGGTTCTGTAGGTCTGGGAGGCGGTTCTATTGGTCCTCAGGAGGTTGTAGTGGTCTTTGGGGAGGTTCTAGTGGTCTTTGACGTGGTGAGACATTAGTATCAGGTAGTAAGTCATGTTCATGTTCTTCCCTCGCGTTTTTTTTTTTTTTTCTTTGGGATGTTTTGCGTTGCCATGGTAACAAAAATAAAAACTCCCTGAGATCTCCCTGTGGCGTCCAGTCATCTGATGCGTCTCATCATGATGTTCCTTTACGCGGTGGAGGATGACGCCGATTTTCGTTGTGCCCAAAAACCCCAGTGAGGATCACACGGGCCGGACTCTCCTCCTCCGGAGGGCATGTTGTTGTTTTCAGATTTAAGGAGCAGTTTGACCAAATCTAAAAACAAAAACAAGAGCAATGAATTCTTAATTTAATTTACTGTATAGATTCAGATTAGTGTGAATAAAGGCCGCACCGAAACAGTCTTTGTTAAAAACATAAAGCAAATAAAGCCAAATAATTCACGCAGATAAAAAACACATTCATATTCATTTGATGGCTAAACTGTGTGCAGCTGTTGCCGTATTAACTGGATAATTGAGACCGTCCGGGGGATAAGTAACTGTCTGTGAAGATTATTATGTATTGTCATTGCTTTATCTGATCTGTGTTGACTGTTTGTGTTCAGGCTGGTCGGCCCCGTCAGCCATCGGCATCGCCGGCCTGGGAGGAGGCTTCGAGATCGGGGTGGAGGTGAGTCCTCGCTTACAAACCTTTTTATTTCATGAGATTGAACTTGATTCATCCAGAGGGAAAGAATCTGAGCCAGAAATGCTCAGCGAACCCTTAAATTCTTCTTCTCTTGTGGGCCAAAACTATTTCAGATGTAAATTATACATTTTGGAAAGAAGAAGAACCTCAATGTAACTGCTGATTCATAAGTTGACCGCGTTGACGTGAGTGAATGACTGTTCCTCCCTCAGGTGTCCGACCTGGTGATCATCCTGAACCACCGCAGGGCGGTCGATGCGTTCACAAAGGGCGGGAACCTGACGCTGGGCGGGAACTGCACCGTCGCTGTGGGCCCCAAGGGCAGGTGACTACCTGTTCTCCCTCGGTCCTTTGTCATCGATTCCAATAATTACTTTTGGTGTAAATTCCAGCTTTAATGTTTTATTTTGACTCCAGATTTAGGAGTGATGGCGTGTTTTGAGGCCTGAAGCAGAATCGACTGTTAAACATCTGTTACAACTTCAGATGTGATTTTAGTGTGTGTGTGTGTGTGTGTGTGTGTGTGTGTGTGTGTGTGTGTGTGTGTGTGTGTGTGTGTGTGTGTGTGTGTGTGTGTGTGTGTGTGTGTGTGTGTGTGTGTGTGTGTGTGTGTGTGTGTCTGTGTGTGTCTGTGTGTGTGTGTGTGTGTGGCCAGGTATTTGAGTCACAGGTAAACATCCGAATAGCTGTGAACTTGGTGTGCTGCAGATGGGGAAAAAAAATTGAAATGAGTTCATTTGTCTGGAGAAGACCTGTTATTTAAGTACATGAGTAGATATACATTTATCTTAAAATATACAGGCCCAGAACGCCAGTACCTTATTTCACCTTCCCAGAAACGCCTAATAAAATAAAAGGAAGCTTCTTTGAAAGCATAGAACAACAGCCAAGATACCAATTACTAGTTGAGCTACATCAAAGCTACGCTAGGGAGAAATCTAGCTTGGCTACGATATGAAACTATTACAAAATATGATGCAAACAAGTGACATACCAGCAGAAAGTCACACATGAACCCAAAATATACAATACCCCAGTCAAAAAATATTTAAAGCATACCTTAATAGTAAGTGAACTCCTTGAATCACTATGCAAATATGAATGTAGGTGATCTACCAGAAAGCTGTTGCAAAACGTAGTAAAACTAGTCTCAAGCTTTATAAACAAGTAGAAGAACACTCGGAGAGCGTAGACCTCCACCAAGGCCAAGGCCCATCTCGCAATGATAACAGCGGGTATCTGCCCCGTCATTCGGATCCACTCCTTTTTAATGGGTTCTTCCGCGGCTCATGCTACACCCTTTGTCCAAATCGGGCCGGTAGTTTTCCTGTTATCACGCTGACAGACGAACAAACAAACCAAAACATGGCCTCCTCGGCGGAGGTAATAACAGAGGACCCAGGATCCTGCCCTGTGGAACGCCTCAGAACATCAGCAGTTTGTGAAGTGCAATCAAATTTTAAAAAGATTTATCATTGCACTCAACATTGTTGGACTATAAAAAAAGTCTGTACTGTGGATGGTTCTACATTTAGAAGTCCTGGTCTTTCGTTGTTCCACTAGCAGAGGGGTAACGGCATCCTTTATCTTTCTATTGTTCAGGAATTTGGAGGCTGACGTGGCTATTCGCAGCACGACGGCGGTCTTTACCTACTGTCGATCCAGAGGCTTGTTTGCTGGTATTTCTCTGGAGGGGTCTGGCCTCATCGAGCGCAAAGAAACCAACCGCAAGTATGACCGGCAACCAACCGCCACCTTCAATCGAAGCGTTGTTAAAGTGGACATGAATATAGTTATTGAATGTGTGAGTATGTGTGTGTGTGTGTGTGTGTGTGTGTGTGTGTGTGTGTGTGTGTGTGTGTGTGTGTGTGTGGCCCGCAGGTTCTACTCAAGAGACATCCGTGCATCGGCTATTCTGAACGGCGACGTGGATCCGCCGCCAGAATGCTACGACCTCTACCACATCCTGGACGCCTACACTGAGGCCTACACCACCGACTGGACCAGCAAGAATATGCGTACGAAGGTAAATGTATACCAAAGCTCTTCTACGAGTTCACACATGACGGACGGAACGGGCTTCATGTTGGACAGTTGCTGATAAAATTAAGTGGAAAGTGTTGAGGTGGCTTCAACAAATTCAGGCTCTTTCTTTTGTGGAAATATTTCATTTTAATATTCATTTTATTATAAAGAACAATTAAAAGTACAATTTATCAGCAGTTATGAATAAGATTTCTATCTCTCTCCAGTCGTCTTTTACTCCAGCCAGACCTCCAGCTCCGTCGCAGAGACCAGCAAGCACCTACCAGAAACCGGCAAGCACCTACCAGAAACCGCCAGCCGCCTACCAGCAACCGCCAGCCGCCTACCAGCAACCGGCAAGCACCTACCAGCAACCGCCATCCGCCTCCTCAACCGGTTACCAGCAACCAGCAACCAGTTACCAGCAACCAGCAACCAGTTACCAGCAACCGCCAACCAGTTACCAGCAACCACCAGCCAGTTACCAGCAACCAGCAACCAACACGGGTAAAAACGTCCTCTACCCGAGCATCTCCGTCTATAAATCGGAGACTTCTGGTGAGTTTAACTTCTTCCATCTTCACTCTACCCCTCTTCCTTTCCTCCACTATCTCCTTCTTTCCTTCTACCCCTCTTCCTTTCCTCCACTATCTCCTTCTTTCCTTTTACCCCTCTTCCTTTCCTTCACCATCTTCCTTCCCATTCCTTCTACCCCTCTTCCTTTCCTCCACTATCTCCTTCCATTCCTTCTACCCCTCTTCCTTTCCTCCACTATCGCTACCTTTCCATCTCCACCATATTCTTTCCTTCCCTACCTTCTATTTTCCTTCCCTACATCACCTTTCCTTCACTACCTCCTCCTCTCCTTATTTGCCTCCTTTGACAGATGATCGATTTGTGTTTTCATTCTGGTCTCTTATTAACTTTCTACCGTGATGAATCAGTTAATACAAACACCAGCGACTCATCGTGTGTGTGTGTGTGTGTGTGTGTGTGTGTGTGTGTGTGTGTGTGTGTGTGTGTGTGTGTGTGTGTGTGTGTGTGTGTGTGTGTGTGTGTGTGTGTGTGTGTTGCTGTTAAATCTAAAAAGATTCATAGAAGTACAGAAAGTTAATATTAATTTGATGTTAATCAATGTCTTCATGTCCCAAAATTCAAAGACCTATTTAGTAAATCATGTCAAATACTTTCACGTTGTTAAAACCCAGAGAACTCACTTACGAACTAATACGAAGTCACATCCATAATATATAAAGTCCATAATATCAGAAGTACTGAAGTTGAGGAAAACAAAAGAAAAGTGAAATGCAAATCGACTGAAAAGCTAAAAACTGTATTTCAACACCACTTGGTAGTATTATGTTGTTTCTAATTATATAATTCATGTTTGTACATTAATTATAACGAGCATTTGTCTCTATCCTGATATTTTATAAACAAACCAATGAATCAATAAAAATAAATGGAAACTCGCTACCACAGAGTGAACAATCTCGTACTTAAAAATATTAAACTATGAAGCAATGTGGAACTGCCTTTTTGTGCTCCCAGGTGGAGCATCATCAATGGGCGGGGTCGTCACGGCGACGCACCCGTTCACGGGGCAGCAGCCCGGCGACCTGAGCTTCGCCGCCGGCGACCGCATCACCGTCATCACCAAGACCGACTCGGAGTACGACTGGTGGGAGGGGCAGCTGGCCGACGGCCGCGTCGGGATCTTCCCCGCCAACTTCGTCGCGTAGTGACGGCCCCTGGTGGTCTGTTGGGGAACTGCGGCGGAGCGCCGGTTTCTACGGGAAGCGGGAGGACGAATATTTTAGGGTTCGGGTTACACGTTAGAGCTGCAGCGACGAGTCGAATGGAAGATATGAATCAACGACTTTCAGAATCGATCAATCGTCTTTTTTTTAAAAACAAAAACACCAAAAATTTGAAGTTTCCAGGTTTATGAAACGTAAGAATTCATCACTTTTCTTTCCATCCTATGTTTAATAATCAATAAAATAATCAGCACATTAGTCGGGAATAAAAATAATGCTCAGCGTTATTTTACTGTAATCGCCTAAGAATTAAGAAAGTAAATTAAAAATGAATGTATTATGGAATATGTTTCCCCTTTAATTCGTACCAAACTACATCGTTCTCTCCAGGAAACTAATATCTCTCATAAAGTATTTATTTGTTTATTTAGGGACTAATTTAGTTTTTCTTTTTGTAAGAAGTAAACCTGAGTGAATGAGTCTCGCTCAAATCTTTAATCAAGCTTTAGAGGCAGTAAGAAATTAATAATATAAAAATGTTTAAATTAGGATTCACATTTTTAATAGGAATAAAGAACAAAAGTCGTTCGTCTAAGCACTTAAAAAAAATCCACAAATTGTCTTTTCCACATTAATAAAACCACCTTTCGAACTGCCTAATATTATATTCTTTTAATTTATCTGATTTTAAAAACTGAACTGAATTCAGACTTAAAACATTATTGAAATGAAGAAATATTCATCATTTTATTGTCTGCAGTTCAAAACTGTTCAGCGATGAGTTCACTTATCTTACTTACTTGTTTGTGTGTATTTAGTATTAAACACTAACTTCCTGTCCTGGCCCTTCAAACTAAGACAGAGCAAACATTACATAGATATTTAAGAAACTTTCCAAACTGGGTGACAATGATTTTGTTTTAGAAACATTTAACTTTCAGGTAAATATTTAGTTTCTTTTCTTCGTTGGTATCAAACAGTATTTAAAAGCTTCACTTGTGGGATCTGTTACAGGAAACGGGACGTGGTGGTAATAATTATTATATATGTTTAGTATAGATGATGATGATGATGATGATGATGAAGGTGATGAAGGTGAATTCTGTCAGTTTGATGAAAGAAAGGTGTGTTTTTAAATATTACACGTTGTTTAATGATCTTAAATAAATCTGAATTATTGAGACTTTGCTTCTATTTCTGCTCTTTTTGTCAAATGATCTGTATAATATCTATAAATACAGAAGAATATCTGTAAAATTACACTTCAAACAGTGTTTTACATTTAATATGTAATTTGAAGAATAATTAGGATGAAACATATAAACAAATAGTTCTGTATGCATTCAAACCTGCTTATGTTAAAGCCAAATATCTTGTGCATTAAACCAATAACATATCTGTAAAATGTCCTTAAAGCATCTGAATGATTGACTTCACAGTATTTAGACAGTATTTCTACAGCAAAGTGAAGACAATGTGTCGGGTGTGGTTTTAAAGGCCGTCCTGCAGAGGGCGCTGCAGCTCTACTAATTAAATCTGACAACACAGAAGTTCTCTTTCAAAACTCCATTTAATATTTACACCTCTGCTCTGAAAACAGTACATTTACTTTCATGTTTCAACTAATAAATTATGTATTATTACAGATAAAACTACCAGCAGTATATAAAGTTTTTAAAACAACATTTACCAGCTGCAACATTAAAGTAAGGAACACAAAAATACATCAGAATTATAATACTATAATATGATTCTGCATTATAGTACTTTTGGTAATGCTTATACTGGAAAGTAACAACAACTTTACTCAAATACTATAATCAAGTACATACAGAGGTACTTATAATAATAATAATAATATAATATTTAATAAAAGAGACATTCTGCAGTACTTATAATATATAATGTAATACTTCTCTACTTTCACTGAAGTGACATTTTGAATGCTAGACTAATTTTGTAAACTAAGTACTTCTTCCACCATTATACGTCTCCTTAAGCCAACATACTTTTAATGGTAACTGTAGTATTGGAATGTGTAGTACACGAGTACTTCAAAACCAAGGAGGAGGAAAACTACATTTTAGTTCAGTTTATTCTCATGAAAACAGAACAAAGTGACAACAAAAAGAATGAAACACAAACGTCCTCTCGAGAGCTGGAAATCCTCCAACAGCCTGTCACAGGACATCATCATCTTCATCTTCATCTTCATCTTCATCATCATCTTCATCATCTTCATCATGGCAGCTCTTCTTTTGTCTTTCTTAACATGTATTTAATTTAAAATCAGGACTAAACACAAACAAAACAAAGTTGTTCATAAAAGTTCAAACACAACCTGTGTGTGTGTGTTTATATCAGTCCAGTGTGTGTGTGTGTGTGTGTGTGTGTGTTTATATCAGTCCAGTGTGTGTGTGTGTGTTTATATCAGTCCAGTGTGTGTGTGTGTGTTTATATCAGTCCAGTGTGTGTGTGTGTGTGTGTGTGTGTGTGTGTGTGTTTATATCAGTCCAGTGTGTGTGTGTGTGTGTGTGTGTGTTTATATCAGTCCAGTGTGTGTGTGTGTTTATATTAGTCCAGTGTGTGTGTGTGTGTGTGTGTGTGTTTGTGTTTATATCAGTCCAGTGTGTGTGTGTGTGTGTGTGTTTGTGTTTATATCAGTCCAGTGTGTGTGTGTGTGTGTGTGTGTTTATATCAGTCCAGTGTGTGTGTGTGTGTGTGTGTGTGTGTTTATATCAGTCCAGTGTGTGTGTTCGGTGTGGTGTGTGTGTGTGTGTGTTTATATCAGTCCAGTGTGTGTGTGTGTGTGTGTGTGTGTGTGTTCGGTGTGTGTGTGTGTGTGTTTATATCAGTCCAGTGTGTGTGTTCGGTGTGTGTGTGTGTGTGTTTATATCAGTCCAGTGTGTGTGTGTTCGGTGTGTGTGTGTGTGTGTGTTTATATCAGTCCAGTGTGTGTGTGTGTGTTTATATCAGTCCAGTGTGTGTGTGTGTGTGTGTGTGTGTGTGTGTGTGTGTGTGTGTGTGTGTGTGTTCGGTGTGTGTGTGTGTGTGTGTTTATATCAGTCCAGTGTGTGTGTGTGTGTGTGTGTGTTCGGTGTGTGTGTGTGTGTGTGTGTGTGTGTTTATATCAGTCCAGTGTGTGTGTGTGTGTGTGTGTGTGTGTGTGTGTGTTTATATCAGTCCAGTGTGTGTGTGTGTGTGTGTGTGTGTTTATATCAGTCCAGTGTGTGTGTGTGTGTGTGTGTGTTCGGTGTGTGTGTGTGTGTGTGTGTGTGTGTTTATATCAGTCCAGTGTGTGTGTTGTGTGTGTGTGTGTGTGTGTGTGTGTTTATATCAGTCCAGTGTGTGTGTGTGTGTGTGTGTGTGTGTGTGTGTGTTTATATCAGTCCAGTGTGTGTGTGTGTGTGTGTGTGTGTGTTTATATCAGTCCAGTGTGTGTGTGTGTGTGTGTGTGTGTGTGTTTATATCAGTCCAGTGTGTGTGTTCGGTGTGTGTGTGTGTGTGTGTGTTTATATCAGTCCAGTGTGTGTGTGTGTGTGTGTGTGTGTGTGTGTGTGTGTGTTTATAAGTCCAGTGTGTGTGTGTGTGTGTGTGTGTGTGTGTGTGTGTGTGTGTGTGTTTATATCAGTCCAGTGTGTGTGTGTGTGTGTGTGTGTGTGTGTTTATATCAGTCCAGTGTGTGTGTTCGGTGTGTGTGCGTCGTCCTTCTCCGTGGGGAGTGTCTCAGGTTTCCTGCTCACCAGCTTCCTGAAAACAAACACAGAGATTTTAAAGTTGAACTTGAAGAATTTGTGACTTTCTGGTTCAAACTTTGTTGGAATTTTTCAGGTTAAAACATGAAAGAAATAACTTGAACCAACATATTTTATATATTTATGAGTCTTGATTTGTTGATTCCAGCCTGAATATGTGCTGAACTTTATTTTGAAAGAGATATAAGCTCTCTGGTTTCTAATGTGGAAACAACAGGAAGTAGGCGACGAAGACAGGAAGTAGGTTACTATAGCAGGAAGTAGTTGAAGACAACGGGAAGTAGGCAGTGAAGAAGGGAAGTAGATGACGACGATGGAAAGTCGGCGGGATGGTGGGAAGTAAGAGACGAGGTTCCCCATGTACCAAGAGTCCTGACCGAAGGACTTCGCTGCCTCCCCTCCTCCTTCCACCTGTCCAGGCTTATCTAAATATCTATAATAAATAATATAAATACATATATGAGGTAGATAAAAAACTGTTTTCTCTCACCGTATCCTCCACAGGGCATCCATGCTGGGTGGGCGGAGCCGGGGCTGCCTCTCACAGTCCTCCACCGAATCCGGGAGGGGAACGCCGCTGGTCTCCGGCAACAGCAGGCACAGAGCGCAGCCTACGATTGGTCCGCTGCTGTACACGCCCATGGCAGCCAATGAGATCGCCCCGTCTGGGGTAGGAGGGACGAGGGAGTTGGCCAAGCAGCCGAGCCGGAAAGACAAGTTGACCAAGGACACACACCGCTGTCTGGGTCACAAGGACATGGTTAACATTATATACGTACTATACATACATGCATATATATACACATATACATGGATGTATTTATACCTAACCACAGTGGGGAACAGCTCAATGCTGTACAGGGTGGAGATGAAGAGGGCAGCCAGGATGCAGAGTTTCCCCAACAGAGCCAGACTCATCACCAGCACCGGCTCGCCTGCACACACAAGAGATATCACCGCGTACCTGATTACCTATAACATTGTTAACCAATAACATTGTTAATCAATAACATTGTTAACCAATAACATTGTTAATCAATAACATTGTTAAACATTGTTAATCAATAACATTGTTCATCAATAACATTGTTAACCAATAACATTGTTAAACATTGTTAATCAATAACATTGTTAATCAATAACATTGTTAACAATAACATTGTTAATCAATAACATTGTCAATCAATAACATTGTCAATCAATAACATTGTTAACCAATAACATTGTTAAACATTGTTAACAATAACATTGTTAATCAATAACATTGTTAACCAATAACATTGTCAATCAATAACATTGTTAACCAATAACATTGTTAATCAATAACATTGTCAATCAATAACATTGTCAATCAATAACATTGTCAATCAATAACATTGTTAACCAATAACATTGTCAATCAATAACATTGTTAACCAATAACATTGTTAATCAATAACATTGTCAATCAATAACATTGTCAATCAATAACATTGTTAAACATTGTTAATCAATAACATTGTTAATCAATAACATTGTCAATCAATAACATTGTTAACCAATAACATTGTCAATCAATAACATTGTTAACCAATAACATTGTTAAACATTGTTAATCAATAACATTGTTAACAATAACATTGTTAATCAATAACATTGTTAACAATAACATTGTTAATCAATAACATTGTTAAACATTGTTAACCAATAACATTGTTAAACA
>JACSYO010001216.1:10000-80000 GCA_016806645.1 Ophiodon elongatus | reverse complement strand
CTCCTTTCAGTCTCAGCCAGAGGTCAGAGGTCAGTCTTTTCCTCATTAGCCCTCAGTATGGTCGGCGAGTCTTTATCTGGGACACGTGTTCTTTATCTCCCTCGTGTCCCACTGTGGTCCAATAAAACTCACCGGACACCCACTCAACCACAGCCCGGCGAGGCCGGTTGGGTAACAGACGGGAGCACGAGGAGGTTGTTGTTGTTACCCAGACTGAAGGAGCAGATGTTGATGCAGCAGCAGCAGACGCCGGTCAAGCAGCGAACAGCGAGGTAGAGGACAGGGTGAGGAAGGATGGCGGGCACGAGGCCACAAACGGCGTGCACGTACACGCACACCAGCAGCACCGTGCGCTTCCCGTACCTGCAGGAGACAGAAGCAGGTTAACGGCGGCCAGAGAGCTGCAGGAGAATGTGATGTGTTGGTGTAGTACCGGTCGGATATGGCTCCTCCCACCAGCGAGCCCAGCAGCAGGCCGACCATGTAGACCATCTGACCGTACGCCAACCAGGCCGTCCAACCACACACTGACTGACACACACACACACACACACACACACACACACACACAGACACACACACACACACACACACACACACACACACACAGACACACACACAGACCAACACACAGACAACACCACACAGACACACACACAACACACACACCACACCACACAGACACACACACACACACCAGACACACACACCACAGACACACACACACATACAGACACATACAGACACACACACACACACACACACACACAGACACATACACACAGACACACACACACACACAAAGAGAAATGTGTGCCCAAGTACACAATTAGGCTGCATATAATCACCCGTAGAGATAAATCTGCAGATTAGTTCATATTTATTAATTGATTTTATACAACGTCAAAAAATAGCCCAAAATGCCCACTGACAGTTTTATAGTCAAAGTCAAATGTTTTGTTTTGAAATCCCAAAGATGTCGTTCTTAGTATATGTTGTATTATTTTTATTACTCTGGGATACAAAACCTCAGCTTTGTTTGTTTGCATATATAAATACAGATTAATGCAATAAAACACAGAGACATGATGTTGAAGGTCTCTTCATATATATGTTTTATTTAAATATCTTTATCCCAGTTTAATATCCTCTATACATGACACATTAACCAAATTTCCTCTCACACACTCTTTAGTAACATACTTGTCTTTAGTACTCTTTATTTGTTTGTTTCTCACAGTTCTTGTTTGTGTAAGTACTACTGATTACTCATTTCTGAACCTGACAGCTAACCCTTATATTTTCTTTCCCCAGCAGACAGAAACATTAACAGCTCCACGTTGCTCATTAACACTGAGTGTTAATCTGCAGTTATCTCTTGTGTAATGTTGTTTCTGACGCCCAGACAAAAGTATCTCACCAACACACGAAGCTCTACTACACTTTAAAGTGTATAAATATTAAATAAATGTTTAAATATGACAGGAGTATCCAGTAAAAACAGGCTAACATCACTCACGTCTCGGTTCCCGCTCTCCGAGGATTCCCCGGGCCGTGATTGGTTGCCGCCGGCGCTCGCCTCCATTGTTTCGTTGCCCTGGCGACAGGTGCGGGCGACGATGGCGACCGCGAAAACGTCGAGAAAGAAAAGGAAAGAAAGGAAGAAGAAGACGAGGGCGAGGCGCCAGTAGACGGCCAGCTGCAGAGGGGACATGGCCTCCCTCGAGTCTGGAACCAGAGTCTTGTTTCCCTCTTAAATCTCCTTCACCAGCTCCACATCGTGAGTCGGCGTTCCTCGGAGCGTCTGGGGGAGCAGCTGCTGCTGACCAGGAGAGTTGTTGACCCGGGTCACATTTACACTGAACTTTCATCCACAAGTTCTCTCTCCGCCTTCTTTCCCTTACAAGGACACGCAGAGGCCGGAGGACTCCCTGTGCTGTGATACAGCGACACCCTCTGGTCATGTAATGCATTGCATCTTTTAAATTTGATTTTCTTTAAAGAATATCGAAGGGAATGACAGAATACTTGAAGGGTTAAATTAAAAAACAAGAAACTTAAAACCACTAAAATAAACAGGCAGCTCAGATAAAATGATAATTTCCAATAAAAGCTTGTTTTTAGTATATATATATATATATATATATATATATATATATATATGTATAAATATTAAATAAATGTGTAAATATGACTGGGATATCGAGTAAAAACAGGCTAACATCACTCACGTCTCGGTTCCCGCTCTCCGAGGATTCCCCGGGCCGTGATTGGTTGCCGCCAGCGCTCGGCATGCATATATAGATCTATATATAGATATATATATAGATCTATATATATCTATATATATAGATCTATATATAGATCTATATATATATATATATATATATATATATATTTCCCTGTCCCCTTTTAGTTTTCAGCTAGGACTCTGAAAGAACAAAAATGTTCATAAGGGGTTAAAAGGCCCAGAATATGATCTGTGGCCAGCAAACGAAGAGCATTAAAGGTCCCGTGTGATCTGGTGACATCTGGTGGTGAAGCTGCAGATGACGACCAACTGAAACTTGATATCTTACATAAAGTTACTCCTCACTGTTTGTGAATTTTCCCACAAAACTCCAGCAACACGTGTCGATTTCCCGCTTGTTACATGAATGCAGCGTTTTCATAAGAATAATAATAATAAACTTCCGGCTATCGCAGTGATCGAGGCTCGAGTAGATAAAAGAACAAAACAAGATGAAAGAGACAACGCAGTATTTCTCAGGTGATGAAATTGTGATGAGAAAAGCTTGATATGTCACTCGAAACACAAATTACTTCGAAACATGACACCAAGATGTGTTGCGTCAGGTTTGATAATCTATGACAGGTGAACAGTGACCAGTGTTTGATTTGAGATAAGCTCAATAACAAGGATTCCTGTGTAGCTAGGGAAGGATGGAAGGAGGTAGGGAATGAAATGAGGAGATACAGGAGAAACTTTGACGAGCACATTTATTGAGGAAAACCCAGAACAATAGGTTCACATTGTAGTTTTCACAAAAATAAGAACAGAATTTAAAGTTTATCGCACATTTTTACGCAATGTTGTGTAAGAAACATATAATACAAAGTAGGCGTATAGTTGCAAACTATAAGCCAAAAAACAAACACAACACTTACACTACTCATACTGTTATTTTTCTTTATTATTATTTATCTGTTATTTATATTTATACTGTTATTTATCTAGAACATTGACACTTTTACTGCTTCTTTTTGCACTCCTGGTCAGATGCTAAACTACATGTTGTTGTCCTCGTACTTGTACTCTGTGCAATGACAATAAAGTTGAATCTGAATCTGAATCTAAGAATTTAACAGAGCTTGAAAAAGTATTTTATTTTTACTAATATTTTAGTACTAGCCATAAAACATCCTTCATAGTTATGAATAACCGCAAAGTCCCATTAAAACTGTTTCGAAACTAAACTAAACTAAACTTATATAAAATATAATATTTGACTAAAACAAGACTAAATGTCTTCTTGCTGCAGGTTGCCGTCCACATGTCCCATCATGCTTTGCTGCAGGGTGTGGTGGTCCACCACATGTCCCATCATGCTTTGCTGCAGGGTGTGGTCCACCACATGTCCCATCATGCTTTGCTGCAGGTTGTCGTCCACATGTCCCATCATGCTTCGCTGCCGGTGGTTCGGTGAACCTCCGTCACCACGACGGACAGAGCGGAGACGGGCGTGGAGTAAACGGAGGCCATGTTCTGTAAGCCGAGCATCAGACATCGCAAACTGAGACGCAGCGCCTTCCCCACGTTCTGATGGACGGAGACACAAACACAAAGGTATCGGTTTACTTCCTCTGACTGCCTCTGAGCAAGGCAGTAAGTTAACTATTGAATCCAATGAGACCTGGCGTTCCTGGTCCCCAGAGGATGAACCCTACGACAGTCGTGACTTTTTAAATAACGCCAACAGGAAGTCAAAGATTTTACTGGAAGCATCTCAAGATTTACTCAATGAATTGCCAAATAATGGTTCAAACGTTCATGTTCCCCAGAGGATGAACCCAGTGATTTCGGTGATCGTCTGACTTCTTCTCTGGCGCCACCATGAGCTGAACGTTTTTTTTATCCGGTAAAAGTATTTTAGCAACGACTTGGTCGATTGTGTCCAGAGATTCGTGGTTCCCTGAAGATGTATCCTCAAGATTTCTCTCTTTTAGCGCCAGCAAGTCAAATCAGATATCCATGTTCCCCAGAGGATGAATCCCATGGATTCCTTTAGCGCAGTCACAAGGTTAACGTTCACATTCATGTTCCCAAGAAGATATATTTTATTCCTATTTTTAATTAATTCATCATTGCAGTGTTTATATTTATATTTTTTAAACAAGCTGATATTTATTTATTTTATATATTATTATATATTTTATAATAATTTACTTATTTTATAAATTAATTCATATTTTTATGTTTTCTTTTTTTTATTATTATTTCTTACATAAGATATTTTCATTTTAATAATATTTCTATGGTTTATTTTGACTTTTATGAGCTGATATGTATTTCTTGTTGTATTTTATTGATTTTATTATATATTATTATATTTAAGTGCATATTTGGTGGTATACATGTTTACATTCTGTTTAGTTTATGTTAATTAAATGTTATTTCAGTTATCTATATGTGAATGTGTCCAATACTCAGAATCTGTTAATGTTTTCTTTTCCAGGTGTTGACATGTGAGTCGTTCTTTTCAGGTACTAAACAGAAGTATTCTGTTAATGATACCTCTCTGTATCTGTGTGTCATATCAGGCTGATAGAGCTGAGTTATGTTGAGGTCGAAGGTCAAACTCACTCTGCTCAGTCAATGTTTAATAGATTTAAACCTGAAGCTAAACACTGTTTTACTGTTTCAACGTCTGCTGCTTTAAATGTGACTTCTTTCATGTTTTATGTACATATACATTTGTTTTTATGTACATAAAAACATAAACAAACTCAGAACTGTACTTTTAGTATTTGATCCTTTTTTTGTCAGTTTTCTTAAAAAAACATTTAGTTTAAACATGATGTCTTAAAATTAAAATGACAAATAAGCTTAAAGTTCAACTTTAATTTTATATTGTATTATAATAGTTAATATTAGTTGTAACATTAATGTATTTATATTGCATTATTATTTTATATTTCTCTCTTAGAATTTAAATTTATATAAAATTGTATTTATAATTTACATTTTTATATTTAATTGTTATGGTAACCTGATATTTATTTATTAAAATGTGTGTTTAAATTATTTACATATATATGTATTATTATTATTATTATTAATAATTTATTTATATTTTTTACTTTTTATTGTGTATTTAAATTTGAATACTTTAAACATTAATTTTCCTTTCAATTCATATTCAAATGCGTTTGTTTGTTTTTTGTATATTATATGATATTTATTCATATCAAAAAATCTTTGTATTTTATTAATATTTTTTATTCTGTTATATATCTTTTTTCTTATTTTTTTAATTAACAGAACACACAAGATTATTCCACCCTTGAGGTCAAAGGTCATCACCTACCTTCCTGTACTTCTTGTACTTCTTCTTCTTCCTCCTCTTCGCCTCCTCCTTCCTCCTCCTCCTCTCCTCTGGCGCCTCCTCCTCCACCTCCTCGATCAGAGGTTCATATCGGTCCGGCAGGACGGAGAAGAAGACCTCTTTGGAGTTCTTCTGCTTCTTCTTCTTCTCTGGTGGAGGAGCGCCGTCCTCCCCCTGATCCTGCGCTCCCATCCCCCCTTCCTCCTCGTCTGCCGGACTCCTTCTTGCTCCTCTTGTGATCGGCAGGAGGACCTTTGGAGCGAGGAGGAGTCAAACTTTATTAATAGCCCGAAGGTCTTCAGAGGAAGCTCTGAGCAGGATTAGAAGAAGAATGTGGCCGTTCCTCTGCTTCCTGGTTGAAGTGAAGACGTTCTGAAGCCTGACTCACCTCCTCAGCAGGAGCTGGTTCCTCCTCTGAGACCCAGATCAGTGTTTGTTTTACAGAATAAACACTGGAGCTCTGCGTCAACATAGAACTAGAAAAACATGTCATGTGGAGAAAAGAGGATGTTGAACTACATGTTCTACTTTCCTGAAGTCGTAAATACGGTTATTATGGAAGAAAAACATTTTAATGAAAAATGTAAAAATAGAGCGTTGGATCAAATAATTGGACCTTCTCCTTCTTCTCCTTCTTCTTCTCCTTCTTCTTCTTCTTCTTCTCCTTCTTCTCTGCCTTCTTCTTCTTCTTCTCCTTCTTCTCCTCCTTCTTCTCCTTCTCCTTCTCCTCCTTCTCCTTCTTCTCCTCCTTCTTCTCCTCCTTCTCCTTCTCCTCCTTCTCTGATATTCATGAGCAGAGCCAGAAGACAGAAAGCTTGAAGCTTCTCATGTTTACTTTTACTTTATTATTTCTTCCCGTCTGTAATAAGTGGAGTTCTCTTGCTCTGAGACCCGGAGGGAGGAGAGGCAGAAGAGGATTAAGTAAGAAAAACAATAAGCAGCATACCTGAGCTGAGAGCTGAACACAGAAACATGAAGCTCTGCAACATGTTCTCTCTTTACGTCCTCCTTCGTGTGTTTGATCACTATAATAATAAAAAAGTATTCTGTTTAATTAAACATGTAGAGCAGGGGACACCCCGTTGTGACCCCGGACCTACAACCGATGGAGCGCTTCTATTTCAACAAGTGGTTTAATAACCACAGATAAAGTCCCTGCACACAAATTTATACAATAAATAAAAAAATAAATAATACAATATCGTGTTTTTTTGGGGTGATATCACTTCACACCTGAATTAACTGAATTTAAAGCTACAGGACAAAGGAAATATTAAGTTAAATTAATTTTTGTAAAATTAGTTACTTTATTGTACAATAAACATTTTTCAAAAGCTTTCTGTTATGTTTTCTTTTCATTTTTAAATACAGCCCTTATTGTAATTGAAATGAGAGAAAGGTTTAATATTTTATTTACAATTAATATTATTATTATTTCTTATTTATATTTATATCCAGTTAAATTTGAAAACTGACGATTAATATTGTTGAGATATTATTCAATTGAACGTTCTTTATTTAATTTGATAGTCAGTTGTTGACGACATAGAGACGTTAATACATAATATATATACTTTAATATAAATGGGACTAAATCATAGAACAAGTTAGTTATTATTATGATGTTCTGGACCTTTAATTCTCTCTAACTGGACCTCGTTGAACTTTAATTGGATTCCCCTGATGTCGAGGAAAGAAACACAACGATCCAGATGGAGAATGTTTTCCTTTAATGTTCAGCTCGTCTAAAGATGTTTGTATTAATACAACAACATGATTTCTGATAAGCAAATAAATAGATAACTCGACTGCCAGAAGGATTTAAACAGTTTAAGCCTCAATAATGACATTTACAGTGAATATATGTGCAGGGGTTCAGGACGCATCGTGAGATCTGGATGACCTTTGACCCTGGAAGAAACAGATGAAAAGAAGGAGTGAGAAACAAACTTGATCAGGTTGTTTATCGAGTCTCAGCTCTGAAACAAATATTTACAAATAACAGTAAATGAGAAGATCAAAAATGGTTCACTTTATGGCTAAAAGTATGTGGCCAACCAGATGTGAAACACTCGGGGTGAAGTCTTGTGGCTTGACTTGGGACATGGGTTGTTTTTACTGTGGACTCGTTGGTCTACTGGGAACTTATTGGTCCTGATTCAAGACTTGGGGATCTTGACTTCTGCCCTAACCTATTTTTGAGGCCTCCGCACGAAAAAAAGCATGCCCATACTAAAAAGAGTATATATCTGCAACCACAAGGTCTATTTGAATAATTTTGGTGTTATTATAAAGGTAATAACTGTGAGATTTGTAAATAATGTGTAAAGATCAATATACTGTATATGTTACTGGTTAAAAGTAAATGAAGATGGAACACAGAAAAAATAAAAAGATTTCAGGTTCGCCTATAAAGAAAAAGCACTTTCAGGATGATCATCACTTTAGAATAATGCAGTTGCAGGTTTAAATCTTTTTTATATCATATCACAATATGTGAACACTCTCTCTGCACAGTCTGACTTTGAATAAAGTGAAGCAGAAAACAATGAAAGAGATTTTAGTACAGACAGGTCAGAACAATCCTCTGAAAATTAGGATTTGTTGAATAATTGTTGTTTTTTTTTTTTTTACCAAAACTATATATTTCACTTCTTTTTTCACTAATTATGTTTAATACATCTATATACAGCAGTAAAATACACAATGCCAAACCAAAATCATGTTTTTTGTTCTGAAATCTCTATAAAATGCATATTTTTGTTCTCAAAATCAGAGTTCTGGAGAGTAAAAAGGTCTGTTATTTATTCTGTAAACGCCTCACAGAGCAGAGTGAGACCTCCTCTTAACGTGCAGAGATAGGAGAATAGAAGGAAGCCGGACGAAATGAGATAGACAGCACTGTTAGCCAATAAGAGTCAGTCGGGCCAAAATTATGCTAATGTTATAGGGCCATAGGATAGGTGGTTACCATCCCCCCATATGTAAATTGTCAGTCACAGAAGCTTGATGGAAGCTTTGTTTTTTCAGAAGAAGCCTCCTTCGTACTTATTTCAGTCCAGGAGCAGCGGAATTAATATTTTTCTACAGCGTTTCATAATGAGATAAGGGGCTTTTTAACTTATGTCGCTGTTTCATAATTGTCTGAGGCTGGTGTTCTTTGGCTCACAGATCGCAGAGGCTGTGGTTTATAGGGATTTGAGCAGTATGTGCAGAATCCCTGTCTTGTTGGCGTTTTTTTGCGTGGTGGCAAGCCTATGTAGCATAAAGCTAACTCGAGCAAGGGAGACATATGGTCAGCAAGTCCAGTGGCTGGCGAGATATGAATATGAATATTTGGTTATGCATTTCGTTGGTCTTGTTTAGTTGTGTTTGGAGCATGTACAAATGGCTTACATGAGCTTGTAGCCCGGACCTTGCTTGTTATTCTGATAGGCAACATCATTATATTTGTTCTTGATTAGTGTCTTCTCTTCGGGGGGGAACCCCGAAGTTTTTACCAAGGTGTCCCCCTCGGCCCCTTTCGTGGTGCCGTTGGGTGGAACAGGTTTTAAGACCAAGTTGGGTCTTGTTGTCTTGAGTTGGGACCTGACTCTTGACATGCTGGACATGGCTGGGGTCTTGACTTCGGGCTTTGAAGGTCTGAACGTGGGGTTTGCTTTAGGACTTGTTGTTCTTGGCTTGGGACTTGTTGTTCTTGCCTTGGGACTCGTTGTTCTTGCCTTGGGACTCGTTGTTCTTGCCTTGGGACGTTTTGTTCAGAACGTGTTGTCCTCAGCTTGGTACTTGTTATGGGTCTTGGTGGTCTTTACTCAGGCCCTAAAGCGTGATCTGACTTATGGCTTGTTGATCTGAACATGGGGCTTGCCTTTAGATTGGTTGTCTTGCCTTTAGATTGGTTGTCTTGCCTTTAGATTGGTTGTCTTGCCTTTAGACTTGTTTTCTTGACCTGAGACTTGTTGTCTTGACCTGAGACTTGTTGTCTTGACCTGAGATGTGTAACATGTCCCACGTTCAGTACTGGAGATACGTTTGCACCACATATTGTGTAAAATATGAATCAATAACGTGACTGAAAAACAGAAGAATGAACCGACTGAGTAACAAACAAAGTTAACGACATTTAACTCTGAAAAGTCTTGAAATGAGTCAACAGTTTTACTTCGTTTGAGTAATTTGACAGAATAAAACTGAACAGAAACAGGAAGCTGAAGTGGATCAAACTGATTACAAAATAAAGCTGTTAAAAATCGCTGAAGTTGACCGAATTAATCGAAACGACACTGATGTAAAATTCAAGTTCAATCATTGAGGTCTGACCACACACACACACACACACCTACACAGTAAAATGTCAAGTCACATTTTGTTCAGAGACATGATGCCCCTGACAGGAAGTGTGTGTTTCGGTGTGTATTTTGAGCGTCAGTGTGTGTGGGGTGTTGACAAGAATTTGGTTTCAGTGGTTTTTAATTCATTCAGCCTTTAGTTTCATTTGTGTTCTCACTGACTGAAGTTACTGACCTGAAACATAGAACTGTCTGCTGACTTGTTCAGTTTGACTGCACCTGCGACGGTCAAACTACCGTTATGAACCGCCAATAAATGCATTAAAGGACATTAAACACTAACATGTCTCATTATTTCAAGTCTAATTCAATATACATCCATATGTTTCAAGAGTTTTTGAGAAAAGAGTGAATAAACAAGTTGTAGTGTGACTTTATATACTGCTGATAGTTTAATCTATAACAATACATCATAATTTATTCGTTGATTATATATTCTATTAATGATCTTAATGTGTAAAGTAACTAAATATAACTGCGGGAAAGTACAAAGTACAATATTTACATCTAGTAGAAAGTTGCATGAAATGAAAATTCAAGTGCCTCAAAATTGCACTTTAGTGCAGTACTTCTGTATTTTTCATGTACTTTAGTTACTTTCCGCCTCTGATTGAACCTGACTTGTGTTAAGAATCTGAAGACAGTTGAAATAAAGTTCCCTCTTTCTTACATTTGTGTCGGGCAAAGAGACGGTCAGCCCCGCCGGGGTCCTCACGCTCAGACTCAGCTTCCTCTTCCACAGATAATAAAACTCCACACACTGAGCGAGTGACTTGGTCTGAACCTGAACACACACACACACACACAATAACACGTGATTACACACAGGCTGCAACACACCCAGCGGCCCTTTTGTGTCTCAACTCACGGCTTTCTGGATTCTGCTGAAGTCTTTCTGATGGAGCTGCAGGGATTTAACCAGCAACTTCCTCTCTGCTGCGCTCCAACTGACGGCTGTAACACATTTACAATCAGGAGAAATCTTTAGAATCTTTACAGCTCACCCTCTTGATCATTTCTAAATACTACTTCTACCCCCCAAAGTGTTTTGTGATAACTCCCCAGAAACACAAAAAATTGTGCTTAAGTACTTGAGTAAATTCCCTTTGTTGCATTCCCCCAATACATGAAACATTCATGTGTTGCAGGCATAAAACAGAATTCATACTTGGATGCCGTTGAGCGGTGTGGTTGTTGTCGGTGGTTTCATGCGTTGACAGCAGCTTCTCCACCGTCAGCTGGAAGAACAAAAAAAATATTTTTCTTTTTGATTTGGAAAACTTAAGTAAAGACGAGGCTCGGACACTTGATGGACATAAACAAAAGACACTTATGTCGTATTTCTTTTAAGAATGCTAGTCCCTTGATTTGGGACTAGTTGGTCTTGGCCTGGTACTTGATTTAGGAATTGTTTGTTTCAGCTTGGGATTTAACTTAATCCTAGTTTGGGACTTTCTGGACTTGGCCAATGATTGTTTGGTCTTGACTTGGGATTTGTTGGTCTGGCCTTGTTGGTCCTGACTTTGGACTTTCTGGACTTGGGTTGGTATTTGTTGTTCTTTACTTAAGACTTGACCTAGGTCTTGCTGGTTTTGGCTAAGGACTTGCATTGAGACTTGTTGGTCTTGATTTGGGACTTTACTTGGGACATGCCTTGGGACTTGCCTTTGGATTTGTTAGTCTGGCCTTGTTGGTCCTATCTCTGGACTTTCTGGACTTTACTTGGGACTTGTTGGTCTTGACTTAGCACTAACCTTGGGACTTACCTTAGAACTTACCTTAGGACTTGCCTTGTGACTTGCCTTGGGATTTGTTGGTCTAACTTTGTTAGTCTTGCCTTGGGACTTGTTGGTCTTGATTCAGGACATGCTGGTCAATGCTTTACACTTCATATGGGTCTTTACTCAGGACCTAACATGGGACCTAACTTGGGACTTGTTGGTCTGACCTCAGGGCTGATGTGAGGACATGCTTAGCATAAAGACTGGAAGCAGGTGAAAACGGCTAGCTAAAAGACACCCAAAGTTGTTGACTTCTTATTTCCTAAATGATCACTAATCTATCCTCATCTCACAGTTTGGGAATTTACCAGGAAGTCTCCTCTGCACTCTGATAGGACATCCAGGGCAAACTCTGGGCTGGCCCCGCCCCCTGGCACCACGCTGGAGCGAGCCATCGTCAATAGAGCTTCAACTGGACAAACAAGGAGTCAGTCAAAAAATGGTCTAAAGGTAATCATCACTATAACAATAACAAGAACGCTTGTGTGTTTGTTCACCTCTCTGTTGAGTGACGGGACACTCCAGCTCGTCCCTTGGCGTCCACACCAGCAAGGCATTGTGGGAGTCGGAGTCTGCATCTTTTCGAACCTGCATCGGTGGGATTTCAGCCTGGAAGCGCCGCCCTTCATTGATCCGCCTGTGATTGACAGCTCAGTGTGAAAAGGTCATCAGCGTTGTGAAGAAAAAATAATTATTCGTTAGATTATTTTACGTACGGCTTATTGATTAGTGTCCTAGCAGAAGTGGAGGCCGTCGCCATGGCAACAAGATCACAGAGTCCTTCTGCCAATCAGACGCACAAAGTTTACCATCGCGTCCTGCCTCTTGGTGTCGCCAGCAGGACATAATTAATGATGCACTAACTTACGATGGTTGTTGTCAAGCCTCACAGTCTGGACTCTCTGTTGCCTCCTAGTGGCGAGGGAGCAGTACAACCCCGGCCCCGCCCTGAGGGGACACAGCATGGGCGGAGGGGTGTAGTGTGCGCCATCACCTGCTTTACCGCCCTCATCCTCCTCTTCCTCTTGGTGCAACAGGCTGCGGTAGAGCGGCACTCCGGCGGCAGGAGTCGGGCGTCTGCATCTCCTCTGTCCACCCCGACCCGGCTTCCCCGTGCCTTGGGATTGGACGGGCACGGAGACGGGCATCACCATGGAGGCGGAGGGTTGGACCACCGGGGAGGGGTCCTCACTCTGGAGACGAAACAAGACGTTAAAGCCAGAGCACTGTTGCCACAAGGGGCAGCCTTTTCCCCCAAAGTGACAAAAACAAAATGTGTAGACCTTGTTCAACCATGTCGCGGCTCTGGATCCGCTGTGAGAACGCATGTGTCCGTTCAACGCCGGTAGACTCCTGAAATCCCGCTTACACACTGTACACAGCAGCCTATAACACACACACACACACACACACACACACACACACACACACACATGTTAGATTAGCTCACATAAATGTTCAAACACTATCATCCTATCATGGTCATTCAGGTTACCTGGACTTCAGAAGCTGGGTGCTGGTTTCAGGTTGTGGTTGTTTAATCTGAAAAGGAACAGAAACGATTTAAAACAATTTGAAAATTACAATTTAAGAATGAAATAAGGCCAAAACTGATGGTATGATATATTTAGTTTATTGAAGCCTTTTCTTAGTTACTTTAATTATTTACTTATTTATGCACTTTTTTATTAACACACTTACTTTCCTCACTTATTACAAACTTATTGATGCGCTTACTTACGTACTTACTTATATTTCATGCTACTTATTACTTATTTATGTATTATTCTTATTCACATAGTCAAATTAACATGATTACAATTAAGACGACAGCTGTTCAAAATTTACCAACTTTGATTACTTTTTGTGTATCTCCACCTCCTCTTCTCCGTCCTCCTCTGCTTCTTCCTCCTCCTCCTCTTCCTCCTCGTCCTCCTCGTCCTCCTCTACCCTCCTCCCTCCAGCTCAGCCCAGCAGCGAGGCCTGGAGACTGGGCAGCGCTGCTGGCATCCTGGCCTCTTCCCTGTGGAGAGAAACAGCTCTCTGTGGTGTCGAGGACACCCGTCTGGTCCTGGATCAGCTCACTTTGGAGGAGGTGTCCGGCTGCCTGATGTGGGTGGTGCTGACCGGGGTCAGAGGTCAAAAGGTAGCCGTCATACTCATTGAGACAACAGCTGAGGGTTTCATCTCTGCTCAGCTGCCTGGATGTTTGTATGTGGACATCTAGTCTCTCTGTCCTGGGATGCATTTGAGGACCGGGGCTGGAGAAAGTTGGGGTTTGTGGGTAATGAGGACTCGGACCAGGGGTGGTGGGGCTACAGAAGGGCTGGGGCGCATAGTCGTCATGGTAACCATCATGGAAAAACTGGGTGCTGGAGAAGTCTTCAGCGGACGATGAGTTGAACTCCACGGAGCTCCATCTCCCCTGAGCGACTCCTCCAGTCATGGGGCCCAGAGGAGGGCACTGCAGCTGGGGTGGGGTTGGCCTCCAGGTGCCCTGAACTGGACCAGATGGGTCACCTGGTCCATAAATGCCACTGGAAAGGTGTGTGTGAGTTTTATAAGGCAGTCGGTGTGTGTTCTCCAGTTGATCTTGGTGGTGAGTCACACTGGTACTGAACTGGTTCTGGTTCTGGAGGTCCAGGTGGGCAGTGGTCTGGTTCTGGTTCGGACACATGATATGGTTGTGATCAGATGCATTTCTGGTTCTGGTGTCTTGTTGGAACATATCGGGCGACCATCTTACCTGGTAACCGTAGCTCTTGATCAGGTAGGAAAGTTCAGAAGGTGGTTCAGCTCTGCTCCAATCTGGATTATCTAAACCTGGGTCGTGATTGTAGAGGTGGTGCTGGTGCGGGGAGAGGAGGTGAGGGGAGGTTACCTGGGGATGGGGTACATAGTGAGGGGATGCTCCCTGGGTATGGGGTACATAGTGAGGGGCTGCTTCCTGGGTATGGGGTACAAGCGGAGGGGATGCTTCCTGGGGATGGGGTACATGGTGACGGGTGGTTACCTGGGACTGGGGTACAAAGTTGGGGGAGGTAACCTGGGGATGGGGTACAAAGTTGGGGGAGGTAACCTGGGGATGGGGTACATAGTGAGAGGAGGTTACCTGGGACTGGGGTACAAGGTGAGGGGAGGTTTCCTGGGTATGGGGTACAAGGTTGGGGGAAGTTACCTGGTGAGGGGAGGTTGCCTGGGGATGGGGTACAAGGTGAGGGGAGGTTACGTGGGAATGGGGTACAAAGTGAGAGGAGGTTACCTCGGAATGGGGTACAAAGTTGGGGAAGGTTACCTGGGGATGGGGTACAAGGTGACGGGTGGTTACCTGGGAATGGGGTACAAGGTGAGGGGATGTTACTGGGGGCTGGAGGGGGTGATGAAGTGAGGATAGTTGTGTCTGAGGTATGAGGTGAGGGGAGGTTACCTGGGGATGGGGTACAAGGTGAGGGGAGCTTACCTGGGGATGGGATACAAGGTGAGGGGAGGTTACCAGGGGATGGGGTACAAGGTGAGGGGAGGTTACCAGGGGATGGGGTACAAGGTGAGGGGAGGTTACCAGGGGATGGGGTACAAGGTGAGGGGAGGTTACCAGGGGATAGGGTACAAGGTGAGGGGAGGTTACCAGGGGATGGGGTACAAGGTGAGGGGAGGTTACCAGGGGATGGGGTACAAGGTGAGGGGAGGTTACCAGGGGATGGGGTACAAGGTGAGGGGAGGTTACCAGGGGATGGAGAGGAGGAGATGAAGAGCTGAAGGGAGATGACTGGGACGGAGAGGAGTGATGGATGATGGGTGGAGGAGGGGTGGAGGAAAATGGCCACAAGTCAGACATGATGTCACAGTGTGTGTATGTGCATGATTATGTGTGTGTGTGTGTGTGTGTGTGTGTGTTGTGTTCATGTGAATCTGACGATCTGCAGAAAGACACAAAGGAAGTCACGTTAGTAACTTTTTAACTAATGAACGGGAAATTCCACCAAGAGAAACTTGTTTTTCATGTTTTTTCGAGTTTCACCATTTCTATTAATTTCCTGAACTGTGTTTTTAAATGGTGTTAAAAAGCTTAACTGAACATATAAACTAAATTATTTTATGACATGCAGACCTCATGTGTATGCATGAATAAGTGTGAATGTGTGAGAAGAGGACTCTTCTCAAAGAATTCACACCCAGAGACGAATAAAACTCAACTTCTCTTAAAGGGACACTTTCGAGATTCAGATGTGAAAACCAACACAAATACTAGATATTCTACTTTTAGTTAGTTAGTTTACATCATTCAGAAGAATTTCTGTAAACAAGTGATCCTTTATACCCTCAAACTTCTATAAGTATAACATGTTTAATAAAACTTGTATAGATTAAAGATTGATAGTGTCGTACATGATGACTAAAAGTACAAATCATGAATAAAAACCATCGGAGAATAACATCATTGATGTAAAAATAAAATCACCTCTCACCTGAAACATCATCGACTGCAACTGACTGACTGTGTGTGTGTGTGTGTGTGTGTGTGTGTGTGTGTGTGTGTGTGTGTGTGTGTGTTTTGTCAGGATGTGGTCACATGCTCTTCCTCTCTCTGGTCGACTGTCTGCTTCTTCCTCATGATGACGATTTCAGAGGCCGGTGAAACAGAAGAGATCAAACAAACAAATTAAGATAAGAAGTTTGATGTAATAATTAAAATCCAAATATTTAAAAACAACAACAACATAAATAAGATACTTTATTGATCCAGAGGATACATATATATATTAATAAATATATCGGTATAACTATTTTTTTAAGAATTAAAAACAAAACAAAATAAAAATGTCAAACTTAGTGTATTATTTATATTTATAAAATAATGTTTTATTCTTCCACAGTTTTGTTAAGTTACCTTCAGGTAAAACTTCCTGAAATGTATTAATTCATGAATTACAAATATGTTGAGATCTAAAATGTTTACAAATGAAAGGACCCAGACTGAAAACTGCCTTTAATGTAGATTCAATTACAAAAACAGCATTTTTAATAAGATTATTTTCTAAGTTTGTGAATTAATTGTTATAATAAAGCAACTTTTCCTTGTGGTCAGAACCTTTCTCATGCAGATCGCAGCGGAACACGGTGCCTTCAAAGTGTGGGACCGAGGTCGGTTACCAACCCGGAAATGGTCCGTTTAAAGCGATGTTCCCTTCAGAATAAAAGCGGAGAACGCGGACCGACGCTTTAAAACACTACAATTTCTTCCGCCTGTCGCTTTTATTTTGAAGTCTGTTACCGGAAGTTCACGCACCGCTCTTCCGGTCTCCCTTCGTCTGCTCAGGTCAGCGGGTAAAAACGAACACGATTATATTTACGGTGGTTTAGTGAAATGTAAACAATAGTTCATGAAGTAAAACACAGTACATTGTACACGTTCAAGGTACTTGTACTTTACCTGAGTATATATTTAATCTGACAGCTTTAGTTCATTTAAACATCATTAAAACTAAATATAATCACGAATAAATGTATTATAATATACAGTATATATATATATATATATATATCTATATATTTGAAAGCAGAAGTTTTGCATGTAAATATAAATATATTTATACTTTATTCTTCTTCTTTTCCTTCTTTTTCTCCTCCTCCTCCTTCTCCTTCTCCTCCTCCTCCTTCTCCTTCTCCTTCTCCTCCTCCTCCTTCTCTTTCTCCTCCTCCTCCTCCTCCTCCTCCAGCTGTACTGATGTCCGTCCGTGGAGGAGGACGTAGTTTGAAGGACACCATGATGTCCCACCTCAGGAGGACGTTGTCTCTTGGAAGAAGACACTCAGGTGTCTGCGGGTGTAAACCAGCAACCATCCGTCTCGAGCCACCTCCTCCTCCTCCATCACCTCCTCCTCCTCCATCACCACCTCCTCCTCCATCACCTCCTCCTCCGTCACCTCCTCCTCCTCCTCCTGTCTGGTCCTGCGGTCCCGGTCCACGGACGTGTTCCAGAACCTGGCCCTGGAGGACTGGATCGACGCCCACGTGGACCTGGAGCTCCGCGGCCTCCTGCTGCTGTGGAGGAACCGGCCGTCCGTGGTCATCGGGCGGCACCAGAACCCGTGGAGCGAGTGCAGCCTGGCGGCCATGAGGAGCGCCGGCGTCCCGCTGGCTCGCCGGCGGAGCGGCGGCGGGACGGTGTTCCACGACCTCGGGAACCTGAACCTGACCTTCTTCTCCTCCAAGAAGAACTACGACCGGCAGAGGAACCTGAGGGTGGTCACGGAGGCCCTGAGGAGGCTCCGCCCCCAGCTGCAGGTCCACGCCACCGAGCGGTTCGACATCCTCCTGAACGGCCACCTCAAGATCTCAGGTAGGACCAGGACTACATTACCCAGAGAGCATTGCAGTGGGTACGTTACCCAGAGAGCATTGCAGTGGGTACGTTACACTGAATATACAACCTACTACTCGTACAAGTATCAGGTACTAATACACTGAATATACAACCCACTACTAGTTACTTCAGGTACTTCAGGTACTGTCTTTAAAACACTGGTTGTTGTCAGGTAGGAAGATCTGGACCAGGACCAGAACAACTACATTACCCAGAGAGCATTGCAGTGTGTCTTTAAACCCTCGGTCGTTGACAGGAAGTGCATCCAGGCTGAGCCGGAAGTCGTCATACCACCACTGCACCCTGCTGCACTCCGCTGATCGCTCCGCCCTCGCGGCCGTGCTCCGCCCCTCGTGTCCCGGTATCCACAGCAACGCCACGCCCAGCGTCCCCTCGCCCGTCGCCAACCTGCTGGACCACGCCCCCACGCTGGGGTGGGAGGAGCTTCTGGACGCACTGGCGCACCAGTACAATGCAGGTAGTCTATAGGTGTGACGTGGTGTGAGGGCTGGAGAGCGGCGCCCTCTGCTGGCCGTCTGCTGTGACTACAGCGAATATTACCACATTAATCACATGTTAAGGGATACATTTTATAATAATAATACAATGATATAATAATACAATAATGCAATAATATAATAATACAATGTATTTAAAGTTAAATAGGATATATTAAAAATGAAAATACATAGAAAATATTTATATGGAAAAAAGTAGTAGTAGTAGAAATGAAAGAATATAAAGAAACATTTAAATGTAATATATAGAAAAGTAAAAATACAACAAAGTATTCATATGTAGAAATTTTAGAGGGATGCAGGTAAAAGTGAAGGTAATTGTCTGTCAGCCAATCAGGCTCCTGCAGGACGATGACATCATGACCTGACAGGAAGCACTCGTCCTCTTTACTCTCAAAACATAAACAAACCTCTGACGTTAGAAAATAAACATTAATAACGCGTTTAAGGTTAAAGGTTGTCACTGTGATGTCACAGCGTACCGCCACGCCCCCAGAGTACGCTGTGACGTCACACCGTACTCTGGGGGCGTGGCGGTACGCTGTGACATCACAGATATTAAGTGGCCCCTTAAAAAAACAAACTTTCTTCTCGCCCTGACCCTCAGAGTTCGGCGGTGCCTCCTCGTCCTCCTCCTCCTCCTCCTCCTCCTCCTCCTCCTTCTCCTCTACGCTCGTGGACCCGGCGGACGAGTCAGCGTTCCCCGGCGTCGGCAAGGTGGCGGCGGAGCTGCGCGGTTGGGACTGGACCTTCGGCCGGACGCCCAGGTTCAGCGTGCGGACCGCCCTGGAGCTGCCGGGCGGGCGGGCGGCCCGGCTGCAGGCGGAGGTGAAGGGCGGCGTGGTCGAGAGCTGCGAGCTGGACGTCCCCGCCGACTGGCTGCCCCGCCGGCTGAGCGGCGAGCTGAGCGGCGTGCTGGTCGGCGGGAGGTTCTGCCCCCACCAGGCCGCCGCCGCCTTGTCTGAACTGATGCGGTCGGAGAGCGGCGAGCGGCGGAGCCGAATGCACCGCCTCTGTGACGCCGTGGTGTCGGTGATGGGCTGAAGGGTGTCCCCTAGAGGCCCCAGAGGTCATTACAGAGAGGCCCCAGAGGTCATCACAGAGGTCATCACAGACAGGCCCCAGAGGTCATCACAGAGGTCATCACAGAGAGGCCCCAGAGGTCATCACAGAGAGGCCCCAGAGGTCATCACAGAGGTCATCACAGAGAGATGATCAATTAATAAACACGTGAAAATTAATCATCAATCAAACTGCTTTTTATGGTTTTACATATTTAATGTTTTATTTGTTAACTTTGTGTTATTTATTGTCACATGCACAACAACAACAGAGGTTATATACAGATTATTATATTATATATGTATTATTTATATTATTATATTATTGTTATTATTATTAATTATTCACAAAGTGTGAAGTAAACAGAAAATAGAGGAATATTTATAGCAAGAAAGTTAAATTATTCTGAAATATTGTTGAACATATGAATATAAAATGTGGCCTTAATTACAATAAAAATATCAGGTTTCCTTTTATAATAAATATAATAAATAAATAAATAAACTCTTATTTTGTCATTTAAATGTAAAAATATGGAAAGTTGAGCACTGACCTTTCAAAATAAAAGCATGGCGGCCTCATTTAAGCTTTGATTAATTTAATCTGAATAAATTAATGTTTTAATTATTAAAGTTCTTCAAGTATTGTTGATTGTTTACAGTATTTATTGGGTCAAAAACATGACGACGCTCAGACAGCTCATGTCGCAGGACGCATGCGCAGTTCTCCCGAGTCGAGCCATGCGTTCTGCTGGGGAAGAGATAAAACTGGAAGAGCTCCCACTCTGCTGTTTTCTCCTGAAACCAAATGCTTATTTATTTATATTCTATTCTGCAGATATTGATATTATATTTACTACAGATTTGTATATCATTTTATATATTTTATGAATTTATTTTGCCTACATTTGTACAGATTTACTTTAAAAGAAATACGTGATAACATGTTGATGAATGAAGAGTATTCTAGTATATTCTTTAATATTTTATTTACCTAAATTAAAATGTCTCCGCAATTTATTTAAAAAATATATTTTTGTAAGCAACTTTTTTTTTATTTATTTATGTATGTTTTGCATGTTATTTCACATTTTCTTTAATTTTTTTACACAATGTTTTTTTTATTTTTTATATTTGTATATCATTATATATATATGTTTAAATGTATTTTGCCTATAATTAAACAGATTCAGTTAAAAAAATATTTTTTTAATAACATTTTGATGAATGGAGAATATTCTAGTATATTCTTTGATATTTTATTTACCTAAATTAAAATGTTAATGCAATTTATTTAGAATAAACTTATTTTTTTATTTTCTATATATTATATATTTCTGTACGTTGTGCAGGTTTTTTACATTTTATTTATTTTTTTACACAATGTTTTTTCTCTGTTAAATGAGAAACATTACAAACATAACATAAAATAAGTGGACTTAAAACATGTTCTAATTTTAACGGATCGGTTTTGTGAGGCGGAGTGAGACCTCTCGGTGGCTTTCCGGCAAGAGGCGATCTTTGATGTGAGCCTGTCGTGGAACCGGACCACCGGAGAACCGGAGAAACCGCCGCGGCAGCAGGATGGGGAAGAAGCAGAAGAAATCCGGAGAGGACAGGTAGAGAGACACACCTGTGCACGCGCACACCGGACAGGTGTGAGCTCAACATCCGGGTCCGTGAGCCCGCCGCTAGCTTAGAGGTTAACCGCGAGAAACCAGCCTGTTAGCATGTTAGCTTAGCATCAGGCTGCTCGGCTCCCACAGCCGCACGTTGAGCTCTTTAATCGGCCTTTTGGAGCCCGAACACGAGCCCCGAGAGCCGGAAACCAGTCGGTAACCAGTCGGTAACCAGCCGGTAACCAGCCGGTAACCAACCGGTAAACACGTGGAGCTGAATGTGTTGAGGGAAGCAAAGCTAGCTGTTAGCGCTTTTAGCTGATGTAACATCAGGTACTAATACACTGAAAATACAACGTACTACAAGTAACATCAGGTACTAGTACACTGAATATACAACCTACTACTAGTACAAGTACTCAGGTACTAATACACTGAATATACAACCTACTACTAATACAAGTACTCAGGTACTAGTACACTGAATATACAACCTACTACTACTAACATCAGGTACTAGTACACTGAATATACAACCTACTACTAGTACAAGTACTCAGGTACTAGTACACTGAATATACAACCTGCTACTAGTTACATCAGGTACTAATACACTGAATATACAACCCACTACTAGTTGCATCAGGCATCAGGTACTAATACACTGAATATACAGCCTTCTACTAGTTACATCAGGTACTAATACACTGAATATACAGCCTTCTACTAGTTACATCAGGTACTAATACACTGAATATACAGCCTGCTACTAGTTACATCAGGTACTAATACACTGAATATACAACCCACTACTAGTTGCATCAGGTACTAATACACTGAATATACAGCCTGCTACTAGTTATATCAGGTACTAATACGCTGAATATACAGCCTGCTACTAGTTACATCAGGTACTAATACACTGAATATACAGCCTGCTACTAGTTACATCAGGTACTAATACACTGAATATACAGCCTGCTACTAGTTACATCAGGTACTAATACACTGAATATACAGCCTGCTACTAGTTACATCAGGTACTAATACACTGAATATACAGCCTGCTACTAGTTACATCAGGTACTAATACTAGGTTCACATCGGCAACAGCATTAAAATTTGTTCAGATATTTCTTCATGTGGGCCTTTGACTTCATATGTATGAGTACTGCCTTTATATATCTCCTTAAGTTAGTATTACCATTAAAAGTACACAGTAAAAGTACTGTGATTATATTATATTACTATCTTTGTTTAGTATTTTATGTTGTACTAAGTGGAGACACTTTGTATACTACTGTGTAGATTAGAAGTATAATATCATATAAATACCTCATGTTTGTATGTATGTAAAAAACGTAGTATTTGATAAATGTACTGCAGTATAAAGTACAATAATTTCCATTTATGTGTATATATGTGTATTTATATATTAATTTATATACATAAAAATAATAAATAAAATATATAAACAAAACATTCAAATAAAAAATAAACAAATACATGTGTTAAAAAATTTAAATAATCATTTTAAAATATATAAATAAAAATAAATACGTTTTATATATAAATAAAAATGAATAAAACATTTAAATGAATAAATACTTTTTTTAATATATAAATAAAAATGAATTCAGCAACAAATCGTTTTTAATTAAAATTAACGAAAAAATTATTAAAAGCAAATTTCAACAGATTTTATTTATTTTATTTTTATTATGTCATGTTATTTACTGTTTATTTATATTTGATCATATTTATTTACTGCGTCATATTTTTATTTACTGTTTATTTATTATTATTTATTTACTGTTTATGCTCTCAGATCAGGTGGCGTTGGCTACGTTTCCAGGTGGCTGATGGGAAATAAAAGACCTCAATGGCGTCCAGTCGGCAGCTTTTCATTGTTTCCTGAACAAAGAGTTGATCCGCTGGGGCCTCGCGGTCACGTGTTCGAACCCGGTCCTTTGTTATTGATCCTCTATCAGTGCTTGTTATTGATCCTCTATCGGTTCCTGATGAGAGGTTTGTTATTGATCCTCTAGAGGTTCCTGATGAGAGGTTTGTTATTGATCCTCTAGAGGTTCCTGATGGTGTTATTGATCCTCTAGAGGTTCCTGATGGAGGTGTTATTGATCCTCTAGAGGTTCCTGATGGAGGTGTTATTGATCCTCTATCGGTTCCTGATGGAGGTGTTATTGATCCTCTAGAGGTTCCTGATGGAGGTGTTATTGATCCTCTAGAGGTTCCTGATGAAGGTGTTATTGATCCTCTAGAGGTTCCTGATGGAGGTGTTATTGATCCTCTAGAGGTTCCTGATGGAGGTGTTATTGATCCTCTAGAGGTTCCTGATGGAGGTGTTATTGATCCTCTAGAGGTTCCTGATGGAGGTGTTATTAATCCTCTAGAGGTTCCTGATGGAGGTGTTATTGATCCTCTAGAGGTTCCTGATGGAGATGTTATTGATCCTCTAGAGGTTCCTGATGGAGGTGTTATTGATCCTCTATCGGTTCCTGATGGAAGTGTTATTGATCCTCTATCGGTTCCTGATGGAGGTGTTATTGATCCTCTAGAGGTTCCTGATGGAGATGTTATTGATCCTCTAGAGGTTCCTGATGGAGGTGTTATTGATCCTCTATCGGTTCCTGATGGAGGTGTTATTGATCCTCTATCGGTTCCTGATGGAGGTGTTATTGATCCTCTATCGGTTCCTGATGGAGGTGTTATTGATCCTCTATCGGTTCCTGATGGAGGTGTTATTGATCCTCTATCGGTTCCTGATGGAGGTGTTATTGATCCTCTATCGGTTCCTGATGGAGGTGTTATTGATCCTCTATCGGTTCCTGATGGAGGTGTTATTGATCCTCAGCGCTAAAGACGACGGCGTTGACATCGACGCTCTGGCTGCAGAGATCGAAGGAGCCGGAGCCCAAAAGGAGCCGAAAGGGAAGAAGAAGAAGAAAGGAGCCAAGAAGGAAGACTATGAGTACGACCTCCTCTTCATCATCTTCATCTTCCTCTTCCTCTCTCCTTCCTCCTTCTAACTCTTGTGTTTCACCTCCTGCAGTGAGGACGACATCCTGAAGGAGCTGGAGGAGTTGTCCCTGGAGACTCAGGGAGGAAAAGCAAAGGTATATAATTATATATATAAAATAATATAACCTCAAAAACGGGCTGATCAATAAGAAAGATTATTTGTTTACACACGAGAATAACAAAGAAATGTGGATTCTTTTCTCACGAAATAATCAAAAAGAACCGATCAGAGTATTGATCAGAGTACTAGTATCAATAACACGATATCCTGACCTAATAAGAGAGAGCAAAAAGACGGAATATAAAAACAATTCACATTAATATATATGTTAAATAATAATAACTAAAAGCTAAAGACGAGCAATTAATGTGTGAAAATAACTGAGAACTGAGACAATATTATATACAATAATATCATATATGTATGTTAATATATTAACAAAGTATAAATAATATATTATAATATTCTATATAATAACATCATGTATGTATGTTAATATATTAACAAAGTATAAATAATATAACAATATAATATATTATTATAATATATAATAATGTATAGTATATTTATGTTAATATATTAACATAAATTATAAATAATATTATAATAATATGTTATAATATTATATTATTATCTGAAGCTGGTTGAAGTCTGATCCTCAGAAACGAGAGAGGACTTTTTTTGACTCTGCAGAAAGCCGACGCAGCAGAGGAGGCGGAGATCGTCGAGCCTCCCAAACCAGAGAAGAAGAAGACCAGGAAGGGGAAGAAAGGCGGGGCCAGCCCCGAGGATGGGGAGGGCAACGAGGAAGGAGAAGCTCAGGCGGATGAAGAGCAGAGGAATGGAGAGCAGAAGGACAACAAGAAGGTAAGTAGTCAAGTCTTTATGGTTTATTTCTGAATCTCTTTTTATGGACATTTGTCCCTTCTGAGCCTCCATACTTTCGCCTCCAGGCTCCTCCCTCTGAGTCCGATGAGGACAGCGGCTCACGATCTCGCCCTGAGACCAAAGGAGGCAAAAAGGTGGAGGAAGAGGAGGAGAAAGACGTGAGAGGAGGAGGCGGGAAGGAGGACGGGTCAGAAGACGACGTCGAAGGGGACTTCACCTACAGGACGGAGAAGAAGAAGAAGAAGAAGAACAAAGGTAAAGCGGCGAAGCCGGACAGCGAGGACGAGGAGGAGGAAGAGGAGGAGGAAGAGGAGGAGCAGCAGCAGCAGCAGCAGCAGCAGCAGCAGCAGCAGGAGGAAGAAGAGGAGGTCGGAGGCTTCAAGATGAAGACGGCGGCGCAGAAGAAGGCGGAGAAGAAGGAGCGGGACAAGAAGAAGAAGGAGGAGGAGAGGATGAAGCAGAAGAAGCAGAAAGAGAAGGAGGTCAGCGTGGAGCCGCAGAAAGAGCCAGAGAAGAAGATGGCGGAGGCCACGCCCCCTCAGGACGCTCCACCTGCAGCTGAGGAGGAGGAGGAACAGGAAGGGGCGGAGCCAGCAGGTGACGGTAAGACGGTCGGACACGAGTTAATAAACACACCTTTTTTAAAGCAGCCGTAAAACAACCTATTTAGTATCAGGTATTAATACACTGAATATACAACCCACTACTAGATACATCAAGTAACACATTCTTCTTCTGCTGTGTTTTCTCCGGCAGAGGAGGTCGAAGGCGACAAGAAGAAGAAGGACAAGAAGAAGAAGAAAGGGAAGGAGGAGAAGGAGGAGAAGAAGAAGGGACCCAGCAAGGCCACGGTGAAGGCAATGCAGGAGGCCCTGGCCAAGATGAAAGAGGTAAAGTGCATTCTGGGAAACGCAGTCATGGAGGTGTGGCGAGTTCTTCCTTTCTGGTGTTTTCAGCGTTCTGTTGTTCTTGTAGGAGGAGGAGACGGCCAAGAGGGAGGAGGAGGAGCTCCTCATACGGCTGGAGGAGCAGGAGAAGGAGAGGCTGGAGCAGGTAACACACTGGCTCCTTGTTTATCATCATCTCATCTACCTGACCCCTCCCTGACCTTTGACCTGCCACCCCCCCATAGGAGCGCCTGGACCAGGAACGCAAGGAGAAGAAGAAGCTGAAGGAGAAGGAGAGGAAGGAGCGCCTGAAGAAGGAGGGGAAGCTGCTCACGAAGACCCAGAGGGATGCGCGAGCTCGGGCCGAGGCCACGCTCAAGCTGCTGCAGGCTCAGGGTGGGTGTCACCTGGGTGTCACCTGTACAGGTGTTGTGAGTGTTGACTGTGTGTTACCTGTACAGGTGATGTGTGTATTGACCGTGTGTTACCTGTACAGGTATTGAGGTTCCGTGCAAAGACTCGATGCCGAAGAAGAAGCCGGTGTACGGGGACAAGCGGAAGAAGAAGCCGCCGCCGACGACCGTTCAAACCCCTGAAGGTAACCCTCTGCAGTGAGACGGGTCTATCTCTGACTCTGTATAGAAATATAATAAACCTTCCTCTTCCTCCTCCTCCTCCTAGAAACCTCAGAGGTGACCGTGCCCATCTCGGAGACGCCCGAGCCTGTTGCTACGGAGACGGAGGCCGCCACGCCTGCCGCGACGCCGGCCGCAGAGCCAGGTGAGTCAGTGGAGCCAGGTGAGTCAGGTTGGTCTGGATTTACGACTTCATCTTACGGTCTCGTCTTCTTCTTCTGTGGTAAGAGGTGAAACCAGATCCGGCAGTAGACGACTGGGAGGCCATCGTCACCGACGAGGAGAAAGGTGAGGAAGTATTAAATACCACCAGTACTGCAGGAGTGGCAGTAGTACTATAAGTATAAATACACTCTTCTGTCAGAGTTGAAGAAGGTCCACATCGAGGTGAAGGAGGACAGCGGTGCTCCTCCTCAACCCACGGGCAGCGACGAGGACGAGGACGAGGAGGAAGATGACGAGGATGAGGATGATGAGGAAGACGACGAGGAAAGCGAGGCGGAGAAGGAGGTGACGCCGGTGCCGGTGGCGACTCATGGGAAGAGGAAGACGAAGGACAGCGAGGACGAGAGCAGCGAGAGCGACGACGACGACGGGAGGACGAAGGAGGAGCGTCTGTACGACCGAGCCAAGAGGAGGATTGAGGTGAGAGGAGGAAAGGAGCGGAGGAAAGGGGAGTAAAGGAGGGGAGGATACGACGACCTCGTCTCTGACTGTCCTCCTGTATGTCTCCACAGAAACGGAGAGCAGACAACATAAAGAACATCGACCTGGACACTCTGAGGTCTCCGGTGGTTTGTGTGTTGGGACACGTAGACACGGGGAAGACCAAGATCCTGGACAAGGTGATTTGACCCGCTTCCTGTTTACTTCCTGTTTGTGGTGATTGCTGTGGTAACGCTCTGGTTTTTTGTGTGTGTAGCTGCGACACACCAACGTTCAGGACGGAGAGGCCGGAGGAATCACTCAGCAGATCGGGGCCACAAACGTCCCCAAGGAAACGATCGAGGAGCAGGCGAAGATGGTGAAGAACGTACGTATAGATGATGCCGCTGATCGCTGTAACGTATAGATGATGCCGCTGATCTCGGTAACGTATAGATGATGCCGCTGATCGCTGTAACGTATAGATGATGCCGCTGATCTCGGTAACGTATAGATGATGCCGCTGATCGCTGTAACGTATAGATGATGCCGCTGATCTCGGTAACGTATAGATGATGCCGCTGATCGCAGTAACGTATAGATGATGCCGCTGATCTCGGTAACGTATAGATGATGCCGCTGATCGCAGTAACGTATTGATTTGAATGTCGTTGGTGCAGTTTGACAAAGAGAACCTCCGGATCCCTGGCATGCTGATCATCGACACACCTGGTCACGAGTCCTTCAGGTACCACACAACAATAACAGAGTACTAATACTACCAGTACAATACCACAGTGTAAAGATACTCTGTCACAGTAGAAGTACCAATACTACAAATGTACTACATTGTAAAGGTACTCCTTCACAGTAGAAGTACTAATACTATAAATGTACTCGTGTAAATGTACTCTCACAGTAGAAGTACAAATACTACAAATATACTAAAGTGTAAAAGTACTCCTTCACAGTAGAAGTACGATCAATCTGATTTATTTTCCCCATTAATTAATTGATTGATTGGTAAATAAACGGTCCGTTAAGTGGATGGTAAAGTGACCCTTCTCCTGGATGTGTCCTCAGTAATCTGAGGAACCGAGGCAGCTCTCTGTGTGACATCGCCATCCTGGTGGTGGACATCATGCACGGCCTGGAGCCTCAGACGCTGGAGTCCATCAACCTGCTGAAGGAGAAGAAGTGCCCCTTCATCGTGGCCCTCAACAAGGTGGGTCACCACCTCCTTCTTCCTCTTCCTCCTCTTCCTCTTCCTTCTGGTTCCTGATAGCGCTGTTTTTTGCCGTCAGGTCGACCGTCTGTACGACTGGAAGAGGAGTCCGGAGACAGACATCGTGGTCACGCTGAAGAAGCAGAAGAAGAACACCAAGGACGAGTTCGACGAGAGAACCAAGGCCGTCATCGTGGAGTTCGCTCAGCAGGTGTGACATCATCGCTCAATCCACCAATCATGAGCTGAAGATTTTATTTATTACACCTTATTGAATAAATTAAAAGTAATGTTTTATATTTACATGAGATGGGAAGCTTTTTTATTGCTTCCACACGGCTCTCAACATGGCGACATTCCCCACTTTCTCACCTCCTGACCCTCTGAACTGCTCCTCAGGGTCTCAACGCCGCCTTGTTCTACGAGAACAAAGACCCCCGGACCTTCGTGTCGCTGGTCCCCACCTCGGCCCATAGCGGCGACGGGATGGGGAACCTCATCGCGCTGCTAGTGGAGCTCACGCAGACCCTGCTGGCCCGCCGGCTGGCCCACTGCGACGAGCTGAGAGCTCAGGTCATGGAGGTAAGGGAGGCCGGCTGTCTGTCTGTCAACCTGTCTGTCAACACGTCTGTTTGTCAACCTGTCTGTCAACCTGTCTGTCAACCTGTCGAACTGTCTGTCTGAACTTCTGTCTGTCCACCTGTCTACCTGTCTGTTGACATGTCTGTCTGTCCACCTGTCTACCTGCCTGGTCCCTGATGAAGTCTGTGTGTCCAGGTGAAAGCTCTTCCCGGGATGGGCACCACGATAGACGTGATCCTGATCAATGGGCGTCTGCGGGAGGGAGAGACCATCATCGTGCCGGGGGTGGAGGGGCCCATCGTGACGCAGATCCGGGGGCTGCTGCTGCCCCCCCCTCTGAAGGAGCTCCGAGTCAAGGTGAGCGTAATTTCAAAAAAGAAGCCCCGGGAGGTGTGAGGGACTCAGTATTGATCCTCTGATTGATTTGTTCAGAACACGTACGAGAAGCACAAGGAGGTGTCGACGGCTCAGGGCGTGAAGATTCTAGGGAAAGACCTGGAGAAGACGTTGGCAGGGCTCCCCCTGCTTGTGGCCCAAAAGGACGACGAGATCCCAGTCCTGAGGGTAACACACACACACACACACACACACACACACACACACACACACACACACACACAGGGTGGGGGGGTGAGGCTCCCAGCTGACTGTCGGCTGCTGGTTTCAGGATGAACTGGTGCGGGAGCTCAAACAGACGCTGAGCTGCATCAAACTAGAGGAGAAGGGAGTTTATGTCCAGGCGTCGACGCTCGGCTCCCTGGAGGCTCTGCTGGAGTTCCTCCGGACCTCTAAAGTCCCTGTGAGTACCCGTCTGTCTTTCAACTGTCTGTCAACATGTCTGTCTGTCAACATGTCTGTTTGTCAACATGTCTGTCTATCTACATATCTATTTGTCTGTCCGTCTGTCTGTCTGTCTGTCTGCCTGCCTACTTGTCTACCTGTCTGTCTGAACTTCTGTCTGTCTGCCTGTCTTTCTGTCTCCTGATACTAAAGCAGCTGTAAATCTTAAGGCTGGTCTCTCTCTGTGTGATCGGGGTTTTACTCTGAAAAGCAGCAGGAAGTTGACCTCTGACCTCTTTGTGTATGTCTCTGCAGTACGCTGGCATCAACATCGGTCCGGTTCACAAGAAGGACGTGATGAAGGCGTCGACGATGCTGGAGCACGACCTGCAGTACGTCACCGGCTCTACTGTTACTACTGTTTATTTATATATATATATATATATATATATATATTTAAACTACGTGTGTGTGCAGGTACGCAGTGATCCTGGCCTTTGACGTGAAGGTGGAGAGGGAGAGTCAGGAGATGGCCGACACTCTGGGAGTTCGGATCTTCTGGGCTGAAATCATCTACCATCTGTTCGACGCGTTCACCAAGTTCAGGGAGGACTACAAGAAGGCCAAACAGGACGAGTTCAAGTACGACTTCTCCTCTTTAAATGCTCCGTGTACCCCGGAGACGTTGTTTACAAAGTCACATGATCAGAGATATAAAAACTTCAGTGAAGTCCTGATTGTGTTGATCCGTGAGTTTATGATGTTTTTACTCGTTGTTTTTAGGAATATAGCGGTATTCCCGGCGAAGCTGCGAGTTCTTCCTCAGTTCATCTTCAACTCCAGAGATCCCATCGTGATGGGCGTCATCGTCGACGCCGGCGTCCTGCGACAAGGGACGCCGCTCTGCGTCCCCAGTAAAGGGGTAAGGACCACCCGTCTTTAAAAGAAAAAGTGTTTTTGATTTTTCTTAACGATGAAAGTCCTTAATTTCTTTAATTCACGTTTCAGTTTGTGGACATCGGCATCGTCACCAGCATCGAGATGAACCACAAGTCCGTCGACAGCGCCAAGAAGGGCCAGGAGATCTGCATCAAGATCGAGCCCATCCCCGGGGAGTCGCCCAAGATGTACGGACGCCATTTTGAAGCCACCGACATCATCGTTAGTAAGGTGAGGAGGAGGAAGAGGAGGGTTACATTTAAACATTTCACATTAAAAGCCTCCCGATGGTGCACAAGTTCATGAAGGTGGATTTAAAGGTGGTGCATTCAGGGAATCGGGCTGTAGCTTTGGCTCTTAAGATTAGAGATCAACTTAATTGTCCCGCTCTGTGATTTTTTTAAAATTATTAATTCGTTAATTATTTATTGATTCAAATATTTATGGAATTAATTTAGCTTATTTTTATTTCTTTATCATTATTTTGAATTGATGAATTCATTTTTTCAAATATTTATTTCTTATTAATTTATATATATTTTGTATTAAAACTACATCATGTATTCATTAAATTTTTTAATACATTAATTAATCAGTGATATAAGATCAGGAATTAGTTTTCAGTCTGACGGGCTTTTATTGTGAAATATCTGCAGGAAATGATGAGTTTCATCAAAATAGTAAAAAAACAACTGAAATATGAATGACAGCAGTATTTCTGTTGGAGAGTCAACGAAGGTGAGACGTTTTATTTATTTACATCCTTAAGGTTCAGTTTTATTGTCGTTTGTGTTTCGTGTGTTTCAGATCACGCGGGCATCCATCGACGCTCTGAAGAACTGGTTCAGAGACGAGATGCAGAAAAACGACTGGCAGCTGATCATGGAGCTGAAGAAGACCTTCGAGATCATCTGAGGGACCTCACTCACACACAAACACACACACTACACACCTAAACGCAGACACTTGCTCCCGTAGACGGTGCTGGAAAGAGTAAAGGGGGGAAGTGTTTTTCTGTGAGAAACAAACTGTTTTTTCCACCGATGTAAACAGTAAAAGTTTAGAACACACACACACACACACACACACACACACACACACACACACACACACACACACACACACGCATACAAACAGTATTCCAACGTGCCTGTTCTTCAGCATCAACGTTGTTATTATTTCTTCTCTGGTTTGTGGCTGCTGCTTCGTGTCCCAGGCTCCGGCCCCCCCCTCTCCACCTCCTCCCCGAGACTTAATGAGCTTAACGAGGAGCCAGGGTGCAGCCAAACACAGGTGCATTGTGGGATTTGTATTGAGCGACGGCGGGGCTGGAAGTTTTCACAAAAGACCAAAATCAGTGAAGCGGCGCCGTTGACTTTAAAAGACTTTTAGGAGCCGACTCGTGAGGTTTAAATGACGGACGGAAGATTTTAAACTGTTTCTGTTGATGTAATAAACTCCCATGATTCTGATGAAACCTGAAGAGTTTTCACTTCCGTTTTCTGTTCAGAAGAAACTCTGCGACTGTCGGTTATGAAAAAACATGAAATTAAAAGCTTTTATTTTCATGTTTGAGAAGCATTTCATCGTACATCTTTGGAAATAGTGTTTTTGTTTCTTGATGCTTTAAAAAGAAAATGAAGATACAAACCAAACTTTTGCATTTCAATTTGAATTATCCAATTTGAGCTCGTTTCCTCCTGTGAAATAAAAACTAAATTTCATAAAAGATTTCACAAATAATTCTGCAGAAATCAACATTCGTTGTTTTGAGTTTAAATGCAAAATACAATTTTGTTTAAAATGCAGAACTGCAAAAAAAAAACACGTTATAAACCTCTAAATAAAGTTTCATTTAATATCGGCAGCCGCAGACTTTAATAGTCTGAAACATTTAAATTCTGCTTCCAAAAGTCTCAGAAAGCTGTAATTACAGTATGAAGAATAAATGAGTAATAATACGTTTTCTGAACCAACTATACGAACACTGAAGTTAGCCGATATGAGAAATATAAATTTATAGATCTATTTATATATCTTCTGTGGTAGCTTTAAAATGTCTCAGGTCGTATTAGACGTACGTTGATCTCTCCGCTGTTTCATTTGCTCTCGTGTGGTTATTTCATCCATAAAAGAGTTCATATCCTGCGATTGAGGAATTCATCCACGTTGCCGACCCCCAACAGACACAAAGTATTGGCATTAAATAATCCAAATCTTTATTTAAATACGTAAGCAGACCGTTAAGGTCTCTTTCTGATGGTGCGTTTAAGGACCCTCTGACATCTGAGGTTTGTTAGTCGACCGCTGAAAAGATCCAGAAATGTCAGCGAATAGAAACCGCCTGACTCCGCTCAGGGTTTTTTTTTTTTTTTTTTAAAGGTACAGTGCGTCATCACAAAAAAGATAATTACCCAGAATCCCACTGGTCCGGCCTGGGACAGCCAGCCACACACAAACGTAACGAGAGGAAACCAGATCCGGTTCTGACAAAACAACCCGGCTTCTCCCCGATGTTGGATATTTGCAATGCAAATTTAAATAAAGAATTAAAGTGTATTGTATAAAAACTGTGTTTATTACTCAAATTATTCCACTGATTCCGACGGAAAACAATCACAACAGCTGATTTCAGTTTTTTTAGGAGTGTAAAAGTTTTGCTGATGTTAATTTACGTTTAATAGATTATTAGATGGATAATTTTTAACTAAATCAAACTAGATGAATCAAATAATTACAGAAGAAGTATAATTTCATTAAAGCATGTCAAGTTTTAGGTTCCCATAACAATTCACTTATTTCTACTCAACATCAAACAGAATAAAACTTTTATTTAGTCACAAAATGTCAATAATGGCAAAATTTAAAGCCTTTAAAAGCCAATTTCTGTGAAACATATGAGCCAAAACTATGTAATGTTAAATGTCGGTCATTTAACAGCTGATAGTAATTAATAACATGAAGCTTTAATGTAAAACAGGAACACATCCGGCCGTTTGTCTCATTTTCTTTCACTGTCTGCAGCCTGAAGGAAACAAACTCAATCCAATAAAATACAGTTTCAGAGCAACGTTTCAACTGTTGGCTTTACTGGAAGATGGATTTCTCCAATATAGATTTTTCTATATAGACAAAAATAACAAAAATAAATCTTAACGGTGCAACAATCTGTCCTGAGGATGGGACTGTAAAAGGGTTCATCCTCTGGGGAGCAGGACATTTAATGGATATCTGGCTAAAACATTTGTAGAATGCTTAAAAAAAAAACAATAATGTATAAAAAACCAAACGAAGAAAGAAACTGAACCTTCTCTCGTTCAGAATCATTTGGACTCATCACAGAATTTACACAAAGCAATAAATAAGGAATCCGGCGGGTTGTTTGGCCGTCAGACGGCGGCCGGGATGAAATGCCCGTGGAGGTCCATGTGGACGTGGGCGGGGATGGAGGCCCGGGCGATCTCCTCGAAGGTTTTGGCGTCGAGGACGAGCATGAACGGAGAGATGTTGGGATCCGGAGAGATGACGGACGATAAGATCACGCCTGAAAGAAAGGACAACGGTCAGAATCGGTCGCGGGTCGGGGGGATTCACCCCGAGATGAGCGATGGCGTCGCTCACCGTCGTCTTCCTCCACGGCTCCCGGAGACGCGACGAACACCGGCTCCGAAGGGAAGCAGTTCTCCTGCGTCCACTCGATGTGTTTCCTGGTGACGATGTCAAACTTGGCCATCTGTTGGACAAGAGAGGGAGTTGAAGGTCGTCCACCGGAATGAAATATCTATCGGAGGTTAAGCGCTCACCAAAACTAGTATCCATCCTCACTTGGAACGTAAAACGAGACGCATTTGTACTTCGTCTGTTGCGTTCAGGGGCAGCGATGGGAATCGGAGAGCCCGATGCATCTAAGAATCGATTTCTTACCCAAACCCCGACAAAGTACAGCAGAGGCTGATGGGAAATGTCCTTTTTGCAGATATTTGGTCATAAAAAAAAAATTAGACAAATTAAAATGATAATTATGGCGCTATATTACCCTGATAATTGTGACCACGAAGGTCAAGCGTGCAAACTCGCCCAGGTTTTGCCTTAAACCAGTAACTTCAATGTTTCAACCTCTGGGGATCATGAATATCTGACCCAAACTTCATGGCAGTCCATCTAATATTTGATATTTCACTTAATACCAACAAAGAAAAGTCTGGTGGCACGAGATGGAAAACTCAGGGTAATCACCAAGTGGGATTCATCCTCTGGGAACACGAGTGTTTGTTTGTCGAGACCAAAATGGTGGAACGATCGATCGACAGCTGGTTTGTGATTCTTTCCTGAAAGATGCTTTTTGGACGTCGAGGTGTTTCACCTTGTTGGGATGAGGCGACCACTCCACCCTGGAGCCGTAGAAGTATCGGTACTTCTTACTGTTGAAGTTGTAGTTGATCCCCGGCAGCTCCAGACCTGAGAAGGAATCGGACTTGTTAGCTAGGAAAAGGATTAAACGTCTTTAAATCAAGATGTGCAGATAACGAACCTTCAAACAGAGTTTCTGGCTGGCAGAAGACGGAGCCGTCCTCCTGCATCGCCGCCTGGGCCGTCGTGTCCGTCAGGGTCACCAAGTTGCATCCTCTGGGTGCGTCCTGGAGAACGCATCGCCACAAACTCTTAACGCGTGGAACTCATGAACGTTGTCTCGGGTGTATTTCTGTCGTCGGACTTCACCTTGTGGACGTCGAGCGGCAGGACGAACCTCTGGCACACCGGCGGCGAGAAGCTTTTGTTGGCCCGGATGAAGTCGTCGGCCTCCTGCCTCAGGTTCTGGATGTAGAACATCTCGTACAGGTTGCTGTTCTTGTAGGTGATCAGGTCGAACACCACGTGGCCGTCGGCCTCGTACGCGTTGATGTGGTGGAAGACCACCATGGCGTCGCCGTAGAAACGGGTAGACTCGGCCTTTCCCGTCTTTCTGTTGACGACGTGAAACAAAGTCTGGGGAAGGAAAAGCCAACGGTCCGGTTATAATGTTGATTATCATATTATGTTAGTCTCCGGTATGCAACACACCTGGGTCAGGTGTGCCTCATGTATATAAGACCTCACACACTTCTATGTTCATTTCTTGTCTTTGTTTTTAAAACACTACTGTCTTCATCACAATCGTCTATTCTTAACCTTCTGAACCCCAAAACCCATCGGCGGAGAAGAATGTTTCTCTTTAGACAAGCGCCAAAACTACACCGTTTAGCAGCCATTATCATGTAAATATACCATTTGTTTTAACCAGATTCTGTAAAAAAGATTAAATTCTAAATTTTTGAAAAGGTAAAACCCCAGCAACACTTTAATATAACGACATTCATTGTTGGACCATAAGCTGAAACATACAAGTGTTGCTGGAGTTTTTTGTGGACACTATAATCAAACCGTAGCCTGGCTTTCACGTCACAACATCAGTTTGGTTGTTCGGACGTGAACTTGTAAAGACTTACAATGTCGTCCTCATCGAACTTGAGGCAGCTCCCCCAGTTGACCCCTCTGAAGTAGGCGGTGGCCAGTTTGACGATGTCCAGCTTGAAGGGCTGCTCCACGAACACAATGTAGTTGTCGGTCATGCCGAAGCTGTGGAAGTAACTCGGGAATAGAGTGGAACGGAGCGGGATCGAACACACCTGCTGGATTTTCCCCAGCGCCGGCTTCTTGTGCTCTTTATCTGGAACAAACAACTCAACGCTGTAAGTTCTACTTTTATCATCAATGTAGGATTTTGTATTTGACTTGTACAAAAGAAAATGGTGATCGCTGTTGGTTGTTATGGTGACATAACACGTCAGTGAGGCCGGAAAGTGACGAACGGCTGGCTAGTTAGCTAGCTAGCTTGTCCCTCTGCCAGCGGTGGGGAGTGAGGTTAATTTTCTGTAACCAGTGTAGCATTAAAGCATGGTGGAATTAGCAAGCTAGCCATTTACCCAGTCGTCTGCAAGTCTCTAGTTTCCACCGCCACTAGTCGTGACAAGTTTAATTTTTAAATGTAACTCATTTACTCTCTGAGCGTCGTAACGTTACGACTCCACTGCTTGTTAAATTTGTTTATTTTATATGTAAATCAGCCGCTTCAACGGTTGCAATGGTAACGGTACACATAAAGATGGCCGCCGCTCTGACCGTCCTGCTACGTTGATTTTAATGGGAATGTCCGTCTACTCCTATTTCTATGGTCATCATCATTCATGTTCCCCTGAGGATGAATTGCAATAATGATGTTGATCTTCTGACTTTTCCTTTAGCGCCACCACCTGGTCACATGTTAATCTGTCCAACACTTTGGTTTATGACCAAATTACTGCAAACTAAAGACATTCATCCTCAGCTGGAGTCTGTGTTTACGTTTTGTTTTCTTTCTAAGACGCTGCAAGTCTCCCAACTTCTTCTCAAAATATGAATACTTTGCTCCTTTTTCTCCATCGAATACACTTCATCCTTTAACCTGAGAAAGAGAAACCAGGTTTCCTGTCTACATGACGATTTCTGAAGATAAAGAATGTAAATACAGGGATCTTCTGCCATGCTGCCAATCTCTTTGAGGACTTTACTGATATCAAGTCTGTTTCCAGGACAGTCTGGTTGCATCATCATTAAACAATTAGACTGTTTTAGATAAAGATGCAACTTCTGGAGCTTAGGTACCGTAAAGCAACTTTATTGCTGCAACTAATCTAAAATACAAAGTTCCCCGGCAGTAGTCCGGTAAACTCCTCCAGCATCAACATGAACACGACATCTTTGAGGTTCTTGAAGTCAAATCAGACGACTGTGGGCCACCTTACCTGAGGCATCGGCTGGGACTTTGAAGATGACGTATTTCGGTAGGCCCAGGCCCATGATGGCGGTGCCCATGTTGTAGGTGTTGCCCTCGTTGTCGTAGTGAGGGTGAGCCGTCACCAAGTTCAGAGCGATGTGGTTCCTGTAGTTAATCTAGAAATTGGCGGAGAGGTTGTATGAAGAAAACGTGATACATTTGAGGAAGTATTTGTAATTTGAGGAGGCGACGGAGACCAACTTACCCTGCCGACAGTTTCCAGGGTCACAGGATCAATCTGGTTCATATAGTTGACCTCGGAGGAGGCGTAGTAGTCTTGACCGTAGCGGATGATGTTGATCAAGTTGTTATCGGTGAAGTCAGGGATGATGTTGCTGAGGTGAGTGAATGCCCTAAAGAGAGTTTAAGAAAAGTTAACCTGGACAACTAATTAATCAATCTCACATTCACATAGAAGGAGGTCCTGGGCTAACTAACGCAGATCTCTACATGGCCTGGATGGATTGAGACCGATCTCTACTTATTCTGGATGGACTAAGACAGATCTCTATGTCTCCTGGATGGACTGAGACCGATCTCTACTTATTCTGGATGGACTAAGACAGATCTCTATGTCTCCTGGATGGACTGAGACTGATCTCTACTTATTCTGGATGGACTAAGACAGATCTCTATATCTCCTGGATGGACTGAGACCGATCTCTACTTATTCTGGATGGACTAAGACAGATCTCTATGTCTCCTGGATGGACTGAGACTGATCTCTACTTATTCTGGATGGACTAAGACAGATCTCTATATCTCCTGGATGGACTGAGACCGATCTCTACTTATTCTGGACGGACTGTACCTGGAAAAGAGGTTTTTGCAGGGATCCGGGTAGATCATGGTTCCAAACTCAGAGACGACAATCCTGTTGGCCTTGATGTTCCTTTTGTACGTCTCACTCTTCAGGAACTTACTCCTGTAAGTCACCTCGCCTGAAACAACAACAACACCAGTTAAAGTCTCACAGCAGCGAAGTTTAACTGTCCTTCAGTTTCATGTAAATCTTAATTTTTCCGTCTCACCGTTGCTGAAGGTGAAGCTGTGAATGAGCGACATGCCGTCAAACCAGTGGTTGTACTCGGTGCTGCCCACGGAGAACAGCCCCGGTCCGTTCCTCAGCAGAGTTCCCTGCAGCCAGGACGGGATGGCCCCTGCAGGTCAAAGGTCACGCAGGTATTTTACCTTGTTTATTGTTCCTGCTGACGGTGTTAAAAGCCCGACTTTGTGATGCTACGTTGAACTCACTCAGAAGTAAAACATATTAAAGATGCATTAATACCCAGATTTGATCATTTTAAGCAACTAAAATACAAAACTATTTAATCAATAAATACAAAAAAATCAGCACCCAATACTCCCCATTGCTAATATTAGTGATTGATTAATTTTCCACTTAATGCAAATGTCTATTACCGAACAATTAATTTCTCAATCTGATGTAAAACCACAGTATGTCTCACAATTTTTGTATTCAACCTCCGAATTTGTTTGTAAAATATTTATTTGATAGGGCTAAATTAGAAGTCAGCATAACTTTTAACTTCAAAACACACATTTTTATTTCACATTAAAAGTGAGAAACAAAGGTGCTGTTCAACAGAAATAAACTTCAGTGACCTGCAGCTTCAAATAGTTTCACACATAAATCTTAATAATATAATAAACATTATATAATCTTATGACAAAGTGAGGAACTTTTTGTTTAATTTATTGCGTCGATCGAATAGAAAAGGTCTGCATCTGAAACTAAACACATTTATTAAGTTTATTATATTAAATTTGTTTATAAGAACAATTACAATTCAATACAACCATCTGAGACTCTTTGAAACTCACCTTCCACCTGAGCGTTCACCGGCTCCGGAGTTTCAAATCCATTTTTGGCATAAATCGACTGCATGTTCCTCGACCTGCGACCTCGTGTTTATTGACGAGAGAACGCAGGCGGACGGCGGCTGGTCTTATGTAGCCTCGTGTAATCTTATGTAGGTCTCATAAAATAAATAATCTTTGTGGATTATGTAACCGCTCGGCTGTGGACTTCACTCTGCTTTTCACAATAAAAGCGTTGTGATCAAGTGAAAGCGACATCGACTGAGCTTCATTTGGGCCACAGTCAACGAGATAAGACTTTAAGAATGAGTCCAAATCAAACATGCGTACTTTTAACATTTCACTCTTTGTCTCATTTAAAATGTCACTTTTCTCGACAGTGTTCCTGAAGAAATTAAAACTTTAGTTTCAGTTCAGACGCTGTTTTACTACGAATCTACATTCATTCATTCTCATGCTTTGAATCCTTGAACTGACTGATTATCTGTGAACGGACGATAACGAGCAGGTTGTTAAGACATCCAATCCCACTATCAGCCTTCTGATAAACTATATCCAACGACAAAACACATTTTGAACATTTAAGAAGTCCACAATTGTTAGTTCCAAAACTACAATATTTAGTTTAATATTATGAGTACAATTTTAGTTTGAACCCATTTATTTACATTTTAAATCAGCTGATTTAAATTACTATATATAATATATATAATATATAATCTCAAAATATTCTCACTGCAGCTGCAATGATATAATATTTAACAGTTTTGTCTATAAAATGTCAAAATGAAAGATGTGATGTCTTTTTGTGTCCGTTTACAAACATGTATGATGATGAAAAGCATCTCATCCTAAAGAACGTTTGACTCTTTTGGTTACAAAGAAAACACTAAGACAAATATCTGAATATCAAAATAGTTTCCAGTTATTATTTAGTTGATTGTTGCAGCTCTAATTCTCACATCCATCAACTTCTATTCATTCATATTCTTCTAAAAACTCTACATAGTTACTACAAAGTGTTATTTCTATGTTTTATTAATTAATAAAAACAAAACAGCTACTTTTTTAATAGTTTGGTTCTTTTCTGGGGTTAAAGTTTGGATAAATAAGACAAAATTCTCTTTTTTAAATGAACTATTGTGATTTTCTCTGCATCAGAGTGAAGAAGCCGAGTAGAATGAACTTCAGACTGGTCTCTATCTCCTGCTGTGTAATTGGTTTAATTAGTTTACTGCTTTACAGCTGCTGCTATCAGGGTTTAACTGTACATCATGTCTGATGGGCCACACCAACACTTATACTAATAACTGAATCAGCAAAGATAATAATTGTGATGCTTTTAGGGCAGAAAGTGCCGGTGTGTTTGCTTCGGGGCAGGATGTGTTGAGGGTCTCGTAGATATAAGAACACTTAGAATCCAGAGAAGTGTCGAGTCAGCGTTACATCACATGAACACATGATGATACCACATACTGATACCTCCATAATGTACAAACTCCTGAACCAAAGAAAAGACAACTTGTGGTTGTGTCCTGTCCAATGTGTGAGAGGACGGATGTCTCTGATGCTTTTATTTTGTAGAAAGTCTTCTAGTACTTCCAGATGTTCTTTAGTTCGGAGGATGGAGAACTAAACGCTGCTCAATGGTTCAAAGATCCTCTGAGCCACAGCTGAACAAGAAGAGACGTCAGCAGTCGATGGTCAAAGAAACAGGAAGCTGAGATTTAAACAGGAACTGCTTCCTGTTTCAAGTGTCCAAAATTTCACAATAAAAGCATCCTTGAACAAGCTGGAATTAACTTGATCAAAGCGCTTCTTCAGACTTCACAATAGAAACAGAAGTTTAGTCTGTTGGAACATCAGCTGAACTTATCACAGTTTAAACCTCTTGAATCAATATTTACTGATCAATAATCAAACTCCATCAAGTTCAACAGGCTCTTCTGTTCCACATGTCAATAAAACATCTTATTGGTTATTGACGGAAAGAAGAACATCGTCTGCATAACGTCTGATTCATAACTTTTCAATGTTAATGTATTAAACATTACATTTCACAAAATAACACAATACACCTCATATTACAATGGTATGCTAATAACAGCAAACTAAATGGACAAACGTCTGTTAGCTTAGCATAATCAGATATTTTTGAACTACATATAAAACTTAAATGTTTTTTAACCTTAACCTTATTTTATTTCTTCATTAAATGATTTCTATGAGTATCACATATGGAGGATTGTCTGTTACAACAGTATTTATAACCTATAATAAAGTGTTTCTTAAATCAACCTATCCACTACTAATCTACGTCAGTAGGTATTTGATCAATAATAATAATATGTAGATTTATTGATGAATCAAAGCGTAATAAACCCCACGTACAGACAGTTTTGGATGAAAAATGAAGTTTATTACAAACAACGACAGAGCTGTTAGCGGTCAGTTAGCAGCTGTTAGTTCTGTACAAATAACACTGTTTGATTGGTTAGTTGAGTTTGCCGATCGGCAACAAGGCTAGGTCTCAAACAGCACCCTAACCCTCCGTAGTGCACTATGTTCCCTCCCTATCCTGCCTCGTACACTCCGTTACACCTTAAACCTCTTGTAGTGCACTTATTCTACGCTACATACATAGTGTGCTATTCTCCTCCTTACACCCTGCTTAGTGCACTACCTTCCTTCTACATAGTGTTTGAGGGTCTTTAGTGCACCCTATGTCCTTCATAGTGCACTACCATCCCTCCTAAAACCTGCATAGTGCACTAAATCCTTCCTTAAACTCTTCATAATGCACTCCTTTCCTCTTTACACCACCTTCCACCATTCCAGTGCACTCCAAGTTCTCTAGTTGTAACATTTGTAGACATTTTCTTAAAGATATCGGACCCCATAGACGTTACTTTTCTTTGTTTTCTACTCTTTTTGTTGTTGTTGTTGCATTCTCAATCACAACATTGACATTCCTGGAAAAGGAAACAAAGGTAGCGTCCATTCATCTCATTAATGCCACGCTCGTGTGACGGGATATAAATACTGTATTTAAATAACTTGAACAATAGACTTGAGGAGTCCATGTTTTTCTGTTTTAAAGAGCATTTAAGAGCAACACACACTAGATCAAACATCACGTGACTCACTTAACTTCCTGTTGTGTTTTGAATGAAACATAATGGATTGAAATGGAAGTCAGGAGGTCGTTTCTCTTCTTTAAACTCAGTGAAGACATCAGAGTGTGACGTGTTGCCTGAACCTTTCACACGGTTCTTGTATTCATTCACGTTTTCTTTCATCGTTTTACATGTTTTACAAGTAATATTTTAAATAATGAAAGAATAATTACAGGGAGTGGGAGGATTTTAATGCGTACACAGATTCTGGAGCTTTCGGTCGTCTCGTCTCTGAGGACTTCAAGGATTCCTCGTGGCTTAAGAGTTGAGATTCGTTACCTCTGAAACCCACCTGCAGCTCTTCTGGAGCTCCTGATGAGCTGTCAGTCCGAACAAATCGCCTCTTTTTAACCTGCTGAGACGCAATAACTTCCTAAAGTTTAGTGTTCACCTTGTTCACCAGTGTGTGTTGCCCTTAACGCAACTTGGTTCTCAAAAGTACAACCTCCTGAGCTGCATTTGAAGGCAGCGTTCCACCTTAAACCCCACACCCTTCAGAGTGCACTACTTCCCACCTTAAGCCCTCCGTAGTGCACTCGACAGGCTGCGTAGCTCCTTAAGGACCGGGGTGTTGTCTGAGAATGGCACCAGAGAAACAGAGAGAGAGACAGGTAGAGAGAGAGAGACAGGTGGAGAAAGAGACAGGTGGAGAGAGAGACAGGTAGAGAGAGAGAGAGACAGGTAGAGAGAGAGAGCGACAGGTAGAGAGAGAGAGCGACGGGTAGAGAGAGAGAGAGACAGGTAGAGAGCGTTCAGTAGAGACAGACAGTCACAGTAGGTGGAGCTGTCTGTCTGTCGGACAGAGAGACAGCTTTCAGTGTCCAGAGTTAGTGGAGGAGCAGTTGGAGGTCTGGTCTATATACAGGAACAAGAAATGCATAATATCCAAACTAACCAGAGCTGCATGCACAAGAGTGGAGGAAGGTAGGGAGGAAGGGAAGGAGGGGAGGAAGGGAAGGAGGGGAGGAAGAGAAGGAGGGACGGCGGCAGCTCTGGTTGGCTAAAAAGACAAAAGAACTGGTGTCACCGCAAACACAACGAGTCTTCATGGCAACGCTACACCAGGACACCACCTAACTGTCCGTGGAAAACACACACAGGACGTCGTCACTAACACACACACACACACACACACACACACACACACACATTCTCTCTCTCACACACACACACACACACATACAAACAATATGACAAACAGTTTCTCTTTTTTTCTAATTGAGGTGAAAAACAGCTTCTATTATTCTTAATTATCATAATCATCATAGTTAATCTTCTTCATCATAGCAGTGGGGTGTGTGTACGGAGTGTGTGTGTGTGTGTGTGTGTGTGTGTGTGTGTGTGTGTGTGTGTGTCTTCAGTCTGTTTATACACACTATTAACAGAGAGCGAGAGGTCCGTTCTGATTGGCTGACGGGTCTTTTTCAGCTCTTCTCTTCCAGGAGGTGTTTATTATTTTTTATTTTTTTTAAACGGTCTCTGGTCGCAGCTTCCTGGAATCACAGTTTGTCGTCGTCGTCGGTGACGGTGAGGTCACGTGACCTCCCTCCCACCGACGCCACGCGGGAGACAGTTTGTGACGTCATCAAAGTGCAGTTGGTTTGCTCGGGGCCGTAAACTGGACGTCTGATTGGACGAGGCGAGGGCGGAGGTGTGTTTTTGGTTGAATGTTGAAGCACCGGGAGGGAGGAGCTAACAGTACCTGCTCCTGGAGTGTGCGAGTCGTCTTACTCAGGTAATCAGGGCCTGGAGGGTGTCAGGAAACATCCATTACCTCACAGTGACAACTGGAGCCTGAGGGATGGGGACATCGGAGGGTCGGGGCCCCCAAGACTCATGTTCGGGTTTTAGAGAGAATAAAGCCGGTTAACTAACTTTCCAGGAAAAAGATCTGTAGTTGAGATATTTTGGGTTGTATTGGACCAGCTGACATCTCCACCTCAAGGCTCCATCTCTCACCATCAGCAAAGAGTTTCCCAGCATGCCTCTGGCCCCGTTACCTTGCAGTATTTTATGTGTACTCGTAGTAAGCCAGACTGCTGTCAGTGTATTGTTGTGTATTTGTACGTGTCAGTGTGTGTTGAGCACGCTGCGAGCCACCCAGCCCTCGGCGGCCGGCGAGTCGCTGTTGGCCGGCCGGTACACCAGACTCTGACCTTGCTGGTTGGACGCCAGGATCTGAACCTTCTCCCCCCGGAACACGGAGATCTCGTCCTCCCGAACCGCCACAAAGTCCTGCAGCACCAGGACCAGCTCCTACGGGAGGGAGGGGGTCAACGTTCACAGTTAGCAAGAGTCTGAACGAGAGGGGACAGTAAGGATGGGGGAATCCAAACCTGATCGTCCGGCTCGCAGTCAGGAGGAGGCTGAGGGGCGTGGCCGTTGGGCGTGGGCGGGGCCGACGGCGGTCGCCCCGACGACAACGGGCGGGTCACCGAGATCCCGCCCTCCTTCCTCTGGTACTCAATGGGAGACTGCAGAGCTGTGGAGGTCAAACTGATTCAGGTTCAACTAAACCAGATCAAATCCAGATGCTTTCAAGGAGGTCCAAGATTAAAGGGAAACTAAAAGATGATTCAAAGACTGTTTTGGGTTCAAGAAGACTTTCCAGGTGATTTAAGGACGTACTCACCTGACAGGAAGTTGTTCTGCGCGTCCAGCAGGGTGGCGATGGTCTCCCCCCAGGTCATCTTGATGCTGGCGGAGGACGCCTGCAGCGTGAAGCGCTCCGTCGCCGAGCCACGAGACCACAACACGAACTTACAGGGGTCCCCGTCCACGCTGTCCTGCATCGCCAGGTAACTCACCTGATCACACACAGAAAGAACCCGTCATTCCCAGGAGGGACGAGTCAGAACACAGCTCCACGTGTGCAGCCAACGTACGCCGGTCCAAACCTTGATGCTGTTCTTGAACTGGTAGCCCGGGTTGTTGGAGCCTTTGCGCAACAGTTCGCTGAAGATGATGATCTGCTCGAACAGGAAAACCCTGCGCTCTTTACTGCGAGACAGAACTCCTCCGTCCTGCTCCCAGACGCAGAAGGTCTCCTGCTGCAGCAGCTTCCCCTGAGACGTCAGCTTCCCCTGGACCACAGGACAAAGGGGAGGATCTTTAGGGGGTTTACGGGGTTCTCGTCATGGTGCACAGTGACCGTCATGTTTCAAACACACAAACCACATGATCAAGTACTTTAGGAATTAAATGTTATTGAATTATCAACTATCCATTGTTTGTTGAGGCAGCAGAACAAGATGAAAACCAAACCAAATCAAACATAAATAACTTTCACCTTATGATGCCGTTGTGGCTAACATGCTAGCAAACAGCTGCCTACTGGCATAGTCGACGTAGAGCGACATTATTGCCTCTTTAATATTGATATAAATTAATGATGGGGTTCCTCAGGGTTCTATTCTCGGCCCTTTATATTTCCATTTTGGTTAAAAGTGCGTTAATAGTTTTTTGTCGAGCTGTAAACAAACCTCTGACATGTTACCACAACATACAGAAGTTAAAGCATGAAGTTATATTCTGCTGATATGTGCTGTGTTGACGGTGTTTGTCTTGTGAGGAGTAACTCTCGTGCACCTCGTATCCCTGCAGGCGTCCCAGGTTCATCATGTCGTTGCAGCGCTTCGGCACCAACGACATCAGCTCCACCGCTTTCTACACACACACACACACACACACACACACACACACACACACACACACACAGTAGTTAAATATTAACAAAGTTTGATGATTCACCGTCCTGCATAAATCTTTTAACGCCATCATCATCATGATGTTTTCTTCAACTTATTCTGGTTCACTGAATAACAATAATAATAATAACAATAATAATAATAATCCAACAATCAAAAACTTCCTTGAACCGTTTGTTTTGCTTTTACGAAAGAGAAGAGCTTAAGATGATGTTGGTTTGTCAAGTTTTAGTCTGAGTGACTTTAACTGTTTAAAACTTTAAATGTTTAAAACTGTACAAGTAACAAGGGGAAAGATTCCTTCATTTATATTTACCTCGATCTCTTCACAGTCGAGTCCGGCTTTAGACGTATACTTAAGAAAATCCTGAAAAACAGACAGTCAGGTTTAATGAATATTATATAAATATATATAAATATATATATATATATATATATATATATATATATATATATATATATATATATATATGTATAGATGTATGTATCTACATAAGGTCAGTAGACCCTCACAGACCTTCAGCAGCAGCTGGTATTTGGTGATTCTCTGGATGGGTTTGATCAGATAGTCACTGATCGACATCCTGCAGCTGATCTCATTCTGGATGTCCTGCAGACAGACAGGTGGGCAGACAGACAGGTGGACGGAGAGACAGGTGGGCAGAGAGACAGGTGGGCAGACAGACAGGTGGACGGAGAGACAGGTGGACGGAGAGACAGGTGGGCAGACAGACAGGTGGACAGACAGACAGGTGGACGGAGAGACAGGTGGACGGAGAGACAGGTGGGCAGACAGACAGGTGGACGGAGAGACAGGTGGACGGAGAGACAGGTGGGCAGACACAGGTGGACAGAGAGACAGGTGGACGGAGAGACAGGTGGGCAGACAGACAGGTGGACAGAGAGACAGGTGGACGGAGAGACAGGTGGGCAGACAGACAGGTGGACGGAGAGACAGGTGGACGGAGAGACAGGTGGGCAGACAGACAGGTGGACGGAGAGACAGGTGGGCAGACAGACAGGTTCATTCATCTCCTGCTCCACCAGACTCCAGAATGTGTTTCCAGGAAGTGAAGCGTTACCTCGAAGAAGGTCTCGTACTCGATGACGATGAACTCTGACCTGGGCTTGTTCTGACAGTAGACCACGTACATGTGGAGGCGTCGCTCCTGCAGCACACACACAAACATCATGGTTATCAACACGTTATCAACACGTTATCAACACGTTATCAACACGTTAAGCTGGAGGACGTCATGTGACCCACGTGTCGGATGAAGAGGTCGGCCAGCAGCTCGTGGTTCTGAACGCAGCGGTCCAACTCCACCAGGAAGAAACTGAGAGCAACACACACAGTGAGCCTCATTAACATTCATATATTCATCTTAATATTAATGTTGATTTTATAATGATGAGGACGCACTCGCGGTGCCAGTCGTAGATCTGCTGGATGTTCCCGAAGACGATCTTGTCTTTTCCTCTCATGTCCTCTGGGATGCCTCGGACCTCCAGCCTGGACATGAAGCCCTGAGACACAGTATTTATATACATATATATATAAATATATAAATATATATACACATATATATGTATAATTAAACTCTTGGTACATGAGTGGACGTCTCACCTCCACGATCACAGCCAGGTCCTTCACGTAGTCCTTCTCTGATTGGATCATCTCGTTCACCACAAACCTGTAAAAACACACGCGCTCAGATAATGTTCTTCTTTTAAAGTTCTTTATTTATTTATTTGTTTGTTTGTTTGTTTCTCTATCCGTCTCACATCCGTCCTCTGAGCGCTTTGCTCCTCTGCTCCGTGTCCGACTCGTTGGAGCCCTGGTCCGAGTCCAGAGCCTGAGAGGGAACACAGATCCAGATCAGGGTTCATGGTCTGCATGTTCTAATGAATGAACCTTAAGCCCCGCCTCCTCACGCCCCGCCTCCTCACGCCCCGCCTCCTCACGCCCCGCCTCCTCCGGTTACCTCGGGGTTGTTTGGGTCCTTGATGATCTGCATGGGCGGAGGTAGAGGGGTGTGGCTCTCCTCCTCTGGCTCCTCCTCCCCTCCGCTCTGCCCCGCCTCCTCCTTCCTCGCCTTCTGCTCCAACAACAACAAACATTCGTCTTTATTCCGTCCTTTGTTTCTTTAAATGTTGGTTTGTTTGTTTGTTTGTTTGTTTGTTTACCGCCTGCGCGTTGCCGGTGAGGGGCGTGGTCACCTCCGTCCTGTTGTCCCGCCTCCTGGTTCTGATTGGAGGTTTCTTCTGCCCGTCGGCCTTCCCCTGACTCAGCCTCCGCACGGGGCTGGTGAGCCAGCGCTGCAACGAGGTACTCGTGGTATTAGTACAACGACTTAGTACATCGTCTTAGTACTACGGTGTATTCTGTACAGTACTACGACTTAGTACTACGGTGTATTCTGTACAGTACTACGACTTAGTACTACGGTGTATTCTGTACAGTACTACGACTTAGTACTACGGTGTATTCTGTGTACTACGTGTTTTTTACCTTCAGGGTGTTTCCGGTTCCGGAGCCGCTGCGTTTCGGCCCCGGAGAGCCGACGGCGCCCGCCGGAGCCCCGCCCACTCCGAAGGCCGCGGGGCAGGCTGCACCTGAGGGGGGAGGGGGGGGGGGCAAAAGGAGACGGTGAGTTCACTGTCCGTCTGCAGGTTCGTAAATGTAAGTGACGGGGGCGTGGCCTCACTTTGGCTGGACGTCTGCAGTCCATCAGAGCCGAACACACCGGAGTCTGTGGACACATTTAAACATGTAAATATGTAAATTATGTCATGAATATTAATTAATGAGCGAAAAGACGTTCAATTTGACTATTAATATAATATAATACATAATGTTAATATTTAGAAGAAAGAAACTGAAATACATGAGTTTCAGTTTTTTTACATTAAACAAGGTGATGAAATAAAATATACAAAGTATTTAAGGTAACTTAGAAGTACAACAATAAATAAATACATAAATAAAAACACAAGAAGAAGAAAATATCTGTGAGAGAGAGAGAGAGACAGGTAGAGAGAGAGAGACAGATAGAGAGAGAGAGAGAGACAGGTAGAGAGAGAGAGACAGGTAGAGAGAGAGAGACAGGTAGAGAGAGAGAGACAGGTAGAGAGAGAGAGAGACAGGTAGAGAGAGAGAGAGACAGGTAGAGAGAGAGAGACAGACGGGTCCACACACAGTCACCTTGCTCTGTTACTCATTAACAAACACACTCATGTATCCTCTCAAACACCCGTCTCTCTCTCTCTCTCTCTCTCTCTCAATAGAAACCCACCTCGCTCGCCCGCTCTCTCTCCCACAATGCACCCCCAAACCGCGGAACAATCCCAGAATGCACCTCTGCCCCGCCGCATGCTTCAGCGTCCATCCATTCAGAACATTACAGGTGAATAAAGACCCGGAGAGACAGACAGGTGTGTCCCTCTCTGCACAGAGCGGAATGAAACTAGAGGTCTGAGGGGGCGGGGCTTACCCACGGGGGCGGGGCTAGAGGAAGGCGGGGTTTAAAAAAATACATGAAGAAACGTTCAAAACAAAAACAAAATAAATTAAATAAGTTTAATGAAATAACATGGAAAATGAACACTAAAATGTATTAACAAATCTAATTGACAAACATAAACATATTTAAACATCAAAGACACTAAAATTAAAAAAAAAGTAAAATATTCCCAGTAAAACAGGACAATCAAAACATAAACATTTATTTTTAAACTGCAGCTCCCCATTGTTTTATGACGGGGAAGAAGACACACATACAGACACACACACAGACACACACACACACACACACACACACACACACACACACACACACACACACACACACACACACACACACACACACACACACACACACACACACACACACACACACACACACACACACACACACACACAGACACACACAACACACACACACAGACACAGACACACACACACACACACACACACACACACAGACACACAGACACATACAGACACACACACACACACACACACACACACACACACACAGGATGTTGAGGTTCAGATTCCTGTTGAGTCTGAAGCTCCTTCAGGTCAATGTTTAACTGACCTGTCTCACCTCCTGTCTGTCTGTCTCTGTGAGAGTGAGACATCCAGTCAGACCAGATCAACATTCACTTTCATGAAGTTACATTTTAACACTGAAACTAAAAAACAGGCTTTTCTGTTTGTGCAGGATCTTAAAGGAACATTTACTTTGTTACTTACAGGAACATTTACTTTGTTACTTAAAGGAACATTTACTTTGTTACTTAAAGGAACGTTTACTTTGTTACTTAAAGGAACGTTTACTTTGTTACTTAAAGGAACGTTTACTTTGTTACTTAAAGGAACGTTTACTTTGTTACTTAAAGGAACATTTACTTTGTTACTTAAAGGAACGTTTACTTTGTTACTTAAAGGAACGTTTACTTTGTTACTTAAAGGAACGTTTACTTTGTTACTTACAGAAACATTTACTTTGTTACTTAAAGGAACGTTTACTTTGTTACTTAAAGGAACGTTTACTTTGTTACTTAAAGGAACGTTTACTTTGTTACTTAAAGGAACGTTTACTTTGTTACTTAAAGGAACATTTACTTTGTTACTTAAAGGAACATTTACTTTGTTACTTAAGGAACATTTACTTTGTTACTTAAAGGAACGTTTACTTTGTTACTTAAAGGAACGTTTACTTTGTTACTTAAAGGAACGTTTACTTTGTTACTTAAAGGAACGTTTACTTTGTTACTTAAAGGAACGTTTACTTTGTTACTTACAGAAACGTTTACTTTGTTACTTAAAGGAACATTTACTTTGTTACTTAAAGGAACGTTTACTTTGTTACTTAAAGGAACGTTTACTTTGTTACTTACAGAAACATTTACTTTGTTACTTAAAGGAACGTTTACTTTGTTACTTAAAGGAACGTTTACTTTGTTACTTAAAGGAACGTTTACTTTGTTACTTAAAGGAACATTTACTTTGTTACTTACAGGAACATTTACTTTGTTACTTAAAGGAACGTTTACTTTGTTACTTAAAGGAACGTTTACTTTGTTACTTAAAGGAACATTTACTTTGTTACTTAAAGGAACATTTACTTTGTTACTTAAAGGAACATTTACTTTGTTACTTAAAGGAACGTTTACTTTGTTACTTACAGGAACATTTACTTTGTTACTTAAAGGAACATTTACTTTGTTACTTAAAGGAACATTTACTTTGTTGTTACTTAAAGGCTTTGTTACTTAAGGAACGTTTACTTTGTTACTTGGAACGTTTACTTTGTTACTTAAGGCTTTACTGTTACTTAAAGGCTTTACTTTGTACAGGAACATTTACTTTGTTACTTAAAGGAACATTACTTTGTACAAAGGAACATTTACTGTTACTTAAAGGAACGTTTACTTTGTTACACACTTTACTGTTCAAAGGAACATTTACTTTGTTACTTAAAGGGAATAAGATGCTTCTTGAGACGTACTGTCTCTTTAAATCACAGCTATGATGCTAATGTGAAGCCTCAGAAACAAACAAAACGTGTTTACATTTTTAATGCTGAGCTGCAGAACAACAAAACAACGTCAGCAGGGATTTAAATGTTTCGAGGACGGAGAGAGAGACGGGGTGCGGGACATGAGGATGTTTAAAGTTCCCTCGCTTTAAACAGGAAGTGACATCACACTGAGGAAGTAAACCCATGGACTCACCTCTCCCAGCAGTAGAGGAGGAGTTGGAGGCGTTCGAGGAGGAGGTGGTGGTGGTGGAGGAGGAGTTGAAGGAGGAGGAGGTGGTGGTGCTCGTAGAAGAGGTGCCGGAGGAGGTGCTGGAAGCCGGGATGAGCCCCTCCATGTCGGATGCACTGTGGGAGTGTGACAGACAGAGGGCGCTCATCGGCAGTAAACCCTCCTGCAGGGACGAGACAGGGAGGGTTAGTTAGTTACTAATGTAACCCCAGGTCCAACTGTTCACTTCCTGTCATGGCATTAATTACACTAGTTACATTAGTTACACTAGTTACACTAGTTACATTGGTTACCAGGTGGGATGTTTGGTTTGTTACACTAATTACATTAGTTACACTAGTTACATTAGTAACATTAATTACACTAGTAACATTGGTTACATAAGTTACATTAGTTACTCTAGTTACACTAGTTACACTAGTTACATTAGTTACTCTAGTTACATTAGTTACATTAGTTACATTAGTTACTCTAGTTACACTAGTTACATCAGTTACTCTAGTTACATTAGTTACATTAGTTACATTAGTTACTCTAGTTACACTAGTTACTCTAGTTACACTAGTTACATTAGTTACATTAGTTACATTAGTTACTCTAGTTACATTAGTTACATTAGTTACATTAGTTACATCAGTTACTCTAGTTACATTAGTTACATTAGTTACATTAGTTACACTAGTTACATCAGTTACTCTAGTTACACTAGTTACTCTAGTTACACTAGTTACATTAGTTACTCTAGTTACATTAGTTACTCTAGTTACACTAGTTACTCTAGTTACACTAGTTACATTAGTTACATTAGTTACTCTAGTTACATTAGTTACTCTAGTTACACTAGTTACTCTAGTTACATTAGTTACATCAGTTACTCTAGTTACACTAGTTACATTAGTTACATCAGTTACTCTAGTTACATTAGTTACTCTAGTTACATTAGTTACATTAGTTACATTAGTTACTCTAGTTACACTAGTTACATTAGTTACATCAGTTACTCTAGTTCCATTAGTTACTCTAGTTACACTAGTTACTCTAGTTACACTAGTTACATTAGTTACATTAGTTACTCTAGTTACATTAGTTACTCTAGTTACATTAGTTACATTAGTTACACTAGTTACATTAGTTACATTAGTTACATTAGTTACTCTAGTTACATTAGTTACTCTAGTTACATTAGTTACATTAGTTACACTAGTTACCTGTTGGGGGCGTTTGGTTCATTACACTTCGGGGCGTTTGATTCGTTACCTGCTGGGTGGGCTGATCCGTGGTTCTGACCAGACACCACCCGGGCCGTTCGGCCGAGCGCTCCACCAGCTCCACCGTCTGACCGCAGCGCACCCCCAGCTCCCCGGGGCCTCCGGGGGCGAAGTCCAGCAGCACCACCACTAACTCACAGCCCCCAGACAGCTGGAGGGACAGACAGGCAGACAGACAGGTGGGTGAGACAGGCAGACAGACAGGTGGGTGAGACAGGCAGACGGGTGAGACAGACAGACAGACAGGTGGGTGAGACAGGCAGACGGGTGAGACAGGTGGGTGAGATAGGCAGACAGGTGGGTGAGACAGGCAGACAGGTGAGACAGACAGACAGACAGGTGGGTGAGACAGGCAGACGGGTGAGACAGGTGGGTGAGACAGGCAGACAGGTGGGTGAGACAGGCAGGTGGGTGTGACAGACAGACAGACAGACAGACAGACAGACGGGTGAGACAGGCAGGTGGGTGAGACAGACAGGTGGGTGAGACAGACAGACAGGCAGACAGATGGGTGAGACAGGCAGACAGACAGGTGGGTGAGACAGACAGACAGACAGGTGGGTGAGACAGACAGACAGACAGACAGACAGACAGACAGACAGACAGACAGACAGGTGGGTGAGACAGACAGATGGGTAAGACAGGCAGACAGACAGGTGGGTGAGACAGACAGACAGACGGGTGAGACAGACAGGTAATATTATTCATATTATTCTGTATGATACTGATAAACACATGTATGTAATTCAAGTCATTCTGCTGCAGATTGAAGAGCAAAGACCAGAACACAGAGTCATGAGTCATGTTCTCCAGCGTCCAATCACAGCGGGCGGAGAGCATCATGTGACCCCCCCCCCCCAGCACATGGGCTCCAGCTGGTGGGGAAAACACACACACCCTCAGAGCCCACTGGGACTACGGGTGTTCCCTCTGATGGGAGGCAGATGTGAGACATACAAGTACAAGTACATGTACTGTAGCACTAAACACAGTACTTCTACTTCTACTTGTTTACCAAAAGGAAAAGTATTACAAGTAAAAGGTTATTAGACATTATTAGAAGTAATTAGATGTAAGAATATTCTAATGTAGTTTGTTGTGGAGACGATATTAGATACTTTGTGTACTACTGGGTAGAGTAGTAGTATTATTGTACTGCATCACAACGTGTTTTTAATGTAAAAAGTATCAGATAAATGTTGTGAACTTTAATATAATTAAAATAAAATAATTATCCAAAGTTATTACTAAGAGTCTCAGCGATTTGACAATTAATCAATGAGTCGATCGACAGAAAAATTACTATTTTCTTCATCAATTAAAACATTTTTCATGTAAAAAAGTCAGAAAACTGATCAGCTGATGAAATATGGAGATTTCCTGTTTTTCTGATTTATTTCAAATTAAACTGAATATCTGACAACATTTTTGTTTTTATCGATAATGAAATAATCATTAGATGCAACATTAATTATAATAAATCATGATATTAATAAGGGACATTTTTAATGTCATGCATTCGTATGTTTTCAGACAGACTGCTACACGCTTCTCTAAACCACCAAACAGCCCACAGACCAGTGGGTCAGGGGTCAGGGGTCAGGGGTCACGGCCCCGGGCCGCTGACCCCACCCGCAGCTGAACTCAACGGCAGGTAAACAAATCAAACGTACCTCGTGAGGAGAGCCGAGAGGAAGAGAGACTTAGAAACTATCTGACTGAGGAGGAAACACCCGGAGAGCTGCAGGGTGAGGTCATGTGACACGCCCCCTGTGTGTGTGTGTGTGTGTGTGTGTGTGTGTGTGTCTGTGTGTGTGTGTGTGTTCTGTGTGTGTGTGTGTGTGTGTGTGTGTGTGTGTGTGTGTGTGTGTGTGGTCTTGTGTGTGTGTGTGTGTGTGTGTGTGTGTGTGTGTCTGTGTGTGTGTCTCTGTGTGTGTGTGTGTGTGTGTCTCTGTGTGTGTGTGTGTGTGTCTCTGTGTGTGTGTGTGTGTGTGTGTTGTGTGTGTGTCTCTGTGTGTGTGTGTGTGTGTGTGTGTGTGTCTCTGTGTGTGTGTGTGTGTGTGTGTGTGTGTGTGTGTGTGTGTGTGTGTGTGTGTGTGTGTCTGTGTGTGTGTGTGTGTCTCTGTGTGTGTGTGTGTGTGTGTGTGTGTGTGTGTGTCTCTGTGTGTGTGTGTCTCTGTGTGTGTGTGTGTCTCTGTGTGTGTGTCTCTGTGTGTCTGTGTGTGTGTCTCTGTGTGTCTGTGTGTGTGTGTCTGTGTGTGTGTGTGTGTGTGTGTGTGTCTCTGTGTGTGTGTGTGTGTGTGTGTGTGTGTGTGTGTGTGTGTGTGTGTGTGTGTGTGTGTGTGTGTGTGTGTGTGTGTGTGTGTGTGTGTGTGTACCTTGTCGCTGTCGGCTGTGTTCTGAGAGGTCCTGGAGGCGATGGAGACGGTGTCTGGTTGACTGCTGGCGTCTCCCAGACTGTCTGCGTCCTCGCTGGTCTCCCTGACGACGGGCAGACGGGATGAGTTATTATTATTATGAGTTATTGAATAAAATGTCCACAAGTTCTTCAAATATATATCTATCTATTTATAAAATATATAAAATACATGTATATGTTATATATATATTATATATATATATATATATATATATATATATATATTATATATTATATATAACAAAATATATATATAAAATCTATATATATATATATATAATTTTAATATATATATTATATATATATTATATTATATATAACAAAATATATATATAAAATATATATATATATATATATAGATTTTAATATATATATATATATATATATATATATATATGTAAAATATATATATATAAAATATATAGTTTATCTCTCTCTATATATAAAATATATAGTTTCTGATGGTTTATGGGATGGATTCTGATGGATTCTGAAGGATTCTGAAGGATTCTGATGGATTCTGATGGAGGTGTGGTGTCCTGTCCCAGGTGGAGGCGTTCACTGTGTGCTGACCTGCGACTGATGCTGCGCTGGCGCCCCAGGGTGGGGTTGGGTGTTTTGGGGAGGGGGATGGGCTCCCGCAGCGCCCCCCGCAGGTGGCCCCGCCTCTCCTGGATCACCTGTCGGATGCTGCGGACCCACTCCTGCTTCAGCTCCAGGGACGCCGCCTGGGGAGAAGCAGGGCACGGGGACGTAGGTATTATACAACATACACAACAGATACACAATCTCATACAACAAGGGGCGGGGGGGCGGGGGGCGGGGGGTCAAGGGGTCGAGGGGCGGGGGGTCAGGGGGTCGAGGGGTCAGGGGGGTCGTGGGGACGAGGGGTCAGGGGGTCGGGGGTCGAGGGGTCAGGGGGGCGAGGGGTGGGGGGTCGGGGGGTCAAGGGGTCGTGGGGACGAGGGGTCAGGGGGTCGAGGGGTCGGGGGTCGAGGGGTCGGCACCTTCAGGACCGTCTTGTTGTCGGATGTCGGCGTCCGTCCGACCCACAGGGCGAACTTACAGGGATCCCCCTCAATGTGCTCCGTCACCCCGAGCTCCGAGGTCTGAGAGGGAGACAGGGTGAGAGGGAGACAGGGTGAGAGGGAGACAGGGTGAGAGGGAGACAGGGTGAGAGGGAGACAGGGTGAGAGGGAGACAGGGTGAGAGGGAGACAGGGTGAGAGGGAGACAGGTGGTGAGAGGGAGACAGGTGGTGAGAGGGAGACAGGTGGTGAGAGGGAGACAGGGTGAGAGGGAGACAGGTTTTAGGTTCACCTGATTAACTTTTTCCAATTTACGTACCAACTTATGTGAACATTTATCTACCGATTGTATTTTTTAACAGTCTGAATTTTTTTTAAAATATTTATTAATAGTCTGAATATTTATTAATAGTCTGAATATTTATTAATAGTCTAAATATTTATTAATAGTCTAAATATTTATTAATAGTCTGAATATTTATTAATAGTCTAAATATTTATTAATAGTCTAAATATTGTATTAATAGTCTGAATATTTCTTTTCAATTGGTCTTATTTGTTTACCTAATACAGCTGATTTTTCTTCGGTTTATTTTAATAGTTTTAACACTTTTTCTACCTTTTGGATGATTTATTTGTAGATTTCTTTCATACAATCTTTTTACTTTGTGCTCGTATTTTTCTTTCCTTGAGTTTTTATTTTTAATGCCGTCTATGAAAAGTACTTTTTGATCCGAGCTTCAAAGGTGTCACACAAATAAAGTTCTTATAATACTAAAATTATTATGAAAATAATGCATTTATTTAAGAAACAAAGTCAAAATAAGTCTAGTAAATATAGTTATTGTTTTATTGTTTCTGCTGTATGAGAGTTATTGTTCTTCCTAAATGTTAACAATGAATATGTATTTGTGTTCTACCCTCAGTCGGCTCTTGTAGAGATACTTGGTTCGTCCGGACGAGTCCTTGATCTCCTTGCTGAAGATGAGTGACAGCTCGAACAGGAAGAGGTGGCGGTCCCGCCCCTTCCTGATCAGAGACTTGGGCTCCCAGACCAGGAAGGAGTCCTGGAGCAGGAGCTCGCCCTGCACCTCCAGACCCTCCTCCAGCCCTGATCACCAACAGACCACCAACAGGTTCATGCTTTAGTCTCGGTCCTTCAAAGTAAAAGCCCCCCCAGCTCCTTCACAATAAAAGACCAAATGATCCGTGTGCTACCTTCCAGCATGCTAACATGCATAGCATCGTTAGCTCTCTTGGGGACGCTCAGCATGACATCCAGGCCTTCTTTGATCTCTCCTTTCCCCTCCTCGCAGCACGCCAACAGCTCCTGTAACCCACGACAACCTCATTAAAACTAGATAACGCATACTCGCATATCATTAAAACTAGATAACACATACTCGCATATCATTAAAACTAGATAACACATACTCGCATATCATTAAAACTAGATAACGCATACTCGCATATCATTAAAACTAAAGTAACACATACTCGCATATCATTAAAACTAAAGTAACGCATACTCGCACATCATTAAAACTAGATAACGCATACTCGCATATCATTAAAACTAAAGTAACGCATCCTCGAACATCATTAAAACTAAAGTAACACATACTCGCATGTCATTAAAACTAAAGTAACGCATACTCGCATATCATTAAAACTAGATAACACATACTCGCATATCATTAAAACTAAAGTAACGCATACTCGAACATCATTAAAACTAAAGTAACACATACTCGCATATCATTAAAACTAAAGTAACGCATACTCGCATATCATTAAAACTAAAGTAACGCATACTCGCACATCATTAAAACTAAATAACGCATACTCGCATATCATTAAAACTAAAGTAACGCATCCTCGAACATCATTAAAACTAAAGTAACGCATACTCGCACGTCATTAAAACTAAAGTAACGCATACTCGCATATCATTAAACCTTGAGCAGCAGCTGGTACTTGGATAGTACTAGTATTTAAGTTTTAGTACCTTGAGCAGCAGCTGGTACTTGGATCGTACTTGTATAGAGGTATTAGTACCTTGAGCAGCAGCTGGTACTTGGAGAGTACTTGTATAGAGGTATTAGTACCTTGAGCAGCAGCTGGTACTTGGAGAGTACTTGTATAGAGGTATTAGTACCTTGAGCAGCAGCTGGTACTTGGAGAGTACTTGTATAGAGGTATTAGTACCTTGAGCAGCAGCTGGTACTTGGTGATCCTCTGGACGGGTTTGATGAGAGCGGAGGAGATGGAGTTGGTGAGGCCATGTCTCCTCTGGACTTCCTGTAAACAAACAAACAAACTGTAACCACAACAACTGCTCCACAAAGTAAATAAATGATATGTTGCATCATGTTGTTGTTATTATCACTGTTATTGTTGTTGTTGTTGTTGTTGTGCTGGCAGACAGAAGCACACAGACCTCAAAGAAGCCCGCCCCCTGCTGCTGGATGAGCAGACTGGAGTCGGGTTTGTTTCTGCAGTACGTCACGTACATGTGGAACTTATCCGCCTGCAACAGGAGAGGCAACGTGTACTGAATATTAGTACAAGTAGTACTAGTAGTACTAGTCCTAGTAGTAGTAGTACTTTAATCTGCTGTTGATTATTTAGAAGACAACAAAGTGGTTACCCAGGTAACGAAACAGTGTCCGACGTCCTCGGGAAGCTGCTCGTAGTTCTCCAGCTCCTTCAGGAAAATACTGCAAAGCACAGAGTACAAATACATAATGTACTGCAAATACTGCAGTACTACAGTATATGGCAGTTGTGTAGTAAATATCCAGATGTCCTGTGTGTGTACTAACACAGTAGATATTGTAGTACTTTTCCGAGTACTTTCAGCAGTACCTGTTGTGGAACTCGTAGATGTCTAATACAGTAGATATTGTAGTACTTTTCCTAGTACTTTCAGCAGTACCTGTTGTGGAACTCGTAGATGTCCTGGATGTTCCCGAACACGATGTCGTCCTTGGTGCTGAGGCCGGGCGGGACGTCCTCTGAGCCGCTCGTCATCTCCCACAGGTACGTCTGTACCAGGGAGAAGTATTACTGTGAAGAAGTACTACCCACGTTGACATAGTACTACGTGGTACTACTACGTGGTGGTTTAGGATCAGAGCAGCAGGTTTGAATGTGTATTCTGCAGCTCTGTCAGCAGAGGGCGCTGTATTTTGTATTTTATTTGTACACTGAGTATTGTCTTACAAAGTACTATGTTGTACTTCAGGACTTGGTGATGCTGTATTCTACTAGCTGGACTGTATTCTGTAGTACTGCAGTACTATAAGTGTGTACCTCAATACACTCCTGCAGATCTCTGACGTAGACTCTCTCAGTTTGAAGCAGCTCAGCCATGATGTACCTGAGTACACAACACACGTTACCACAGCATGTACAACGTTACAAATACTTTCACTGGTAGTACTCGTACTAGTAGTACTTGTACTAGCAGTACTCACTCTTTCTTGCGGGCGGAGCGCCTCTTCTCGTCGCTGACCTGGTGACTCGGGTCGGACAGGTTGACCTCGGGGTCGGAGTCCGACAGACTGTTGGGGATCAGCTCCAGCTCCAGGTCCTTATTGTCCTGAGGCCACGAAGAGTACACACCGAGTACACACTGAGTACTACCCGTACACACTGAGTACACACTGAGTGCTTCCAGTACACACTGAGTACACACTGAGTACTACCAGTACACACTGAGTACACACTGAGTACTACCCGTACACACTGAGTACTACTCGTACACACTGAGTACTACCCATACACACTGAGTACACACTGAGTACTACCAGTACACACTGAGTACTACCCGTACACACTGAGTACACACTGAGTACTACCAGTACACACTGAGTACTACCCGTACACACTGAGTACACACTGAGTACTACCCGTACACACTGAGTACTACTCGTACACACTGAGTACTATTCGTACACACTGAGTACTACTAGTACACACTGAGTACTACTCGTACACATTGAATACTACTTGTACACATTGAATACTACTTGTACACACTGAGTACTACTAGTACACACTCAATACTACTCGTACACACTAAATACTACAAGTACTACTGCTGTACTTAACACATTCTACACACTAAATACTACTAGTACTACTGCTGTACTTAATAAACTTTACAGACAAAGAGTCTACACACCAAATACTACAGGTACTACTGCTTTCCTGAATACAGTATCCACACTGAATACTTGACCCTACTAAATACTACGAGCTGGGTCAGTACCTGCGAGCAGCCGCCCAGCGCGGCCTCCAGCAGGTGGCGGTACTGCGCCATCCGCACGGTGAAGTCGCGGTACCGCTTGTCCACCGCGGACACGCAGCGGCGGAGCTCGGCGCGGTGGGCGTGGCCTTTAGCCAGCATGCTCTCAGCCAATTGGATGAGGAGGTGAACCTTCTCCTGGGTGTGCTGAGGGCCGAGAGCACAGGTAAGGGTATACATATACACGTGTGTGTGTGTATATATATATATATATTTACATGTATATATATATATATATATATATATATTTACATGTGTATATTTATTTATTTATATATGTGTTCTCACCTTGGCGGACACACAGAACTCTCGGTGTTGGGTCAGTAGTTCTTGCGTCTCGGACACATTTGCCCCCGGCGACGTGTGCGTTGCTAGGTAGTGGTCACCTGACTGCTGCAGCCAATCCAGAGCCTGCAGCACAAAACACACGTTAAGCTCGTAGATACAAACAACACCAGAATAAGGACGGATGGATTCAGAAGTACTGGATTCGTCCATGTGTTTGTGTCCATCCTCATTTTTCCCAGAATGCTTTGGGAGCTGACTTTGAAAACATGTTTCCCATCATGCATCATTTAACAGTCACGCCTGTTATCATTTTTATTTTGCTTCTTTTAATGAATGAATCCTCCAGAAGTAGAACTGAATACTGTGAGAGAAGTCTCTTTCTCTGAGTAGAGCTGAGTACTGTGAGAGAAGTCTCTTTCTCTGAGTAGAGCTGAATACTGTGAGAGAAGTCTCTTTCTCTGAGTAGAGCTGAATACTGTGAGAGAAGTCTCTTTCTCTGAGTAGAGCTGAGTACTGTGAGAGAAGTCTCTTTCTCTGAGTAGAGCTGAGTACTGTGAGAGAAGTCTCTTTCTCTGAGTAGAGCTGAGTACTGTGAGAGAAGTCTCTTTCTCTGAGTAGAGCTGAATACTGTGAGAGAAGTCTCTTTCTCTAAGTAGAGCTGAATACTGTGAGAGAAGTCTCTTTCTCTGAGTAGAGCTGAATACTGTGAGAGAAGTCTCTTTCTCTGAGTAGAGCTGAATACTGTGAGAGAAGTCTCTTTCTCTGAGTAGAGCTGAATACTGTGAGAGAAGTCTCTTTCTCTGAGTAGAGCTGAATACTGTGAGAGAAGTCTCTTTCTCTGAGTAGAGCTGAGTACTGTGAGAGAAGTCTCTTTCTCTGAGTAGAGCTGAGTACTGTGAGAGAAGTCTCTTTCTCTGAGTAGAGCTGAGTACTGTGAGAGAAGTCTCTTTCTCTGAGTAGAGCTGAATACTGTGAGAGAAGTCTCTTTCTCTAAGTAGAGCTGAATACTGTGAGAGAAGTCTCTTTCTCTGAGTAGAGCTGAATACTGTGAGAGAAGTCTCTTTCTCTGAGTAGAGCTGAACTGTGCGAGGCCCTCTGACTAACTGAATACTGTGAGAGAAGTCTCCTTCTTTGTACCTGCTGGGCGTGGCTCTGAGTATAGCTGAATACTGTGAGAGAAGTCTCCTTCTTCGTACCTGCTGGGCGTGGCTCTGGAACATCAGGTACTGCTGGCACTGATCCAGTCGGCGCTTCTTCAACGTCCAGAAGTGAAGAACTCTGTTCTCCCTCTGCAGCAGCTCGCTGAGGATCCCTGCAGAGCAACACACCATCAGAACCAGCCGGAGACCCGGGGCGTCCCTCAGGGCTCCGTCCCGGTTCCCCAGAGACCCGGGGCGACCCTCAGGGCTCCGTCCCGGCTCCCCCAGAGACCCGGGGCGTCCCTCAGGGCTCCGTCCCGGCTCCCCCAGAGACCCGGGGCGTCCCTCAGGGCTCCGTCCCGGCTCCCCCAGAGACCCGGGGCGTCCCTCAGGGCTCCGTCCCGGCTCCCCTTTACTTCTCTCTCGATCAACATCACATGTCTCAGGCTCACCTTTGACCTGCTGCTCCGGGACCCGGGAGTGGCCCGTGACCTCGGGGACCCCGGCCACGCCGTGGCCCGAGATGTTGGCCATGGTCACGCTGTTGCGGTGGATGTACTTGAGGAAGACTTCGGCGTTCCTCCGGGCCAGAGTGCAGGCCTGTTGCCATGGGAACAGAGCGGTCAGGGTCAGGGGGAAGTGGAGCTTTGAGGAATCGTACGCAGCGTAATAGTTATATAGATATTATATAATATTAGGGGACGACAGATGACTATTTGACAACATTCAAAGCAATTAAAGGCGATTGACTCAGGGCTAAGCCCCGCCCCTTTAGTAACTCCTCTCACCTTGAGGAGTGAACAGTGATGGAGTAACTCCTCTCACCTTGAGGAGTGAACAGTGATGGAGTAACTCCTCTCACCTTGAGGAGTGAACAGTGATGGAGTAACTCCTCTCACCTTGAGGAGTGAACAGTGATGGAGTAACTCCTCTCACCTTGAGGAGTGAACAGTGATGGAGTAACTCCTCTCACCTTGAGGAACGCCTCCTTCTGCTCCATGTGTTTGCTGACCAGCGGCAGGAGGAGCTCCGGCTGCCGCTCGCCGCCTCCACACCAGTCCTCCTCCCTCCGGTACTCCTGCTCCAGACTCTCCAGCACCCCGCACACCTGGAGGGGCAGGCAGGTAGGCAGACAGACAGGTAGGCAGGTAGACGGGTAGGCAGACAGACAGGTAGGTAGACAGGTAGGTAGACAGGCAGACAGACAGGTAGGTAGACAGACAGGTAGGTAGACAGGCAGGTAGGCAAACAGACAGGTAGGTAGACAGACAGGTAGACAGGCAGACAGGTAGGTAGGTAGACAAGCAGGTAGGTAGACAGGCAAACAGACAGGTAGGCAAACAGACAGGTAGGCAAACAGACAGGTAGGCACACAGACAGGTAGGCAAACAGACAGGTAGGCAAACAGACAGGTAGGCAAACAGACAGGTAGGCACACAGACAGGTAGGCAAACAGACAGGTAGGCACACAGACAGCTAGGCAGACAGGCAGGTAGGTATGTAGGTACACAGGCAGACAGACGGGTAGGTAGACAGGTAAGCAGACAGACGGGTAGGCAGACAGACGGGTAGGTAGACAGGTAGGCAGACAGACAGGTAGGTGGTACCTGCTGGGACGTCCTGTAGAACGCTGCAGAGGCGTTGACCAGTTTGAGTCGGTCCTCGATCCTCAGCATCAGAGTCTGCCAGTGCAGCGCCACCGTCTGGGCACACGACCTCACTGCATCCGGGTCATAGTGACCTGACCTGGGGGGAGTCAGGGCCTGGTTAGCTTAGCTTAGCATAATGGCTAGCAGCTAGTCTGGAAGTTCAAAAACAAACCCCTCTAACGCCTCTTTCTTTCTTCAGAAGTCAAAGAGTTATTAAATTAGTTATATGTCAAATCATCTCTATAACTACGAGTCATGATGAAGACCATGATGGAGACCATGATGGAGACCATGATGAAGACCATGATGGAGACCATGATGAAGACCATGATGAAGACCATGATGAAGAAGACCATGATGAAGACCATGATGAAGACCATGATGAGACCATGATGGAGACCATGATGGAGACCATGATGAAGACCATGATGAAGACCATGATGGAGACCATGATAGAAGACCATGATGAGACGACATGATGAAGACCATGATGGAGACCATGATGGAGACCATGATGAAGACCATGATGGAGACCATGATGAAGACCATGATGAAGACCATGATGAAGAAGACCATGATGAAGACCATGATGAAGACCATGATGGAGACCATGATGGAGACCATGATGGAGACCATGATGAAGACCATGATGAAGACCATGATGGAGACCATGATGAAGAAGACCATGATGGAGACCATGATGAAGACCATGATGAAGACCATGATGGAGACCATGATGAAGACCATGATGGAGACCATGAAGAAGACCATGATGAAGACCATGATGAAGACCATGAAGACGACCATGATGAAGACCATGATGGAGACCATGATGAAGACCATGATGACGACCATGATGAAGACCATGATGAAGACCACGATGAAGAAGACCATGATGAAGACCATGATGGAGACCATGATGAAGACCATGATGGAGACCATGATGGAGACCATGATGAAGACCATGATGAAGACCATGATGAAGAAGACCATGATGAAGACCATGATGACGACCATGATGAAGACCATGATGAAGAAGACCATGATGAAGACAATGATGGAGACCATGATGGAGACCATGATGAAGACCATGATGAAGACCATGATGAAGAAGACCATGATGGAGACCATGATGGAGACCATGATGAAGACCATGATGAAGAAGACCATGATGAAGACCATGATGACGACCATGATGGAGACCATGATGAAGACCATGATGAAGACCATGATGAAGAAGACCATGATGGAGACCATGATGAAGACCATGATGGAGACCATGATGGAGACCATGATGGAGACCATGAAGAAGACCATGATGAAGACCATGATGAAGACCATGATGAAAAAGACCATGATGGAGACCATGATGAAGACCATGATGGAGACCATGATGGAGACCATGATGAAGACCATCATGAAGAAGACCATGATGGAGACCATGATGACGACCATGATGAAGAAGACCATGATGGAGACCATGAAGAAGACCATGATGGAGACCATGATGAAGACCATGATGAAGAAGACCATGATGGAGACCATGATGAAGAAGACCATGATGGAGACCATGATGAAGACCATGATGGAGACCATTATGAAGACCATGATGAAGACCATGATGAAGACCATGATGGAGACCATGATGGAGACCATGATGGAGACCATGATGAAGACCATGATGACGACCATGATGAAGACCATGATGAAGACCATGATGAAGAAGACCATGATGGAGACCATGAAGAAGACCATGATGAAGAAGACCATGATGGAGACCATGATGAAGACCATGATGGAGACCATTATGAAGACCATGATGAAGACCATGATGGAGACCATGATGGAGACCATGATGAAGACCATGATGAAGAAGACCATGATGGAGACCATGATGGAGAAGACCATGATGGAGACCATGATGGAGACCATGATGAAGACCATGATGAAGAAGACCATGATGGAGACCATGATGAAGACCATGATGGAGACCATTATGAAGACCATGATGAAGACCATGATGAAGAAGACCATGATGAAGACCATGATGAAGAAGACCATAATGAAGACCATGATGAAGAAGACCATGATGGAGACCATGATGGAGACCATGATGGAGACCATGATGGAGACTCACCTGACCAGCAGCTCCGCTCTCTGCTGCAGAGCCAGCGCCACCTGGTGGGTCCTCTGCAGGGAGTCAGCATGCAGCAGAGCCTGGAGACACACAGAATCTCATCAACCCGTCCTCACGGGGACACGGGATACGTTCACATGCTCCGCATATTAATTATATATATATATATATATATCAACTAAAAAGCTAAGAATCCACTAATATTCTTGTTCACATGCAGCCTCTCCTGTGCAGTTACCTCGATGGCCTGCTGGAGGCGCTCATGTTCCCTCTGCAGCTGCTCAGCTTCAGACAGACAGCTGGAGTTCAACATGCAGGACGACAGCATGACCTCCCCCTCCGAGATCCAGCCCAGCACCTGAGACACAGACAGGTGAGGTCTGACCCTGTGTGTGTGTGTGTGTGTGTGTGTGTGTGTGTGTGTGTGTGTGTGTGTGTGTGTGTGTGTTACCTGCTTGACCTGGCTCTGCAGGTGTCTCAGCTGCAGGTTCTGCTCCAGGTGTGTGTGTGTGTGATCTGCAATCTGCTGCAGCTCCTTCTGTTTGTCCTGCAGGAGGCGCTGCAGCTCCTCCACCTGAGCAGGGAGACCCCCCTCCGCCTCCGACAGCTCGATACCTGACACACACACACACACACACACACACACACACACACAGACACACACACACACAGAGTGGGGACCGTTTGATTGGTAAGGTCCTCACAAGTGTAGTAATACGACTGTTTGTACGTGTGTTTGCGTGCATAGATAGATGTATGTGTGTGTGTGTGTGTGTGTGTGTGTGTGTGCAAATCCAATACGCTGGTTTCCATGGGGACCAGCTGTGTGCTTCAGAGAGCAGTTTCCATGGCAACCCCATCCCCCCCTTTTTCCCCTCCCCCATTATCCTCTGCCCCCACCTTTCCCCTCTAATATCAGCAGCATTACTGAACTGGTCAGACTGAATGTGCTGACGGCTTTTATTCTTTTCTGTTATCTTCTCATAATATTCTATTTAAAACAACCCGGTTTGAACTGAACTGACGTTTGACGCCATCAAAGATCTCTGGACCCCCTCAAGGAAAACCCCCTGAAGCGCCGCTCAAATTGGAAGCACTTCAAGGACCACGTGACCCCTTTAATGAAGCTCTCTCCACAAACTGTCAGACTCTGGATCCGCCTCAAGGACCATGTACGCATGGTCACCCTAAAAACCTCTGGGGCCTTTAAAGGAAGCAGTAGAAACCACCCAGAGACCCCCGGAGCCATCAAGCTAGTTACCAGTTGAAAACGATCAAGGGTCTCCGGAACCTCCTCAAGGACCACTAAAACTATAAGGAGACCTTTAGAACTCCAACAAGAATATTGCCCTATTAAGGAGCACTAAAACCACCCAAGGACCCCTGAAACCCACAAAAAGGCACCGGAACATCTCTCAAGGTTTTCCTTTAAGGGAATCCCCCCATAAGGGACCTAAAGAATCCCCCCAAGAACCTCTGAACCTTCAAGGAGCACTAGAAATTACTTTTGGACTGCTGAAATGTACAAGAAAGACTTCTGCAGCCTCCTCAAGGACCATTGGAACTCCCTGATTGACCTCAAGAACCCCATCAGGAACTCCCTGATGGACCTCAAGAACCCCCTCAGGAACTCCCTGATGGACCTCAATAACCCCATCACGAACTCCCTGATGGACCTCAATAACCCCCTCACGAACTCCCTGATGGACCTCAAGAATCCCCTCAGGAATTCCCAGAGGAAACACTAGAAACTCCTTAACAACCCCTGGAACCCATAAAAAGACGACTAGATCGCTGGAACCCTGTCAATGACCCTTTAAGGACTTCTAGGACTCCCTCATTGGTCCCTCCAGGTCCCTAGACTCCTGTTAGTTACTTTAAGCTTTAAAAACACCGGACAACCTTTTAAAACCCTTGTAGAACCGGAAACAACTTAATGACCTTTAAAACCTGTTCAGGTAGCATTAGAAACCACCCAACAACCTCTGAAACGTCTGTAGGAAAAACTAGAAACCACTCAAGAACCTGTGGAACCCCTTAAAAGACTCCACCCCTGAAGAACCACAGCTGTATTGGGCACCATTATGACTCCTTTAAGGAGCACTAGAAACACTCCTGGAAGCCCATCAAGGACGCATTTAGATCCTTTCTCGTTCCTTGTGGTGTACCCCAGAGCTCAATACTAGGCCCCTTTCTTTTTTCCATCCATATAAGCTCCCATGAAGTTCTTTCATTCAAAAACATGGTGGATGTGTCCATCGATGTGCCGATACAAGTAACAAGGTGGCTCTTACCTGAGGCCTGAACCTCAGTGATGTACTGCTGAAGGTCGTGACCTTGCTGGATGACCTCATAGATCATGTTGTTCATAGCCAGCCTCCGTTCCATGTGCCTGCAGGTCAATAAATCAGTCAATGCCTGACTTTTTATTTTCATTTGGGTGAGTGGGGATGATGTCGCTTGTTTACCTGTGGATGCGCTGCTGTGCTAGCGTTAGCACCTCAGGTGCCTCCACCAGCCGCGACTGGCCCAGCGTTAGCTTGTCCTGGTTCGCTTCGGCTAGCCGCGAAGATGCTAGCTTCTCTGCGGAGAAGTCCTGGGACTGTTTCTGGAGGTCCTGCTTCCAGGCATCCATTTCCCCCGTTACCTGGGAAACACAAATGTATACTTAAGGCCGGCGACCTTGAGACAGTGGAGGCAGGTGCAACATGTCGATAACCTATCAACAGTTTACCTCCAGAGTGCACTGCTGCAGGATGCGGAGCTGCAGGTAAACATCCAGTCGGATCTTCCTCTGGTGGAAAAGTTCCTCCAGCTGAACGTGAGACTCCTCCAGCTGCTGCAGCACTGTCTCCACGTGGGCCACCGAGCTGCCCTGAGGCCTGAAACAAACGCACCCCGAATGGTTATACAAGCCAGAGAACAGACACAGCTACATAGACTACAAACTACAAAACAAACGCACCCACACAGGTTATATGAAGTAGAAAACAAACACACCCACAATGTTTACATTGCACCAACACCACACTGAGTCATGAAACAACCTGAGACACAGATTTACAAACCAGAAAACAAGCAGAAAACAAGCGGAAAACAAGCAGAAAACAGCCAGAAAACAACCAGAAAACAACCAGAAAACAAGCCAGAAAATAACCAGAAAACAACCAGAAAACAAGCCAGAGAACAACCAGAAAACAACCAGAAAACAACCAGAAAACAACCGGAAAACAACCGGAAAACAAGCCAGAAAACAAGCCAGAAAACAAGCAGAAAACAAGCCAGAAAACAAGCCAGAAAACAAGCCAGAAAACAAGCAGAAAACAGCCAGAAAACAGCCAGAAAACAACCAGAAAACCGCCAGAAAACCGCCAGAAAACCGCCAGAAAACCGCCAGAAAACAAGCCAGAAAATAACCAGAAAACAAGCCAGAGAACAACCAGAAAACAACCAGAAAACAACCAGAAAACAACCAGAGAACAAGCC